>JAZDUH010000260.1:2682500-3020000 GCA_036419115.1 Scarus forsteni
TTCGGAGCTGAAAGGTCGTGCATCACAAAAGGCTCATAATAACAGCTAAAATCAGAACAACACTTTCAGAGAGCAGGTCGACATGAAATCAAGAGCAAACATCCCTAACATAACATGCATTTTGTGGTTCCTCAAAAACAAACTCCATCATTTTACAAGCTTCTATTACCATAAAACATGATCATTGAGTTAGTGTGTGTGTGGCCCACTGAATAGAAGATGGCTGGATGTCTGCGTGTGTGCATCTCTTCATATTAAGTTTTTATGTGTTGAGCACGAAGCCTAGTCTTTCCAAATGAAGGGCATGATACTTTACTGAGTTATATGCAATTTATGTGCACTTGTTTTGTTCCAGCAGAGCCTTGATGCCTTTTATTTGTTTCACTTTCCTGCACACTGTCTCCGCTCATGTGTTTCCACTGAGGGGGCTTTTTTGTTTGCTTTTATTTTTTTTAACAGTGGCTCACGCAATCGTACTGTCACACCAATATCCTTAATGATCTGGCCGTGACAGAGATACAGGACATAACTGAAGGGACTTAAAATAAAAAAATATAAAAATAAAAACACTTTCTTACTAAAAATGGTAGGGCTGTAAAGTCCAAGTTGACTGGTCGACTAATCGGTCGATACGTGCTCAGTCGACCAAAATTCTGATTGGTCGACCAAATGTGTCAATTATTTTTTTCCCCTGCAGTTCATTTCATCAGGAGAAACGTATCAAGTGAAATGGAGGTATTTTCTGAGCACCCCCATCATGTCTCAGAACACCATTTTAATGTATTTATCGTTCATTTCAATATTTTTATTTAAGAACATTTCAATATTCTACTCTAATAATCGTTTATTCATTTTATGACTGCATGCGCACCTACCGCTGCCTGCTGCCCGTGCTGCAGCGGTATCTCTCACCCAGTCTGCGCTGGATTTTATGCCTCATATAAACACCCAAATGCAAAAACGACATCACAGAACGAATTGACAGTTTTATTTCTTAGGATATGAGGCCCATTGGTGTCGTGGAAGGCCAAGAAAACATTGAAACCTGGATATTCAGTGCCAGAGCACCAGACAATTACGCACGCACTAACGGCGAAATATGAGGGAGTAAAAAGAGAAAGTTTCCGAGTTAACAGATAAAGATAACAGGTGTGTACGTCTCTTCAAATGGAGTCCTATATGAAAGTAACTGCTCATTTCATTGATGAAGACTGGAAAGCAAAGAGTCGTGTGTTGAGAGAGAAAAAAATAGACGAGGCGCACACAGGAGAAAAACAGCTGCGCGATTTTAAGTTGCGATGCCTTCAAAGTTCTGATGTGGTGAACAACGTGGTTAATATGAAACTCTGTGTGGGAACACTAAAAGAGTCCCATGAATATCCAGGTTCCAATGTTTTTCTGGATATTCAGTGCCAGCGCGCCAGACAATTACGCATGCAGTAACGGCAAAATACGAGGGAGTAAAAAATAGAAAGCTTCCTAGTTAATAGATAAAGATAACAGATGTGTGCGTCTCTTCGAATGGAGTCCTATATGACAGTGACTGTCCATATTATTGGTAAAGACAGGAAAGCAAAGAGTCTTGGGTTGAGAGAAAGAAAGGAGGGAAAGAGGCGCACACAGGGGAGAAACACGGTGGGGGGTGGGGGTGGGTTGATTGGTCGATTTTGGTCTTTTTGGATTTTGGAATTTTCTGTGTTTTAGTCGACCAACGATTTCTTTGGTTGATTACAGCCCTAAAAAATGGAGACCCAGTTGGAAGTGTCAAAACCTGTAGTACCTCTGGAGTCCACTTGAGGCTGGCTGCAGTAGCCTGATGCCTTAATGATTAACTTTAGGGAAAATAACATTTTACGGCCTTAACACACATCTTTGCAGCCTGATTCAAAAACCGGCTTTAGACTGAAACTATAACACATCCATATGTATGAGGGGGCAGATTTTTTTTTCATATCACACCCATTTTTCTTTAACAGAGAATTTATTAAGGATTTGGAAATGTAAAGGTGCGACTGGATCTGACAACATCTCTGCCTGTCAGGAGGCTGAGAAAAAGTTAACTTAATGAGGCATGTGCAGTATGGCAGAATCCATTAGAGAACATATAAATCGCTCCAAAGGCTTTATTAACCTTTAAAGGTCCAATGTCACATCTTATTTTGCAGTCCATGGTATTTCCATGCCAACAGATTTGCTAGTTGCATTAACATTAATACTTTCTAGGGCTGGGTATCGATTCAGATTTTCTGGATCGATTCGATTCGATATTAAGAGGTCTCACATCGATTCGATTCTCGATTCCATTCGATATTTATTCAGTCTGGGTTATCTCACTAAAAATAATGCTGTAAGTGACTTTTTGACCTGGTACATTATTAAATCTGTTTTTACATTTAGAACTGAACCTCAAGCAGATACATTAATCACATATTAATGATATACATTAATGCATATTCTGCAAGTAACTTGTTTTTTGTCCAACTTGTCTTTTCTTTCATACTTGTTAAATCTGAAATATGTCCAAATGTCAACTTTTAAACTCTCTGGCGGTGCCCCTATAGTGCTACTCGCTTCCGCCATGCTTTTTTGACGACTCGCAGAAACATCTCACGAGATCTTGTTCTGTGGAAAGAAGCGCTAAACGCGAGACTAGCAGAGTTGATACCACAGGCTGCTTCTCGGACCGTCCAATGAAGAAAAAACTGTCCACGTTACAAGATCAATCTTTGCATTTTATGGATCAATTATGAACCATTTACAGGGAAATCGATTGAAATCGATTAAATTGATTTTTTTAACCCAGCCCTATTACTTTCATATATTTATAGAACGGTAAACAAGGGCAAATATTTGCAAATGTACATTTCCTGATTACATTTCTACATTACATAGATGATAAACATTCAAAATGTGAATGTGATGGTATGGTACGATTTGTGAACAAATGCAGGAAATAAAGCATCAAGACAAGACTGTGGAATTATCTGCAAGACAAAAAAATGACTGACCAAGAGCTAAAGTGTTCTTCTCTCACATTATCTGCTCCAACATGCTCACAGGTCTTGTGTGTGGTCAGTAGAGTCCTGTATGAGACCTGTAACTATAGACCTCTTTCTGTGTTAGAGATAAATATGGAAAAGTAAAGTGTTACAAAGAAAACTTAAAATATAGATAGGATAGTTGAAATATAAATCCAAGACTCAAAATTCATACTATCACAATGTTACCCATGACATCAACATAAATCATTTGTGAGATGTCTTTCAGTTCACAAGTGGATGCTAATTTAGCAATGCTAGCTTTTAGCTGAGCTAGTGGTTTTATTTCCAAGAACAGACTTGGTTATTATCAAAATTGTATGACTGGAAAGAGAAAGCACACAGCCTTGTTCACGAAATTAGTAGAAACAGGATTGTTTATATATAACACACATAGTTTTTTCATTTATTTTCAAAACCGCATATCCTTTTCTGAGTTGCGGGGAGCTGCAGCCTGTCCCAGCTGTCACTGGGCGAGAGGTGGGGTACAAAGTTTTTGTCTAGTCGAAATAGTGTCTCTGGACTAAACTTTAGCACAGTAGGCGGCAGTAATGCACTTTATACAATAGTCGCCTCTTGCCAGAAATCAAAAAAGAAGAAGAATCCACTTGGCATGATCAAGCATACTGAATGAAAAAAAGAGAAAAACAATACTCATACCCAATACTATAATCAATTCTGTGTTTGTTAGCAGAATGTAGAAGCTGTTTTGGCAAATGGTCAAAGAGTCATGATGCTGTTTTCTGTCCTCTCGCAAAGGTTCCCTAGTTTGGTTTCCCTTATAAGTCAAACTGAACATTACATTTTTGGGTCCTTGCCCTATTGTTCCTGGTGCATTTGTTTCTTCTTGTACCTTGGGCACTTTAAATGCATTTATTTTTGCCCCATTACAGTGAAAAAGTTCATCAGAATAGAAAAAAAACCCAAATCCCTCAGTGCTCTAGCTTGTATTGTGGATCCTGTAAAAGATTCTGCTACAAGAACATCGCCTCAATTTTCAGCTGAGTAAAGAAAAGTTAACATGAAAGGGCTTTCTCCATTCACAAACTTTCCTCTAACTCATTCTTAAAAAGCCTTAAACTTAAGGGACATTTATGTAACCAAAAATCCAGATTGTATTTAAATTTCCAGCCCTCTGTTTTAGCCTTCATCCACATTCTCCATCCCCATCGGTGACTTCAGACGTCTGGGATTTGTCTGAGGACTTTTCTGTTCACTCTCTTATTATTAATCTTGTCTTTAATGTATTTCACTGTGATAAGACTTAAAGCCTCAGAGGGGCTCTGCAGCACCAGAGACGATCCTCAGATAGAGAGGAGCCTGCGGCGGCCCAGAGGACGGCTCTGATAAAACCCCGGGAGATCCAGAGAAGTTTCCTGTGTCACCCGCTCCTAGCGCGGCAGCCCCAGAGGATGACTGCAGAGCTTCACTTATACTGACTGCTGCTTATGAAAAATCAATCTCACAGCTTCAGCCGTCACTTAACATTCGTGTGATATGCTGAAGCACCATGAAGTGTTCACCATCATTTGTCAAAAAGCAGAAAATCTATGTTACATTCATTCTGTTCACACTGGAGGAGTGTTTTTAATGAACACTGCAAGATGTTTCCTGCTTGACTGATGACAGGAAGTCTGTAAATGTCTTCTGCACAGTTGGAGACATTAAGAAGCTTGGCACAAAATTAAAATAGTAACCTTTAGATGAAAAATGGATCCAGTTTGGATTCATTTTGAACATCACATTAGCAAGTTTATTCTGCCCTGTTGGAGCCTCAGAAGAGAATGTGATAAACACCAGTTGATCATATTCTACCTACATGCCTTCGTCTTCTCCATGCCCTAACCTACAGTCTGCTGGGACATTGTTGTGGACCATTTCTAACCCTTCAAAAAAAAAAAAAAAGGCTATCAACCCATCTGCATTGCAGAATGACTCAGGCAGTTTGTAGACTTACGTGAGCATGCTGTGGTATATGTACTTAAACTGTGTACTTTAAGCACTGCCAAATCAAAGTAGCACATTTACATGAAGTATGTGCTAATCTGGGATTCAGCTAGCACTTTGGCTAACATGTAGCCCATTTTTTGAAAGCCCCTGACAGGCTTAGCCTTGCAGAGAAGACAGACCTGCCTGATTCTGAAATGCATCTCCATCTTGCCAGCCTCCATGGTCCAACAATTTCACTTGGCTAAATGCTTAATGGCCCAATCAGGGAAGAGAGGCTGGAGCTGCAGGAGCTGGGGGCGTGACGACAACAGGAACTGACTTGACAGGAAGTGAAGTCATTTCCTGTCGTACAAATAATGGGGACTAATGTCGGTTAGCCTGTGGTTACTCAGTTATACTTGGCGGAATATGCTGTTTACTTCATAGGGATTGTCTTTGACGAGGTTCATGTCACATATAAGTGTTAACTGATACATCTGTGTGGTATGATTTAATGTGAAACGATAGTCTTCAGGAAGTTCAGCTATCGGTTAACGGCCGTTAGCTGCTACAGCGACAAACAACAGTAAACAACTGTTAGCCATAGAGGCTAACAACAGTTAGCTGCTAATGGCTAACAACCATTAACTGTTGTTTGCATGTGTAAGCTGTTAGCCATTAGCCCCTTTTTTTAGCCACTATGTATGTACGTCATAGCAGCACTGCTTGATATGGATTGGTCTGTGATGAGTGTAATGAGCCAAACAATCATCCAATCACAAGCTGCTGTTGTTTTTGAAGGTTCTACCCCTGAAAACATTTTTGCAGGGCTCCTCTCCAGATGGATTAGTGAAATATTTCCAAAATGGAACTGTCCATCTGGCATGTCAGGTTATGACAGGCTGGCAATGTCTTGCAAATATCTTGTCACTCCTGTAACCACTGATCCATGTAAGAGACTGTTCTCAGTTGCAGGGAACACTGATAATAAGAGGCGGTCCTCCTCTTGGACAATGTCATTGAATTGGTTTGTCTAAGTAGCTGCCTAAAAAAAAGTAACAAGGCCGCATTAAGGTGGATAAATATTTGCTTGGAAAAAGATTTTTGTTTCAATGAACCTTTAAAGGTGTTTAATAACACATTCAGTGCATATATATTACCGTCTTTTGAGCCTGATTGCTCATGCAAAATGAAGCACAATAAATATAGATTAAAAATGAATATCTGGTCATGACTAATCATAATTAACCCACAGCAATCCTGATTAATCTGATTAAAATGTTTAATCGTTTTGACAGCACTAAAACATTAGAAGGCAAAACAGAAAGATCAGTACAGAATGTTTACAATAAGTCCTCTTTTGTTTCACTTTGGGGGTTTTTCTGAAAAGGGTATAGAGTGAAGTACAGAGCTTTATGATGATGTGCCATGTCACAGAGCTCAAATCATCTCAGCCACAAGTTCCAGTTCCACAAGTGACCATGTTGTCTGACCCATAGCCACCTGTGTTCATGCAGTAGAAACCAACAAGGGTACCCATGAATGCTTTATATTATCAACATTAGTGTCTATCATTACTTTTCGTTATATTATCATTAATTTTGCTTATCAGACGAGTTGTTACTTGAAATCCAAAAGAAAACTTCAGACACAGACAGGATCATTTTTGAAAACAGGATGTGAACCTCAGTATAAAAACTTATCTGCATCTGGACACAGCCATAGTCACCGGATCTCAGTCATTTGGGAATCTTGTGGAATGAGAGATTCCCATAATGGATGTTCAGCCCCCCCCAAAAAAACAGCAGCAACTGCAATGCTATTCAATCAATACGGACCAAAAATGTCTGAGGATGTTTCCAGCTGCTTTGAATCAATGCCATGAAGAATATATGCAGCTCAAAGGGCAAATGTGGGTTCAATATGACTCTAGATATGACCGTCACGAGTAAATAGTTTGCTTCATCTTTTTATCACTCTGAGACTCATCATGTAGGACACAGTAGACTTAGTCTGAGCTCTATGAAGTACTGACTAAACAAAAAGGAACATCTGGTGCAACAGTTTATTCCATCAGAGTCACAGACAGAGTTTCAGAAAGTAAAATACCTCAAACTAAACTTAAAGATCAGCACCGATTTTTCTGTTATTTGAGATAAAATACCACATCCATTTTCTGCTCCTGCTGCTCTCTCCCTCCCTGGGAGGGGGGCGTGTCTACCAGGAACCCTGCTGAATCACACCTGCTCCTCATCATGGCAGCCAATCCACCTTCTTAAGCTGCGTTCACACCGCAAGCGACTCCACGATCAAAATCGTGTCGCCCACTGAAGTCGTGTCGTCTGTCCATAAATGCCTCATTATGGTCACCGTTGCCATCGGCGGTCGCTCAGTGACATCACGTCTGCTCCAGTTTCACTGTGATCATATCATATATCATATAATAGGATGTATAAGCGGACATTATTCCAGCTGTATCCTTTTCACTCACTTATCAAAAACAAAACACGGCAGATGATGCCCTGCGACAGCATCATCTTTGGGTTTTCCGTCTGAACTGAAAACTGAAAAACTGAAAAAACTGTCCATCACGGGTACCATCACACACGCACACACTGCTGATTGGCTGTTGCCGCACAGCCACACACGACATGGCCTGAAACGATCAACTTTTTTTTAACTTTGACATCCTGCGTCGAGTGAAGTGATCGTCTTGTACGCAGCAAATACATCGCGGGAGGGTTAGCCCTTCATGGAGAGTTAGACTTTCATGAAGAGTGATCGCCGAGGTAGTACAAGTCATGTCCGAAGTGTTAGCACCTTTTAGCCCATGGCAGACTCATCAAGTGCCACCTGGTAATGTTGGCCTTCTCCTGAAGAGCTTGGCTCATTTGGTAGATTTCTTTTGCTTGAACTTGAGTATTTCTGGAACCTACAGACCTTTGTCTCTCCTCCCCTCTTGCAGTGTCTCCTTGTCAAAGCTCTCACCAATGTTGTTTTTCTCAATGTCAATCTCTCCTCCACTGACTTCGGCCTCAGTAGGCTGGCAGATGCAGCCGTCCTCCCCTGGTCTGAATCCCCAGACTGGGGGGGATGGCTCTCCTCAGGCTCCCTCCTTCCTTCCTTCTCCAACCAGCAGTTCAAAGCACACGAGGAGGAAGAGGAAGGAGAAAAGTAAAGATAAAACGTATTTTTCTCTTGAGTGATTTTGTGTATCTTTAAAGTGACTGAGTAAATTGTGGCAAAAACACGTATAAGCTCATTTAAGGACCAAGCTGTGCAGCTGGTCTTTCCTCCCCCATGCACTCTGCTGCTCTCCCTGCTGATACGGCACATGCAGTTTGGCCTCTCTTTGTCTTAAGTCCTGTACTGTCTCCTCCGTGAGGTCAAAATCGTTCCCATGGTGTAAGGCTGTGTTGTGTGGCACGCAACATGTGGCAAAGAATGCACTGACAGTCTCAATTTGGTTTTCTCAGCCAAATTACCACTGCACCAGGTGGTTGGAATTTCGAGCTGGCAAGCTTTCAGCACATCTTCTGCGCAGTTTTTTGGCTAAAGAATTGTCACTGCACAGACCTGAATCTGTCAGCATCTTCCCCTGGTGCGTCGCCACACCCATCTCAGTGCAGCCGGTTCACCAAACTGCCAAATTGGCTGTGCACAGGGGTGCACTGGACAAAATTACCACTGCCTGGGGTGTGCCAGGCTCCGCCACCCTGCCAACACAGGTCAAGACAAGAATGACAGAATGTAAGAGAAATAAATGTAAAGAACAAATAAAGAATACATTCATGTATCACAAACTTATCAATAACCAAAAAAGCTATAGGCTGAAGATTGTGGCTTATTTTTCCCTATCTTCCACAATCCAAGATAAATTTGACATGTAAGGAAAAAACATAAGATACATGCATTTGACATTGTTGTTATTCACCACTGAGCTCAGTCCAAAATTACACCTTAAAATTGAAACACGTCAGTTGTTTATTCTAACTTCTTGTTCCAAGAATGAGCACACCTCGTAAATTATATTTTTCTTCTTATAGTTTGAAAGATGTTTGAATTCAAGCAGGAAGAGGATGATTTCCTGCACAAAAATATCTTATTTAATATGAAATAAACAAAGTCTTTTAATTTAACATAGAAAATCAAATGAAAAGGTGATTAGTGGGTCTAGATATCCAACTGTATTGATTATTCTGTTATGTAGATTTATTATTGGGTCTAATTTTGTTTCTTGTGTATTTCCCGGGGTGCCAGCACAGAATGACATATTAGACTTTACGAGTGAATAAAACAAAATGTAGCTAGTCTTATATTTAATATAAATTGCAACAGACTAAAGATTATGTTAATGATGAAAACGGGGTACCTGGTTTATAATTGATGATATTCTAACTTTATCTCATTATTTTGTAGAAAGTGATGATTTCGACTGTCTGCCATCTTCATCATTAGTTATTCATTACTCATCACAATTACCCCTTCAGTGAATTCTTTAAACCCTAACAGTTAAAAATGCCTAAAAACTCAGCCGGTGCCTCTCACCTCTCATGTTTCATCATGTCAGTCTGCGCTGACCCGGACTGAACTCCCCCGATCTCTAAAAAATCCTCACGTTCTTCGAGAGCACTGCTTGTTGCATAAGCGTGGGATTTTCTAATTCCATGACTTTCCCACAGGATCATGTGGGACATGCATGTTCACGCTCAAACATACTCACACACACCCTCCACAGGTTAGTCCTGCTGCAGAGCGAAGCAAAGACCACTGGCTCCCTCCGGTGGACATTCAGGGAGAAGGAGACCCAGGAGGGAGGGTTTAACTGCAACCTGCTGCAGGATTTCCACTCACGAGCTGTTTGTCTTTGTCTTTCTCTCGCAAAACAAAGAAGTCAACACGTCTTTGACTTCAGATGGATCACAGGTTGCCTCCAAAGTTTAAACAGGTGCAGAGAAGTTGTGGATTGTTCTGAGAATATCTCACAAGAAGGAATAAAAACCAACTGGATGTCAGTGAATCAGATCGTTCGTTCAAAGATGGTAATAAAAGACCTAGATCACAGTACTGTCCTTTTTCTTAATACTCAAATCTATGAAGTAAAGCCCTGAAAATACTTTTCTTATGATATTCAATCAAGATGCTTCATAAGATGTCAATGACAGCAGAGCCTAAAGAGGTTGACTGCCACACACAAATCTATGTTTAAATCATACAATCCTGCATCCTGATTTAATAATGGGAGTTTAGACAAAAACAGCAGCTTTTATAAAAATAATTCAACCTTTTCAGATAAATCACTTGTTCTTTTGAAGCAAATTAGTAAGTAAAAGACATCAAACCATAAAAATATAATAAATCCGCTTGATTTATTGTACTTGATTGCACATCAATCAATCAGTCAATCAAGCTTTATGTATAAAGCACTTTTAACCCTTGTATGGTATTCGGGTCTGTGGGACCCGTTTCAGTTTTTCATCAAAAGAAAAATGATACAATTAATTAATTTTTCAACCTGAAATTCATTGGCTTTGGCTCATTTTCTGTGAAGAACATAAATCAAAACACATTTTCTCTGACTGCATACTGTACACCCACCCTACGCATTTATATTACATACAGGGTGTTTGGGTCCACTGGACCCGGAGCTAATAAAAGTGTGGAACGTGTAGGTCCTGTGTACCCCCACTCGGTCTTCCTCCTTTCTGGGGCTACTGATAGTGTTTTCTGCCCCTCCTGCCCCTGCACAAGTGTGTGTTTGCGTGTGTGTGTCTGTTTGTGTGCATGTGTGCATGCGTGTGGCTTGAAAGTTGAAACGTTGAAAATTCAACAAACACCATCTACTCTTACATTCCTACACATTTTCCCCTTTCGTCTTGGGGGTACCCAACTTTTTTTTCTCATAGGCTGTGTCCGAATTGGCATACTAACGTACTACAGACTACAAACTCATGTTGTATACTGCATACTATAAGTATGATTAGAATGCCAACCGTTCACACTGTAGTATACTACCAAGTTTCCCATGATGCATTTCAAACCTCTGACGACAAAAATCAGAAGCACACCAGGCTATCAAATATCTCTGTTGATTCACCACATTTGAAAGTTCAGACAGCATGTTAGGCAAAAAAAAGTCACCACGTAGAATACCAAAATGTGGTCATTTGAGCTGTAAAACGCACGGATACAAATTTCATTTCGGCATTTCGGACATTCTGCTATGTGCCCCATCATGCTAATGAAGAAACTTCCTGTCAGCTTTAGAACAAAAGTCCAATTTACAAAAGTGTTAAAGAACTAAAAGGAGATAACAAAAGACGCGTTTATTTTGAAAATGGGAAGTTTGCTAGTGGCCGATTTTTAGCTGAATGCCGGTCGATCTTGCTTGGCGCAATGCATTATGGGGCTTGCAATGCATTATGGGGCATTTGACTGTGACTAGTATGCCCACCTCGCATACGTAAATTGTTTTTCCGATATAGCATACATACGGGTATTTCTCGCACACTCAATCTTTTCATACTATCTAATGTGAATGCACTACATACTCATTTTGACGTCACACTTAGTATGAGTAGGACGTTAGTATGCCATTTCAAACACAGCCATATCCCACCTGCAAATGGCGTGTGACACTATAAATATGACTCTGCCAGTGTGGTTACTTATCATGACTGATCAAGATGGCCAAAAGATTTTCTGCTGACAGGGCCCTCCAATTGATTTTAGAAGACACAAAAGCTTCTGATGGTGAACGGTTTCAGAAAATGAAGATCATATTTCTGAGAATTCAGAGTCTGACGGTAACTCTGAAGAAGAGGATGAGTTTGAGCACCAACAAGTTCAAATGAATAAAAATCAATGGTTGTGAAACATCTTTCTTCATTTGTAAATGTGTTTTTCCACTCACTCCTCTTGATTATAACTGATTTAATTCACAGATGGGATCTTACAAAGGTAAAGAGCAAATATTAACCATGTTTGCTGTTCATATAACTTGTAATTGGCATGTAGTAAACATCTGTTGGGTATTTCCAGAGAAAATTATTGGACTGTGGTGTTTTAAAAGCTCAAAACTCTAGCGGGTCCACCAGACCCATAAAAAACGGCTAAGTAACAAAAATTCTAATACCACACGAGGGTTAATCCATAAAATGTAGATAAATATTGCAAAGTCCAGTACATATGCAGATAAGAATCAGGCAAAAAAATAATAATGACTAGAAAAGCACTCGGAGAGCGCAGACCTCTGCCAGCGCCACAGTCCTTAGCCATATTGTGATTGTGACCAGAAATATTAGTTCTGCCTTTATTTCATTGAAATATTTGGATTCCTTGACCATGAAAACATACCATAAGCAACTGGATTCATAATATCTATTTTAGTTCAGTAGTTATTCACAGAAATCACATTTTTCGCCATGGCGGCCAGACGCTGATCCGGATCCGTCAAAATCCGTCAATTACTTTTTGAGTTATTTTGTTCACAGACAGACGGACGGACAAACTCTCCCGAAAACATAACCTCCTTGGCAGAGGTAAAAATACAATAAAATTAATAAATAGACTATTAAAAAAATATGAAATCCCACCCACCTTCCCAGGCCACATTTAACACACGTGCACACTCAAGCATTCAAGCACAAACATGCTACCAAGCACACACACACACACACACACACACACACACACACACACACACACACACACACACACACATCAGGACTATTCAACAACAGAGGACTGAGGAAATGTTATCTTGAATTAAAAATGAGGAAACAGGAGCTAAGACTAAATAGATGAAACCATAATGGAAACTGTATATCGAAGGTAATAAAGCGCTAAAAATAGATAAACAACTAACTAACTAAATAAATAAATACAACCGTTTAAAACCCAATATTAAAGGAAATAAGTAAAAAGTTGTTGAACATAAAGTAGTAACTGTGAACCTAAATTGGAGTAAAACACATAAAATGCAATTAAGAGAGTAAAACAAAATTCAGCTAAATCCAGACCATAAAGGTAGGTCTTGAGTTTGCTTTTAACAATATGAACAGTAAGCGCTGCTCTCAGGTCTTCAGTTAGACTGTTCCACAGACGAGGGCCATAAAAATGAAACAACGCTTCATGTTTTGGTTTTAACTTTGGAAACAGTTAAAAGACCTGAAGACCTGAGGGCTCTACTGGGCTCATATGGTAAAAGCAAATCAGATAAATAAGAGGGACCAAGACCATCAAGAGATTTAAACACCAATAAAAAAAACCTTAAAATCAATTTTAAAAGATATGTTAGGTTAACCCTTTCATGCATGAATAATTAAATCCAATGAATATATTTTGAGAAGGTTTTTTTCTTATTTCAAAGAAGTTAAAAAACATGGTCATTTTTTAATGTTATATTTTTAGGGATTTGTGCATCAGTCCACTAAAGTGGGCACCATGCCACATTACTTAACATTACTTAGTAACTTAATGAAGATCCACAAACACATGTCTTTGACAAACATTTATTAAGAGTAAAGAAAAGAAAAGTAAAATCCAAAGTAATGTATTGTTGCTGTTTGATCAAACCATTCACTTTTGGAGTACACCAAAATGTAAAAATAAAAACTGCAAATTTATGTAAAATCTGAATACAGGCACAATGCCCTATTTGCTATTTTTAGGCAACTCTAAATTCATAATGCAATAACTCTGTATGGTAGAAAGTGCAATGAAAATATTTTTATCAAACTTCAGACAGAGGTTTGGAAATTGACCACCTGGTAGTTGGACATGGTACTGCAACCTAAAGGGTATAACATTTATCCCAAATATCTGTGTGGACACCGTGCATGAAAGGGTTAATCTAGTTTGCCATTAATGTTAATGCTGGTTAAGGGCCATGAAGCACCTTCTCATGAAGACACCCTGCAATGCATAGATGGGCATGTTTTCAATGGATGTTGAGCCCACGCTGTAAAAAAAATAGTGATACAACAGTATTTTACTGTTTGTTTACAGTTTTTTTCTGTATTTTCAAAATGCCAATTCACAAATGTAATATAACAAGAAATGACTGTAACTGTGAAAAAACAATATCTCTGTTCTTTTACAAAGAAACCCCATTAGAAATATGAATATTTATTGTTAAAATATGTTAACAAGTGTATTGTAATTTCACTAATATTTTTCTGTTATTTAAGGGAATAAACTATAAAATTCAACTTTACAACTCTAAAAAAAATAGTTTTCTATAAAATGTAATTAAAACCAACTATTAGCACATTCCTGTAAATTTAAGCATAATTCTTCCTATTACAGTGTCGATTTCCCATCTTTATGGGTAATTTAATTGTTTTTAAATGTTAAATGTTTGTAATTAAACGTTAAAGAACCTTAAATTAAGACAAAATCTTGTTAAAATTACAACTACAAACTATTTTAATGATAGAAAGAAACTGTATTTTTATGAGAAAGCAATTTTCTGTTATTTCACGGTATTTTTTTGGTGCCCCAGCTGTTTTTTAAATTATTTTGTTTTTTGTTTTTTTTTACAGTGCAGCCTCAGAGAGGAGGAGGGACTTCCAGTGGCTGGAAGTTGGCTGGTAACTGGCTGGAAGGGATGGTGAATTTTAAGTGGTTGGATGTGAGTAAATAAATGTGTGTGCACCATGAGCCTAATAGCTGTCATGTTGCAGGTGATTTACTACGATTGCCTGCACATTTGATAACAGGCGCAAAAGTGACAACAATTCTGTATGTACCAGCTGTCACCACGAAGAGTTTATCAGAGTAGAGTGGCTGTAAAAGAAAAATGAAGTTTGAAGCCACAGAGTTTGAGGCAAATAAACACACCAGAGGACTCCAGCAGAGACATCTCTGCAGTGCCAGAAGCAACGTGATTTGGGAGGCCATCTGTGAAAAGGTGAATGCTGTGAGCAAAACAAGTAGATCTGCAGATGAAATAGAAGGAAAATGGCAAGATAACTGCAGAAACACAAAGGAAGATCTTTCCTAAAATTAACCTGTGCGAATAAAACAGGTAGGGGACCAGCAGAAGAGATACGTCTCTCTCCAACTGAGCAGCAAATTCAGGAAACGTTCTGTGATCAGAAGATTGTTGGAATCGAGGGATATGACTCCCTGGACCCAAACACTGGAGACGAATGGAGGCCTTTGGGAACACAGACACACTTTTCTTAGATTGTACACATTCAAATAATTCAAAATAAACATGTTTTGTGTGTTTTGTCAAATACAGAGTAGAAAACAATGAGATTATATTATTTCGAGTGTTTTTGTAAATTGTCCATCATGACTGTAAAAAGATATGTCCTTAATATTTACATTTCTGACAGTCCATATATGTTGCACAGAAGATTCTCTCTCTCCGTCGTTTGTCATTTCACCTGTGCCTGTTTGCACCTGCCTTTCAAACATGCTAAACACAGAGTGCAATCAGTTTGTGTTTTATAAATCACATCAGGTGCTTAATGATTACAATTGCATCTCGTCCTCCCAATATTTTGCATGTTCTGATAATCTGAAAGTACATATTCATGAAAGCGAACACACCAAATGGATTGCACATACCGTTCTGTTCACTTGACAGATGCAATCCTTGCTGCACCCAGTTAGTAGATCAGCTTTCTGTGCATGTTTTTATACATATACTATTAGACATGCCTTTAGTTGAGCAGGCAACCTTAGCTGATTTAGCACTGATTTGAAGAGAAATTGTACATGTATTAAGGACAGTTATTTAATCTAAATTATAAAGTATTAGTGCAACATCTAAACTTCACATAATGTCCAAACCCATTTAGCTGCCCTCTGAGAACATCATATTTACAGCAGCAATGTTAATTTCCTGTGATTTACAAAGAAAAGGAATGAGGTGGCACAGAAAAGAAACATGTTAATATATACAGTAAGTGTCCCCTACAAGTATGACTGAAATGCAAATGTCTTTAATGTAAGTGAAACAAGTCCCACAGCCTCAGAAAAAAAGGAAAAATAAAAACAAAAATCCACCTCTGTGTTTTCTCAGTGGGAAGAAGCAGAACTGGGAGGCAGCATGAAAGAGAAAAAGAACAAACAGAGAAAACAATGAGCATGACTAATCCGAGAGCCTGTGATGTTGTTTACTTCAGTATGAATCATAAGAGAGAAGGAGAAGGTGAAAAAGAAGGTGGCTGGTTCAAATCCCACAACCACAAGAAGATGTGAGAGAAGAAAGTGAGCAAGGACAGACTCCAGTCACACCAAGTCCTTCCCAAAACTATCAGCACAACTGCAGCTTGGTAGGCAGAGACCCTTTTATTTGGATGTCATGTTACAGGGATGGAATGCTGTAATGCTAAGGGCTCTAATTTCGTAGACCAGTGCCCGCCTGTGTCCAGGACATTTTATAAGTTTCCTGCAGGGTGCACCGAGGCACATTGAGGCGCATCCACACCTCCGTCCCGCCCACTAGCGCGAGGGAGGAGAGAAGGCGTGAGTGGGTTTAACACAGCCGAGTGTCATCTTAACCAATCAGATGAACGCCTCTCCTTGCCTTTATAGGCACTGCAGGCGAGGCGCAGTGACAATTTCAACCTCTCCTCCATTGACTCCAGCCTCGATAGGCTGGTAGATGCAGCCGTCCTTCCCTGGTCTGAATCCCCCTACCAGGGGAGGATGGGCTCTCCTCAGGCTCCTCCTTCCTTCTCTAACCAGCATTGTACACTTCAGTGTTTTTTAGATGATAAAGACATAGACCCCAAATTATTCTGTAGGCTACAACTGACAGTAAATCCGTTAAGATTTAGCAGAGGTATGTTTCTTTAAATTCTGTCCAGTGTTAACCTGTGGGAAGGATTTGAAATGTTGGTAATTGTTTTGCATCCAAACAAATATCCAGATCATCACCAGAACCTAATCATTTTTAAGTTGGACCATTAACAACTTTATCCAGTAGTTTTGTGCAATCTTGCTAATAATTAAACAAACAAACAGACAAACGAAGGAGACGAAAAACGCAACCTCCTTGGCAGATTGGCTTACAAGTAATACATCTGTGTTTTTTAATCTTTTTGTTAGGGAACAGTCCCTGATTGATGATGTGTGGACCCAACAGCAGGACTGGAGATGGAATTTATGGTGTAACAATGAGTATTTTTGTGGGAAAGTTAGGGGGAGGAGGCGCGATCCAGGGTCCGCAGAGTGAGAGCTGAAGTGGAGGAGAAGTCCAGAGAGAGTGCCTGTGATTACAGGGGCTGGGCATGTGGTGTGGAGGGGTTCACAAAGGCACTGGGAAAGAGGGAGAAACACAGGGAAATCACAGGAGTCAAAATCAGAAAACTCAGCCTTCATGAGAAGCTAGAGAAACACTGATGAGCTTAAGAGTTGGCCAACAATAAACCATGGAGGTGCTGCAGATGGGTTAGATGATTGCATGATCAGGTGTGACAGTGCAGGAAGCCCCAGCGCCAGGAAGCCACGCCCACTCTCTGAGAGACAGGGAGCACAGGAAAACACACATGAAGCAGGAGCAAAGAGAAATCTAGAAACTCCAAAAATAAGACCATGGTTTCAAAGACAGTACATCAGAAAAAGTTGCAAACAGATTTTTTGTGAGTCTCTGATTTCAGTTGTTTAATTAGTCATATTTGTGACTGATTTAATGGTTAATTTAGCTCATAAGTTTTGTTTACAGGCTTCAGAAACATGCTCTGTTCAACCCGTGAATCATCTGTAGCAGCATCTATGGATCATTTCAGGCTTATGAGACATCGAAAGAGTTTTATATAAAAAAAAGTAGTAACAATTAAATACAATGAAAATGCAAAACTCTGGCCACCATCACAATCTACAAAGAGCGTACACACTTACACTTATGCACACACATGAAGACATCAAGAGGAGATGCCAACAGAAAACAGAATTAGAGGACTGAAGAAATGCCGTCTTAACTAAAAATGAGGACACACAGGGACTTAGACTAAAATCCCCCCCCCCCCCCCAAATAAATAAATAAATAAAATAAGAAAAACATGACAGTACAATAGATAGAAATACTGTGGGGAAATATAAATCACTAAGTCAATAAATAAATTCATATATGAAATTTAAAATAATAGTAGGGCAAAATGAAACAGTCAAACCCTAAGTGCACACAAAAATCTGAGAGCTCTGCTGGTAATTACATTATGAATAATAAATCTGAACTGAAGTCGAGAAATAAAACAGGCTAAGAGGATTAAAATAGATAAAGAAGTTGAAACAATATTAGGAAATATATGAAGTTAAAAGTGTGCACCTAGATGGTACTCTGGATGGGGAGGATATGTCCCTCTTAGAATCATAGTGAGACCGATCTGTCAAAAAAACGTTCTGTTCCTGGTGACAATGTTGATGTGCAAACAGGTCCTTAAATGTTTTAACTTGCTCAGCCCTGGATCAAGAAAACCCACATTAATTAAGTCCAGTTAATATTCTGTGTTAAAGTTAAAGCTGGATAACGACATTCCCAAAGATAATTCCCTTGTTTGATGTACATGGGGTGAACACTGTTGTGGTCAGCATGTGTGTTTTATGTTTGCATATACTGTATATCCACTGGGCTCTGCTGTGTCAGAGAAATGCCTTCACTCTGCTGCTCATCTGCCCGTCTCTTTGGCTGTCAGTCATATTGTTTTGGATACTTTTGTCCGTGCATTAAATGTATTACTGGTGTTGGGATCCTTGTGCTCTAAATGGAACATGTCCCTGCAGAAGCCTGAACCCAATGTTGGCTGACCACCTCACCCCCCAGGTTTCACACGTAGGTGTAAACCCTCTGATAAGGACAATAAGACCCTGCTCAGTTTTGCTCGGACTTTATTTTTTTCTGAACCATGGAGTGAAGGGGACACAGGTCCTCTCTCTCAGCTCAGCCCTCTCACAGCTCTTTCTCAGGAAAACAACTCAAGACTTCTTCCACAGTCCTGCTCAACGCAGACTGTAGCACCATCGGCGACACAAGGGCCTGTTTAAGGAACAGGAGTTCCTGATTGAAAAAAAAAAGCAACACCACAGAGTTAGCATCAAGCTGCTAACTCAAAGAACAAAAGAGCAACCAGTGGACTTCAGAGCCAGGAGCTGAAGGGACAGACCAGCCTGGGACACACTGAGAAACCATCAAACCTGCAGAACTGGACTTTGCAGAGCAGAACCTAAAAGGACACCTTTTCTTCCCATGGACTTGGTAAGATAACTGGGCCTTACAGACTTTAGCATAGCACGGCTAAGCACAGGACTATTCAGTTTTACAATCACGGCATTGCCTTATGGATATGTTCTTAGAGCTTTAAGCTAAAGCTAACTTCTGCATAGTTTAACTATTTCATGTAGAGGCATCAACCTAACACAAATAGACCCATTTCTAACCTCCACCACTCCCCATGTGGTCCAGGTTGTAAATGCCTTTGAGCCATGCGGTGTTAAGACACCCTTGTGAGGCAGCCATCTTGCCTTTGTCTGTTACACACACACACACATACATATATATACACACACACACACACACACACACTTATACATAGGATTTTGTCAGGTTAGGTATTGTATGTTTACATGTTTTGTTTGTCAATAAATGATTTTAAAGACAAAGTCAGTTTCTAGTCTGTTAATGTTGTATAAGAATGAATCTTGCCAACCTCTTCTCTGCAGAGCTACCAATCCTTGAACTTTGACTGACAATTCATTAGGTAACTTTGGTTATTTTCATTAAGTTAATTATAAATCATGGTTCCAAATTAATAGTCAGTAACCTTAATGAGACAAACTTAATAAATTGACTATCATTTCCCCTTTATAGGTGGCTCCTCGAGGTTTAATGTAAATTAAATCCCATTACTTAATTTACGTAATTTAAGCCAATATTATTAAGTAAAACAGTGAATAGTTGTCCACTGATCATGGAGCACAACACTGAAGAACCCCTGAGCGATTTAAGGGAGCTCAGGCTGTTAAGAACTTTCAGATATTAAGTGAGATAATTTAGAGGTCAGAGCCATGAACATGTCCATCAGTAATCACCTGAAACATCAGAGCAGCTCAGACTGATGAGCAATGACGTGAACACACTCTATGCAAGCTGTTTTTACTTGTGAACCAATCGGGTTATTTGATGTTGTTACTACCACAAATATCAAAAAGAAAAAAATCACAAAGATGTTTTCATTTGATTTAGACATAAGCCAATGTTTCTCACTGATCCTCCTCTTTTATTTTATACTAACCATTTGCAATATGTGCTGTTTGTCTCCCTCCAACAGCTGGTTCATGGGAAATTTGTTTCATATAAAACCACAGAAAAAGTTACATAGACACCAAAGTGAGTGCTACAACATTACAGCCAGAGCATCTCCTCTGATTCTGACCATAGTTTGTAAATGTGGAGTACTGCAGAGAGACCATACAGAAGTTGTTTTTTCTCTCTGACAACATGAATTCCCTTCAGAGCAGAGGAACTTCTTTGACTTATTAGACTTATTTTTTGCTTCAATACTTTGTGGCTTACCACATTTGTGAATTATTGTTTTTCTCCCCTAAAGCAAGATCTTACAGGACGGAAGCAGCATGTTTTTTTGGCCCTGTGAATCGTCTGGATTTCCATCTCATTTGAGATTAGCTGAGAAGAGCTGTTTTGGATTAGCTGAGCTCCTCTCTGACACAGGCTGATAAGAGAGCCTGCAGCCACTGAAACACACTAGTCGAGCAAAATGCCCTTTCTCTACACGGTTAAGACTGCTCGGCTTCTCTCTTGTTACCCAATGCAAACTCTTTGTGAGAAGGATTATTGCAACAGACTGGAGAGCTGTTATCATGCTGTCAAGTGAATAAAGACTGTTTGGAGTATTACACAAGGGTTTGACCAATACAAGGCTGATCTCAGTCTGATGTTGATGACATTATTCTCAGTGAGTCAATAAAAGAGAGTTATTCACTCACTTAAAACACAATGACCAATCTTAAAGGGATAGTTCATGTTTTTTGAAGTGGGGTTGTGTGAGGTACATGGCATGAGTCTGAAAGTGGGCCACTGATTGGGTGAACATCTTTTACCATCCACAGACTGAATGATTGCACATCCTGATTTATTAGGCCATAACTTGATCATACTTGAGTAACTGTATTCATGTGAAAAGTTCACAAAGCTTTAGGCCCCATCCACACGAAGACAAACCAAGGTCTAACTCACAAGTTTTTTGCCCAATCTGCGTATCATCCATACGAAGACGGCGTTTTGGGGGTCTGTAAACGACCATTTTTGAAACCATTTTACAGAGTGGAAAGATTTTGAAATGCCGTATACGCAGCTCCGTGATTACTGGCTCTCCAAAACTTTCAGATACGATTACGTCATAGTGTCATATCGTCATTGACACGCATGCGCTACACGCGGCAACGACAACAATAATGGTGGCGTATGTGAAGCATATGTGCTGATGAAGCTAGTGACCCTACTATCCCTGTTGCAGCAAAATCTCCTTCTTCTCAATCACCATCGAGTTGAGCAAACAATTATGGAGGACACATTACGGCACTTTATGATGACTTTATCACAATCTGTTTTTTCGTCTGTTTCCGCTTGTTTCCATCACATCGTTACAGCACCCCTAGAGGTCTGGCCTGTGTTTTACAGCCTTTTGATGCGTATCGAGTGCATTCATGTAGATGCACACATTTTCTGAGACGCCTTTGTCTTTATGACCATCATTTTGGAAACTGTTAAGCATTTTGTCTTCATGTGGATGGGGCCTTACTGGGTGATTCCACTGGATGCGTATCCGGTCCTTCTCCTACCTGCTCCGTCATCTGACGCGCGTCAACTCCCACTGGATCCGTCCGCGGTATGAAGCATTGCGGCTCCGCCTTGCAGCGGGTCAACGAGCTCATAAAGTATTTTGTGGTTTTGCACCTCCAAAATCAAAAGCTCCTCATCCATGGTGAAGTGGGGTGAGACTGAACTTTTGACACCAGGTCTGTCTCCGCCCTACATTACGTTTTCCAGGTACAGTACTTTTCCGTTGTTGACACGGTTTATTTTATTTTGAAACATCTACGGATGTTTTATTTTGTGTTTGTGCTCAACTTCCTGTCCCGCACGATATTCTGTGTGCTAAATTGCTGCGCTGTGGTCCGGCATCCGGCAAAAATAGAAGCTCTGCGTATCTGCTCCGTCTGCCGGAGGCCGGCAGAGCAGATACGCAACCGTGCCGGAGCCGTGCCGCAGCTGAAAGTACACGCATTGCTTATAATGGAAACGGATCGGCTCCACTGCCGCAGCGGAGCAGAGACGGACCGGATACGCATGCAGTGGAATTTGGGCTTTAGTCTTTAAAATGTTCTTTCGCTATTGGCCTCCAAAGAGCATCTTGAAAAAAATGTCAGATCTGCCGCTTCTGCAGACTGGAACCTGATACAGGAAAAACTGGGTTTTTGGGAGCAGGTCTCTCAACACCTTAATAAAAGCAGACTAAAGGCACTGGAGGTCAGTGAATCAGGCTGGATATGCTTTGTCTGATGACTTTCTGCTCTGCGACTCTGCAGAGATTGGTTAATATGTCTGTATTTGTGTCATGTCTATAACTTTGTAAAGGTGCTGCTGCCTCTCTGGACCAGGACACTCTTGCAAATGAGATTTTTAATCGCAAAGACGTTCTCCTGATTGAATTAAGTGTAAATGAGTTACCAACCAATCAGTGGTTGTAGGAGAGTTCTGCTACTCCTGATCTGACAAATGAAAAAAAAACTGCTACTGAAGCTGTTAGCATCGATACTAGTCACTCATCCATAAAACCAAAAACACAGGGCACATTAACAAAAGAAGCAACTGTGAGCAGACCAAAGATGGAGCCATCCTAAAGACAATTACAATCAGTGTTCAGGATGATTCATTTTTGCATTCAGCTCTGTTATGACTTGAAAGATAAAAGACTTTTTCATCCTATCTGATTTGGCTACAGGTAGCCTGTGTCTTCCGCCTGAGGGCAAGAGATCAAATTCTGCATGAAGAGGATGATCAGGACACTGGATGATGTCCCAAGCCTTGGATCTTACTCTCTCTCGAAATATGTCGGATAGATTAGGCAGTTTAACACCAGTGATTTTACCGGCTACCTTTGCAATTCGTTCAATCCTTTTTTTGTCAGCCAAGGCAAGGCTCCCTTGTACAGTTCAGAAGTGACACAACGAAAGACATGCTAAAAGCCGCAGAAATCACGGCCAGCAATCGAACAGGACAGGCACAAAAGGACAAATATCCACTCCCACACCTTCACCTGCTGCCCTTGTACCTCCCACCTCTACCTGCTCTAAAGGACACTGATAGGGCTGTGCTGCTTTGGACTGCTAACAACTTTTGTACCATAGAACAGGTGGATCCAGCTGCTGCACAAGGTTACCATACTTCCCCCAGACATCTTAATATTAGGGGGCAACACAGTGGTCTTGCAGGTAGTGAGCATGCCTCACAGCAAGAAGGTTGCCGGTTTGACCCCCGGGGTAAGTCAGGACCTGTTGGTGCGTTTGCATGTTCTCCCTGTTCATGTCTGGGTTCTCTTTGCTACTGCCCACGGATCAAAAAGCATGTTCATTAGGTTTATTCATGTGTCTGAAATTGACCTTAGGTATGACTGTGGGAGTCAGGGGCAGACTTACCTTGCCTAGGGCCCCAAGTTCCTGAGGGCCCCATAAAATTCCTCATACACTTATGGTTAATACAGTTATTACTTTTTTGCGCACATTATGTTTTTGATTAAAATCCTTTCGCTAAAATGCCAGCAGAATGCTTATTGTATTATGTGTGTCTCGGGCCCCCCCTCTTCAGTCTCCACTATATTGGATCAGTTCATCTTACTGAGCATGTGCAGAAAGGATCCAGGAAGACAGCAGCAAAACAAAACAAACAGCGCGAAGAGACAAGAAGAGAAGAGAAGAGGAGAGAAGAATAAAGGAAAGAAAAGGAAAAGAAGATGAAAGGACGCTACCCCAGTGGTGCTGAAAAGAGGAGAAAGGAGGAGGAAAGCAGAAAGCTGCTCTCAAAGTTAACTAAAGTGATGTTCTTCACTGCAGCAGGGGCTAGCAGCAGCAACCCACAACAAGAAAAAGACAGGCAGAGGAAAAGAAAAAAGACAAGGACAAAAGGAAGAGAAATACGAAGACTGTGAGAAAAAGAAGAAAGTAAAAAGGGAGAGAGACAACGTGAAAAAGGGACAGAAAGAGAGGGACAAAAGGTAAAACAAATGGTGCATGTGTATTCTGTTAAAATGTATCTGTATAGTTGACAAAGGCCCCATGCCTTTGCCTTGGGCCCCAAATTTCTTATATCCGCCACTGGTGGGAGTAAATGGTTTTTTGTCTCTTTATGCAGCCCTGGAATTGGCTGGTGACCAGTTCAGGGTGTATCCACTCTTCACCCAATGTCAGCTAAGATGGGCTCTAGCCTCCTGCAGAATGTATAAAGGAGGGCTGGATCTTAATAGAAGCTACTCCAGCTTTAAAGTCTTCAAACTAAACAGCAACACACAGTCCCTCCTCTAACATGAACCCATCAGCACAGGCCAGCCTTGTTTTCTGTGGGCGCTGACATTCAGAGTGCCACCCCCGACGTAAATCACTGGTTGAATCACTGCCCATTAAAACATAACTGTCAGAAGAGTGGCATAAAAAGCAGCCACCCTCACTGGACTTCCAATTTCCTCCTTGAATCAAACAAATAGGAGCAGCATTCAGTGACAGGGCATCTTCTTCAACAGCTGTTAAATGTCAGGAGCAAAGCAGCTGTCAATCACATCTGGTGACACTTTAACAGCATCAACTTAAGCCAGAGAGGAAATTATTAATGTATGAGGGCAAAGCCATGGCAGAGGACTGCAAACAAGTGAGAATAAAGGGTGTGTGTGTGTGTGTGTGTGAGCAGGTAAAGGTTGGCTGGGACGGTAAAGGTTTGTGAGCTCAGATTCTGCTCTGTCTGCTGAATGTGTGTTGGATGCTCCTCCTGTGGCCCAGTAGGTGCTCAGACTTCCTCCAGCACTTCAAAGATTGTGTGTGTGTGTGTGGGAATGAAATGGAAACTCAGTCCTGCCTAAAGGTGAGAATTTGTCCAATTAAGTGTCAGACCCGTGATGGACTGAGCTCACTTTGGACCCCCGTGATCATGGAGAGAGTAGAAGGTGGAGAGAACAGAGGCAGAAAGTAATGAAGTTAAATAGGGATTGTCCAGTTTTACAGATCTGGATTCAGACAACCCTTTGATGCATATTGTCACAAATTGCTTCAAACAGCTTCCATTCAGAATGCATCCAAGATAGGGTATGTGTTCCCCCAATGCCAGTTCATGCATGTTCAATATGCATCTAGAAACCTTCTGCAACAGTTTGTTTCTTGGGGGACCGTTCAAAATCAGAACTACAGCTGGTCAAGGGAAGTGGGCACTTCTAGTTTTAACATGACCACATAAACACAGCCAAAGGAGAGGGTTGTCCTATTCGAAGGAAGCTGCGCTAAGATAAAAATACACACCTGCTTATTGTTTGCTTCTACAGCTAAAATATCAGCATAGACTGTAGTGACGTCAAGCATGAGTGTCGAGGAAGGTGGTAGGAAGGCAATCACAGAGGAGTTCTTTTCCAACCAGACGTGTCTTTATTGTACAGTAGGTTAAAATAACACGTGTTAACCCTTAAAGGTGTAGTCAGCGATGTGGAAGAAAACGAGTGGAGAGGTTGTTTATAAACGAATTTAGACCCACCTCTCCCTTCATACCGCACCCCTGGCTCCACCCCCAAAAGCTGATGGACGTGCATCATCATGGAAACGGCCGTAGAAACTGCGTAGCTGACCAACTTAACTAAGGTAACCCCGACTCGTCAGACAACTCGACTGCCGTTATTGATAACATCACAACAACAGTACATTCTGGCAGATTAGACAATAAGATGAATTAAACTACAATTATAAACATGACACATAGTTGGCCATTTTATTAGGAACACTCCATTCCCATTATCATTATAGTTGTTCATGTAGTTATTAGCATGATCTCCATATCCATGATCGTTACACCTACAGTATCTATTTTCTATTACCACATAGTCATGAAGCCCCTCTTGAAAATGGGATGTCACATCTCAAGAGGCCTTTAACACATTTATATTTAATGGAGACAAATATTGTTGGGGTGCACTTGTGGTCTGGGCACCCATGAGTTCGTCACTACCATAAATTCTTATTTTCAGTAAGAATATCTAAGATTATACTTCTATAAAATGATCACCACAACCATTCAGACATGAGGACCCTCTTGAAAATGAGATGTAGCATCTCAAGAGGCTAACCTCTAATAAATCAGACGACAGGTCTATGGTTCATGAACCTGTCCCTAACTTTAGTTATTATTCTAGTCCACTTGTCTCCTCTTACCTCCCTTCCTTTGCCCACACACCCGACACAGCATCGTGTGGATTTGCTGTTCATCATGAGACTGGGATCCACATTCAAGATTTCCTGCTGCTTAACAGAAGGTTTTTTCTTGAGCCGTGATGGAGGGATTCATGATTGGCTATATGGATTCATGTTGGGTGTTGGATGTATATATTTGTATATGTGTATTTTATATGTATATATGTATCTATGCATATATGTGTATCCATAAAATGAAGAGCTTTATGCTCTATTGTAAAGTGTCTTGAGATAACACTTGTTATGAATTGGCGCTATACAAATAAAGATTGATTGATTGATTGATTGATTGATTGATTGATGTCTGACGGCTGTTACTGTTATGTGAAGCATCACAAAGCTAATGTTGCTTACCTATCCAGCAGACAGACAGCGACATCCGCGTCTGCTTTCCGGTCTTTCAATTAGTGGAGGTCCCTCCACCGTCGGAAAGCAACACCAATATTGCCCTGGGTCTTCGCTCTTTCATGGTCATAGCCCTTCTTTTTCGCTTTTCACTCCTCTGACCTTTTTGTTTTGGGCTGTTTTTCAGCCATTGCTACTGCACATATTGTATCTCCCTCTTATGCTAATCAAGACGCTTACGCAACCTACTACTCCCCCTCCACCCTCTATCTGATCTGAGCATGAGTATGTTCGCCCCCTGGATGTGGGGGGGTGTACCCTGTTTTGGTAACTCGGCCCGAGCCACAGTATTTAGTTGCTGAAATTCAGAGCCAAGGCTGTGTATTGAAACCAGACTTTTTTTTCAACATGCTGTCAGTGGTGACATCTTGTGGATGAAGAGGAGAAATACGGTGAATTTGACAAATACTGCATTAGATTAGAAGATTAGAAGATCCCTGACTACATCTTTAATGGGACTGCAGTTGTAAGAGTTTGCCAGTAAATACATTTGTATTTTTGTTCATTCTGATGTCATTTCTTGGAATATCTTCAAATACCTAATATCCCTAGAATCCTTACAACTTAATCTAAAATGGTATACACATAAATAAACCATAAAAATTAGGTAAAGGTGTTCAAACTGTGTTATAACAAAACCGCAAAACAAAAACAACGAAAAGTTCAAAATGAAATAAGGCTAATAAACTCATAATTCAACTCAAAATAAGGCGCGTCTTTGAGGCAGCACAGCCCCCTGCTTTCCTAGAGAATTGCAACACAGAGTGTTCACAGCATCCTTTAACAAACCAAACAAACAAGCTCTTAAATTATCTTTAACTAATCTACTCAACTAAATAAATCACAACAAGGAAATCTCAAACTTTTAATGAAACAAAATGCATCAATTAAACCTAAAAAATAAATAAATCTCCGAACAAGAAACCCTGCAGATGGTTTGGCCTATGATGTCACCAATGACATCACCAACTCTATGAAATGGAAGGATGTGCAGTGCCACCCTCTTTTTGTCTGCAGACCCATGAGGTGTGCTAAACAAAGGAACAAAGGTCAGTATAAACAAAGAAAGAAACTAATGAATATTAACTTTAAACTAAATAAAGTGACTTGATCAACTAAAGACTGTGTGATTGTTTTAAATTACTTTGTACTATGATGTAAAAATGTAACTTACTGCTAACACAAACAACCCGGGATAGTAAGTGCAGCAATGTTACAGAAGCAAAAGTAAAGTAAGGCAAAATTAACAAATGTGCAAAGTAATTTTTAAGGATTTAATAAGGCAGGGGTCTCACCCTCTTTGTCACATAGACTACCTGCAACAGATGTTTTTGAAGTTCTTTAAAAGTGTCCGTTTGTCTTGAATTAGCAACATTAGGCCATAATGGCGCACACAAACACTGTTCAAAGTGCAATGTTCAAAAACGAGACTGCAAAGACAGCTTAACTGCTTGTTTGTTACAATGAGTGCAATGAATCATCAACCTGAGATGGGAAAGTGTGTTTAATTACCATTGTACTGTTTATCATTACTTTCTATTTGCATCATACCTCTATTTCTATCTGTTTTGTGTGGTGGAGTCAAATTAACAATCTCAGCTTAATTTAGCATCTGCTTGAAAACAAAAACACAATTTATTAAATCATTTGTTTATTGTTTTTGTGTCTAATTAGCTTAGCTCAAACACAGGGAGTCAATGGGTAGCTTTAGCCAGCCTCTGCCTACAGTGATCAGGTCAGGTCTTTAGCAACTCTAAACAGTCCTAAGTGGTTATTTTTGTTATTTTTTACTTTTAGACTTAGATTAGCACTTTGTGTTGCTTTATAAAGAAATACATACGAAACTGAATCACAGGGCACATGCACAAACCACTGTGCACTTGTGAGAAGGTTAACAAAACAAGTTTGTATCCAGCGGTGTGATTATCAGGCAAACATTTCTATTTTAACAGACCTTTTCATTTACATTCTATCTCTTATTTTTAAAACTTTAAGATGGTGTTTCCTCAGTACGTACTGGGTACAGCAGTGTGCTTATTATTGTCTTTTATTCATGATGCTTTTTATCAACACTGTATGGATTGTGGTGTGGGTGGGTTCAAGGGCTGGGTGGAGTAGGTTTGGGTCATAATTCCTTTATTTTAATTCATCTGTCTGTTCCGAAAGCACTTTGTGCTACATTTTTTTGTATGAAAAGTGCTATATAAATAAAGTTTGATTGACTGAAGAAAAACATTGCAACTGCACCATATAGATTTTTTGACAAACTAATAACAATGTAGTAAACATCACATCAGTAAGTCATGAAGACTTTTTCTGTTTTTTGCTTGAAGAAATATAAGAAAATTTCAAAAATTTGCTCAGAAACTTTGCCCTCAATTGTAAGAGTGATTATTTGATGAGCATGAGAATTTGACGGGCTGTCATCATTAAGCTTGGTCTGGGATAGGAGTCCAAGATTTGGCTATTGTATGTTTTGCTTGTAGCAAATAAGTAATTATTTTTTACACATGTACGTTTATCCATACGTGTATATATGTTTGAATATAAAGATGTCTATATACTGATAGACTGCGAGATAGAAAAACAATTGCATAAAATGACTGATTGAGACATAAATAGATCGATGGATAGATAAATATATTGGATTTTGTATATTTATTGTTTTGGTTGGCTATTGTGTTTTTTATTTTTTTTTACACGTATTTTTATCCATAATATGTATATATGTTTGATGTATATATGTTTGAATATAAAGATGTCTATATACTGATAGAAGATAAAAAACAATTGCATAAATGAATGATTGGATACAGAGACATATAATAAATAATGATGGATAGTGCAAGAGAGCTAGATTGACAAAGGCATGCACAGATAATGTTGGTAAAAAGTATGTGTAGTATATATGTAAAAAACAAGATTACTCTTATTATATGTCTTATTAAGGTTATGGAAAGATGTAAAGATGGGAACACAAATGCAACATACACATGTCTGTGTATATTTAAAAACAAATATGGCTTGCTACATACACATGTGTACTTGAATTAAATGAATAATTGTATGATAATTATTTTTGTTACTCAATTTATATTTCTACTAGTTCATTTTGGATTCACTATTTTTTTCATTCATGTTTGAAATAATTGAAAGTTCACTTATTATTCTTGTTTAGTTTACATTATTTAAGAATTCCACCAAAGATACTTATTTTGGACATAACTCTAATGTAACCCTTGTGATACATGAAATGGTATCCCAAACTTCTGTCCAAATATCTTGATGTTTGGGCAGTCCCACCGAAAATACAACGATGTCATATATTGTAGTTATATATATGTTCATTTACACTTAAACCGTTTTAGTTTTAAGTTGAAAAAAACACTTGTTGAATTGTTCCACACCCTTCACTTGAATATGTGTGATCCTCTTTAAGTCTTGCTTTGTGTTTTTTTTTTTTTCTGTTTGCTGTTTTGCATTTATCATTCTTGCCCTTGACATAAGGCTAAATTGCGAACACCACCTTGCAATCAGTACATAATTGCATCCCAGCTCTGCCACTTTTCATCCTGGGCTCCGCTTGATCCTTTACCTGTGTCATTAGATGTGGAGAGCTCAGGGCACAATGGCCCTGCTTTGGAAAAAGCACAGAGGAGTGTGTAATTACGCTTGGCTTTGATTACCTCTCGTTTGGAGCAGCCTGTTCAATAGCCATTACATGAGACACTCCTCTGGTCACTGTTAATGGCCCACTGGCACAGTTTTCATTTGCACCCCAACCTGCTGCTGTTAAGCTCACAAAAGCCTCCAACACAGCACTGCTCAGGTCCTTTCTCTGACTCCTGCTGATCGATCAACAGGGTTGCTCACGCTGCAGACCGCTTTTTTAAAGGATCAACACCTCACTGCCCACTGCCAACATTATCTCCACTTTAGTGTGGTCAATACTTTGCTTTTTCACATGGACTGAGAGCTGTGTTGCTGGTGGTTTCAGCCCTGAGTATCATCTCCCAGGCTTGATTGTTCCTAAAGAACGGAGAATAAAAGAGATTGACAGACCTTGAATGAACTGAGGTTGCTGCATTATGTTTCACCAAAAGGAAAAACTCTGCCTCCGTCTGGAACTGAGTGTGCGCCTGAAATAGACTGATATGTTGCCTACAAGTAAGATATGTTAAATTTAGACTGAGAGGAAGTTTAGATTCCAAAAATATATTCATGAAAACTAAAAACAAAATATTTATTCAGACACTTTTTGACCTTCAGAGATGGCATGATAAATCATAGCATAGATTCAACAGGTTGCTCCTGTTACGGCCCTGGCTGCATATTATGATTACATGTTGTAGTCAGTGTTGGGCACTTTACTTTAAAAAACTAATTAGTTATAGTTACTAGTTGCTTTCCATAAAAAGTAACTGAATTACTTATGAAATTACTCCGTCATAAATGTAATTAGTTACCAGGTAAAGTAATTGATGTGTTACTTTTCTGAAAAACCTTTTGCTACTTGAACTGTGTGTCTCTGTCTCTGTGTCCTGTCTTGTTGTTACCTGCTGCAGCAGCTCTGACATCATCAGTTCTCCAACAGTGCGTGCAGGGGAATTTGTCAGATAGACTAGAATGGGAGCAAAGTGCTCCGCAGTACGTTTCAAGGGCACCGCGCAGCGTTGCGTTGGTGAAGTGCCGCCACGTGCCGAGGTGCTGGAGATTTGCTTCAGGTCTATTTTCTGCGCGCCCAGGTTCAAACCTTGTAAATTCACTGACGTTAAGAAAGCACCAGACAGGAAGTCAATGTGTGGAGTCATGGACGAATTTTTGATTTCAAAAGTGGGGGGTGACATGTGGTTGAACACTGATGTGAGTGCATATTTTTGCATGACTGTGTAGGTGGGGGGGGGGGGGGCTGTCCATCAAGAGCTTCCTCTGCTCCTCTACCCTGTCCAGCCTCTCTAATTACTGTAACAACAACCACCGATTTTGATGGTACAGTTATAGTCTACGGAAACAAATCTACATGGTTGTATAAAATTTAGGCCTGTCACTTTAGTGCATTAATTAGATTAATTAATTACACTACAAATTAATATGTTATAAAAATTAATGGCAAGATTAATCATAGCACACAAACATTTTGATATTGTCCAGCTGGAGGACCCGTACATGGCAGTGGCACATGTCACTTCACATATGCGTCTCTAGTCAAACCAAACAAAGCCCAGGTGACAACAGGAATGGCACATTTAAGACTTAGTCTTATTTTATTTTTGAATTTATTTATCAATATTTGTACTACATTCTTTAACAATCCATCAGGCCTAATTGTTTTGCTGGATGTCCTCGACCTTTTTCTTATTTTGAATTTGATTTATGAAACACACTTAAAGTGTAATTTGAGTTGCCTGATTGAGCTTAGAATTTTCTGGACAAGTTGCCCTGACTTTGGTTTTATTTAGTCACCAATAAAAATGTGGATTTACAAATCTTCACTTCTTAGTGTTTTCATTTGATTAGTCATGCACTACAATTTTATAATATCCTAGAATTCAAATTCTTTATTTGGGGCCTTTAAGCAGATATGAGATTAAAATGTGATTAATTAGATTAATTAATTATGAATCCGGTAATTAGATTATTTTTTTAATCATCTTACAGCTCTAATAAAATTACATTTTTTTTTTTTTTTTACTGTTGCTGCTGTTTTAAAATAGAAATATTTTACGAAAATAACTATCAAAAGTGTATCACTTTGGCATTAAATGAAAGCTTTTTAAAAAATATAAAAAATTGCATTGTTGAGGCTCTACAGCTGTCAAGGTTAATCATAATAAAATCTGAATTAGAGGAAAAGGAGGGAAGAGGAGGAGAGGAAAGGAGGAGAAGGAGAAGAAAGGAGAACAATAATAAGGAGGAGTTGGAGAAGAAGGAAGGAGGAGGAGTGGGAGAAAGGAGAACAGTGGGAAGAAAGGAGGAGATGAAACAAAGAGGAGGAGAAGAAGGAGGAGGAGAGGAAGAAAAAAGAAGAAGAAGAAAGTTTACAAGATTTTGGAGAAGTTGTATTAGAGGAGGATTTTGAGGTGGACTGGGAGCCAGTGAAGGTGCTGCAGGCTGGGGTGATGCTTACACTCTGACTTCTAATGAAGTCTCTTTTGTGGACTTTATTTTTTTTTTTCAACATCTTGGCTGGGCCTAATTACCAGACAAAAAGCCACGCAGATTCAAACGTCAGTGGAGGCTAAATGAAACCTCTGATATATCACATGACGTGAACGACGCAGAATGAACGCCACCTTCCTAAAAACTCTTCGAACGGCGCTGTGCCAAGGATGTATTATTTTATTATTATTATTTTTTTTTTTTTCTTATAATAAAGTCTGATTAGCAAACATCAGCCGGCGGGTGATGGAGTGACTGACAGCAGGCATAATCACACAGGGAGCGCCAGAGCCAATCACAGAGCTTGTGGGCGGTCCAGACTGAGGGAAGTCTTCACTGTAAACTCTAGAGATAGCTGTGTGTGAAAGCATTTTCTGACCAGTATCTTTGGCACCAAAAACCATGCCACTGTTAATAAAGTCACTTAAATCAGCTTTCTTCCTGATGCTTTGATGCTGGGACTGAACAGCAGGTGCTCTTGACCATGGCCACGTAGCTTATTAGTCTGAACAAGCAGATGACCAAATGTACTTAATATAGTGGCCAACACTTAATTAGGCCTTGTCCACACAGAGACAAAGACATTTTTGTATTGAAAATGTTCTCTGTCTGTCGTTAATTAAACTAATCTCTGTTTGGACTGGCTCTGAGAATGAGGCTCACACCTGCAGTAGTGGTGAATTTGGGATCCTACACCTAAAATTTGAAGGGCAATCTAAAAAGTCCATCCAAAATGTGTACATCATTGGTTATTCTTCTTATCAGAGTGTGTCCTTATGTTAAATCAGCTGTCGGGCTGTGATGAGTGAGCTGGTTGTAGTTTCTTTGCCTAGCACAAAGGCTTTTAATCAACAATAAGATGATTCTCACACTTACTATTAATAGACATCGAAGTCCTCATTGGGTGTCTAATGGTTTGTGCAGCAGCTGTTTGGTATGAAAGTGTGTGTGTGTGTGTGTGTGTGTGTGTGTGTCTTTGTGTGTGTTTGTGTGTTCTCAGTATTAGTTTACGTATTTGAGCTTTGTGTCTACTCTGCAGTGACACCAGAGGAAAGTCTGCAGCTCTGCTGTTTCTGCACATCTGAGCTGACAGCTGTGGACTTCACTCCTCTAGGCTTTTACTGATGTCAGCGGCTTATAAAAAAATCTCACCGCAAACTCACTGAACACCAGTGACACCAGAATTCTTAATACACTGTATGCAGACTGCCTGTGCCTTCACTACAGACAAGAGCTGCAAGGAAGATGACGCAATGTTTATCAAGATTCACAGAATTCAAGGGAAGTTTAACACACACACACAAACAAATATACATATATAAATATATATATATAGGTGAAGAAAACATCAGAGATGCTTGCTACAAGCTGCAACTAGGACCTATGCTAACAGATGCAGATCTTCTGGGATCGATCTCCCTGCCCCTCCACTTTGTTGAAACCCTTCTGCATCATCAGCAGGTATCTCAGGATCCCAGGTGTTTCGCCTCTTAACCTGAAAACCTCTCCTGAGCGGGGCAGCAGAAGCTGACTAGCCTTCACCAGCAGAAGGGCTCCAACTGTGGGCTCTTTTTAGCCACAACCATCTTGAGCTGGACTCAGCTGCTGCGGCGATGTCCCTGGTGGCTTTCTTCAGCTGATTAGGTTCCAGCCCAACCCTCTGCAGGATGTAGTTCACCGATTTTGCTGGGAAACTGTGGCAGCTGACTTCAATGGGGAAGCTAGTTGCATGCCACCCCTTTGACACAGCTACATTAAGCAGGTCCTGGTATTTGGCTTTTATGTATATATAGATACAAACCCAAAACCAGTGAAGTTGGCATGTTGTGTAAATCGTAAATAAAAACAGAATACAATGATTTGCAAATCCCTTTCAACCTATATTTTAGCTCATTTGGAATTTGATGCCTGCAACATGTTTCAAAAAAGCTGGCACAAGTGTCAAAAAAGACTGAGAAAGTTGAGGAATGCTCATCAAACACTTATTTGGAACATCCCACAGGTGAACAGGCTAATTTGGAACAGGTGGGTGTCATGATTGGGTATAAAAGCAGCTTCCCTGAAATGCTCAGTCATTCACAAACAAGGATGGGGCGAGGGTCACCACTTTGTGAACAAATGCGTGAGCAAATTGTCCAATAGTTTAAGAACAACATTTCTCAACCAGCTATTGCAAGGAATTTAGGGATTTCATCATCTATGGTCCGTAATATCATCAAAAGGTTCAGAGAATCTGGAGAAATTACTGCACGTAAGCGGCAAGGCCCAAAACCAACATTGAATGCCCGTGACCTTCGATCCCTCAGGTGGTACTGCATCAAAAACTGGCATCACTGTGTAAAGGATATCACCACATGGGCTCAGGAACACTTCAGAAACACTTCAGTAACTACAGTTCGTCTACATCTGTAAGTGCAAGTTAAAACTCTACTATGCAAAGTGAAAGCCATTTATCAACAACACCCAGAAACACCGCCGGCTTCACTGGGCCCGAGCTCATCTAAGATGGACTGATGCAAAGTGGAACAGTGTTCTGTGGTCCGACCAGTCCACATTTACAATTGTTTTTGGAAACTGTGGTCGTTGTGTCCTCCGGACCAAAGAGGAAAAGAACCATCCGGACTGTTATAGGAGCAAAGTTCAAAAGCCAGCATCTGTGATGGTATGGGGGTGTATTAGTGCCCAAGGCATGGGTAACTTACACATCTGTGAAGGCACCATTAATGCTGAAAGGTACATACAGGTTTTGGAGCAACATATGTTGCCATCCAGGCAACGTCTTTTTCATGGACGTCCCTGCTTATTTCAGCAAGACAATGCCAAGCCACATTCTGCTCGTGTTACAACAGCGTGGCTTCGTAGTAAAAGAGTGCGGGTACTAGACTGGCCTGCCTGTAGTCCAGACCTGTCCCCCATTGAAAATGTGTGGTGCATTATGAAGCATAAAATACAACAACGGAGACCCCGGACTGTTGAAAAACTTAAGCTGTACATCAAGCAAGAATGGGAAAGAATTCCACCTGAAAAGCTTCAAAAATTGGTCTCCTCAGTTCCCAAACGTTTACTGAGTGTTGTTAAAAGGAAAGGCGATGTAACACAGTGGTAAAAATGCCCCTGTGCCAACTTTTTTGCAATGTGTTGCTGCCATTAAATTCTAAGTTGATGATTATTTGCAAAAGAAAATAAAGTTTCTCGGTTCGAACAGGAAATATCTTGTCTTTGCTATGTATTCAATTGAATATAAGTTGAAAAGGATTTGCAAATCATTGTATTCTGTTTTTATTTACGATTTCCACAACGTGCCAACTTCACTGGTTTTGAGTTTGTATATATATGGAGACTGAGAGGAGAAAGCTTTTGACTTCATCTTTGGAATAAGGGGGAAGACGGCACTTGACACATGAATGACATTCACACACACACACACACACACACATATATATAGATATATATAGACACACACACACACACCTATCTGGCAATTAGGACCCAGACGAGAGACAGATTTTTGCAGTTCACAATAACCAGCTTTATTGAACAGACACAGGAACAGTTGAGTAGAGAGCGGGGATCCCGCGATCCTTGGAACACGGGGCCGTGACATAGTCCACCCAGCCACACAAGAACCACACACACTGCAACTCAGAGTCTTTAAGGGTAAGCAGGTTTGGACTCACTCTGTCTTTGAACACAGGAAACGGTTCAGATTGCCAGAGGTCAGCCTGCCACCACTGATTCAGGCCCACAGACGGGTACTCAGTGTCAGGAACAGAAGGCAAGGTCGGCAACCGGGGATCAGGCAGGCAGGTAGGTGCAGGACAGAAACAGGTTGGTACCTTGTAGTCTAGCCGAGGATCAGACAATACAGGCGGAAACAGGAACAGAACAGGTCAGCAACGGCTGAGCAGTCCGGATAGCAGGTCTGGAGTTCTTGGCATGAGACTGAGACGATCTGATGCCAAGTGAGTGTGGAACTGGGGTTTAAGTAGGTGGTGTGATTGCAGCAGATGAGGTGCAGGTGTGAGCAGGAGCGCAGGTGACAGGAGTTGAGCTGATTAGGCTGAGGCTGGAGTGTGGCACGCTGAGGCTGTGACACTATCTGTCTATCTATCGATCTATCTATCGATAGATCGATAGATAGATAGATCAATGGATAGATAGATAGATAGATAGATAGATAGATAGATAGATAGATAGATAGATAGATAGATAGATAGATAGATGAACACAAAAACTATTGGACAGATTTTGCTGAAATTTCCAGGAGATGTTGGTAATGGCCCAACTAAGAACTGATTAGATTTTGGTGGTGATCTGGATAACCACTATGAGCAAATGATCAATTTTGCTCAATAAGTGTTTAACTAATAATATCAACATGAATCTGAGTTCTAGATGTGGGTTTTCAGGGTCAACAAGTCATAGTATGGTGGTAACTTTGTCATGGAACTGTTGTTTAAAGATGTTGCAGAAATATGTGAGCTACACTTGGCTGAGGTTTGTGCTCTACATTGGCTTTCAAGTTATTTCTGGACTGTATGATGATCAACAGCTAATAGCTTGATAAAGATTTAATATGATGGGTATTGGTCCAAGAAGAACAATTTACAAGAGGACAGACTTGCTTCGAAGAAACATTTTTGTTCATCTATACGTGCATTTGTTACCTTTTGTTATTATGCCACATCCTATTTTTCATTTATCAACTTATTTATATTTTTTTGATTTTTTTCACAGTGGTAGGTCTAGGGGCCGAGTGAGCGACAAGCCATATCAGGCAGCTCCTAGTGCTATAAACTGGGAGAGGGGGAGAAGTCCTGATGACCCAGACCTTTGTCTCTATCAAGCAGGGACGACATGTTCAACACACTAAAAGGGATATAAAAGTAATGATGTGGGCTCATTAATATTTTTTACTGTCTTTAGAAGGAGATAAGTGAGAATATCGTTTCATTCAGAATTCTTCAGTGTTTGATAAAGACATATTTTTCAGGCCCGATATAACTGCTACAAAAGCAGGCAGCATCCATGCTAATCTGTCAATGGACTTGAGCTTATATAGTGATTTTCTAGTCTGACAACTCAAAACTGCTTCACACCGCAGGTCACATCTACCCATTCAAACTCATTCACTCTCACATTCACGCAGCTGGGAGCAACTTGAAGTTAAGTGTCTCGGTCAAGTGTTTTGGATACATAAAGAGATTTGAATAAAGAGAACACAGGATACACAAAAATGACAGAAGCCTTAATGGAAACTGGAGGTCATGAGAACAGCCAGGTTACCTGGTGATGCAGGTGTTTAAATTTTGGGCTTATGATGTCAGATTCTGTTAAATCTCAGAGTGACTTGGTAAAAACACTTTAGGATGCTTCATGGTCACAGGATAGCAGGGGCTGATGTGTGTAAATCTGCAGACTGTGGCACCCGCCATGCAGATCCTCCTTATTGTAATGAACGTTTACACTTTACTAATCCAAAACAATGTTTTTAACCTCTAAAAACAGACCAGAAGGGCTGAATGAATGTTCATATTCAAAGTCGGTATTAAGCTGACACTGACTCTTTATTGTTTAAAGACAGTCATGTTTAAATGATAAGTTTACTTGACAGTTAATAGTGTTCCTGTTGCATATGATGGTTTAAGTCTCATAAAATGTCTTGCTGATATAAAACTGACATTTAAAGCCTTTTTTGAATGGCCCTTTTCACAGCCGGACATAAATTTGGTTAGATATTTAGGTTTAGGGGTGCTATGAGGAGAATCTATTTCCAGCGACATAAAGACTCTGTTACCCATGAGCACACGCTGCGACTGTCGGAAAGACGTGACTCAAACTAAAGCTTGCGTTTGTTGTGATGCTAATGAATGCAGCTCGGACCTTCCTCAGAACTCTGCATTGCTTTACAACTTCTTTTTTCAACAACTTACATTACCTCGTCGCTTTGCATCCTGTATCTTTTTTTAGTTACATAGCGGTAGTTTTTGATATGTGACAACAAGCAATTTTTGGAAAACTTAGTATCGTAGTTTTGTAGCCGGCTATATATCGTTATATCATATTACAGCCCGGTGCTCTAATGCTACGGCCACACCGGACGCGAATTCGCCTGGACGCGCGTCGAGATTACATTCAAAGTCAATGCAAACATGCGCCTTGACGCAAATCCGCCCCGGGCGGCGCATTGGACGCGTTTGGCACGGCGCGTCTGGAGCGTTGGACGTGTTTGGCGTGGCGCGTTTGGAGCGTCGAGGCGTTTTGACGCCCCAAACGCCTCGACGCTTGAGTTGAAAATATTGAACTTTTGACGCCAGTTCGCAGCGTGACAGCCAATCAGCGATGACATTCCCCCCCCGACGTCATTGATTTGATGACGTGTGACGCTCCGCGGCCCCCTGCTCCCGCTCAAGCCCCTCTCAAAGATGGAGGAGAGGTTTATCGGCACTGTTTGTTATGTTTCGGAGCTATACTATTCAGCGTGTATACTCTACAGAGACCGGAACAAAAGGAAGCAGGCTTGGGTGAAAGTCGCTGAGGAGACAGGTTTGATTTAATGACGTGTGAAGCCCCGGTCTCCTGCTCCTGCTCAAACCCCCTCTCAAAGATGGAGGAGAAGTTTATCTGCGCTGTTTACTATCATCCGGAGCTAAACTACTCGGCGTGTGTCCTCTACAGAGACTGGAACAAAAGGAGCAGGCTTGGGTGAAAGTCGCTGAGGAGACAGGTTTTGAAGGTAAGTTCTGTAAATATTCGTTTCCAGCTGGATTTGCCTGCACGGGTCATCACTGAGTCCGACCGGCTCCGGCTCTCTACTGTGCCTGCGCCCGGACGCGCATCGTCCCACAGCTTGCCAAAATGTCCAGCGTCCAGCTTCGGGCGTTAAGCGCGGCGCGTTACAGGCTTTACGCCCGTTAAAATTCGCCAATTCGCGTCCGGTGTGGCCGTAGCATAAGACTTGTCTGAATAATATAAATTTGCTCTAGTTTTAATTGTCTTGTTCCCGAAGTTGAGTATCCAGGCCAGTCCAGCCCTGTCCGACCCGACCGGAAGGCTAAGGAATAGCATTTATAGCTAACCTATTTTGATGTTATAAAACTCATCATAAAGTGTGTATTTAAATCAGGCATATATCTAAAAGTGAGACTTTTTTGTAATTACTTAGAAACTCCTCATAGCATCTTTAAGTTAACCATTTTTATTTATTTAGCTTCAATGTCCATGCAGTTACATGGTGGATGGTATCCATTTGCTGTCCAGCCGAAATGGAACCGAGTGTGATGTCCCATGCAAATGATCAACAGAAAAGAGGAATAATCGCAACAAAGAGCAGGTCAGATTTTGTGTGTTAAACTGAGCACAACACAAACTTGACGCAAAGTGCCAAAAACCACACATACACACACACACACAAATCTTAATTGTGTTGTATTAAAGGATGCATTGCATATTGTGTAAAATCCTTACCAGTGTTGTGTTTGTGTAATACAGACATATTATGTTACTGTTTAATCTGGAGGAAAAAAAAGCACAATAATTCCTTCTGCCTTCCTTTTAAAGAGAAGCACATTTAGTTGATTTTACAGAGAAAACACATCTGAGTTTAAGAGTGAGAAATACAATCATTCTTTCAGAAGCACAAACACCATAAGTCTGTCAAATAGCTGCCTGCCTTTTCTCTGCTTTTCCTCCTAATTAAAACAAAACAGCGCTTTGTCATCTGAGAGTAAACAACAAACAGAGCTGTGGTACAGCACTGATTATGGCAAAGAAGTCTGAGGAAACACTATTAGCTCACAAAACTACAGCTGAAGGACTTCTGCTTTATCCCTCTGGTCTGCTGGCTCTAATTCACTGTGATGAAGAAAGTATTCAGCCGACTTCTGTGACCCGCATCTGTAACTTTAGTATTTCATGGAGAAACATCTTAAATATGAGATAAGGGTAAAAACATCTGTTTTGAGCAGAGAACAACCTTTATGGGTGGAGGGTAAAATGCATTCTTTTACATTGGAATTTGTTCTAGCTTTTCCAGGAGGATGTTGAGATGTTCAGGAAGGAGACATAGACATAGTCACTAGGTCTAGATGCCCAAGCCATCTCAAATGGCTCCTCTCAATGCAAAGACTTTATAAGGGGAATACAAGAGAAAATATAAGCATTCATTGTAAGGTTTATTCAGTTCCTATAAACAATGACAATTATTTGATAAACTGTATAGATAAAGGTAGATGGATGGATGGATAAAGCCTGGTATCAGTGATCCTATGTCTATATACAGTATATATCACAATCTCACCAGAAAAAAATATTATTTTCCTTATTTATCTGTGCAGAAGGAAGAGCAGGCTGTGACATCATGATGTAAAGACAGCCCTGTCTCATTGGCCCCGTTTACATGGGTCAAAAATCCTATTTACAATCAGATTGAAAGGTCAATCAGATTAGAGATGTCTCATGTAAACACCTTAGCCAATCGAATTCACCCAGATCTGATTATATTTCAGATTGGATTGTAAGAGGTAGTCTACGCCGATTGATTATCTGCTCCATGCTTCATGTAAACTGCTGAGTGGAGTGGATTGGTATGATAGAGAGGATTGTTCGATCTCCGCAGGCGCTCTGTAGTACGTAAGAGACACGTAGTGACCATGGATGTATTGTAAGAACTGGACAGCGTGGCTCCGCCTTCTACCATGTAACGGTTTTGAAGCCATAATATCCCCTATCAGGGCGCCGCCATTGTGCAGCCAGAAGAGAATCTGGACCATATCTGGACGCAGCTGTCTTAAATGGTCGCAAAACTCAGCAGCATACCGCGTACACAATCGTTGTGTAACTGCCGTAAACCGCGGTTATTTTTTAAACTCCAATAACTGATGAAAAAGAAATTTTTCAGAAAAAAGAGGACTTGGAAAAAGCGCAGCCCAATAATACTTTCATATCACCACAGCATACGGATGGGAGAAATATTTCTACGAGGTGTATTGATTTTTTGAAGTTTCACTACGGCCCGTTCAGATGAATGGGGGAGACGGAGATTTGACCTATAATGCAGCCAGTCACCAGGGGGAGCAGTTTTTGTGGCGACTTCGATTCGGGCCCAGCGACATGACGTCCATGTTTTTTACAGTCTATTGTAGTGACGTACGCAGAGCGTGCCCAGGAAGTGTACTCTTCTTCTTTTACACACTTGCAGGTAGTGGCAAAAAAAACGCGTGGATCTCTTTACTCAAAGTTCATGTATACAGATCGAATCAGATTCACTTAATCTGATCAATTTCAATCAGATTGAGGAAAACTACCCATGTAAACGGTGCCATTGTGATTTTAACTCCTGTAGAAAACTCCAGATTGAACATGAAACTAACCCGAGACAAAGGCAATACCCTCACATTTTGTCACCTGAATCTAAACAAAGCAAACTAACTGTTGGTGCAAAAGGACTCTGAACTTCCTTTGACATTTGACACTTTATATTTGTTAACCCTATCCTCAAATTTTACTTACACATTTTACCCTTGGGGTCAATTTGACCCCAGGGACTTCTGCCTTCAAAAAATGGTTTACAAAAAATTGATGACCAAGTTTTTTTGAGTCAGTTAATTTGTGTATTTGTTGAATACATAAATAACCCCATGATAAAGAAACCAGTGAGTTGACATGATCTCTAGCGCCACCATCAGGCCAAACTAACATTTAAATTAGAATTAATATATCTTGATTTTTTTTTTAGACAAATCTTCCCAAATTTACTGACAACTGTAGTGCCACCATCGGGTCAAACTCTTAGTTGTAGAGTTAGTGTATCCTGAAAGTCTTTCATTCAAATATTTTTAAATTTCTGGTGCACATTCTTCTCTCTCACAAAATGAACCATATTGATTAGTGTTGGAAAAACCCCTTATTCTCATGAGCATATTTATTTACCGTAAAATACCAAATAATAGCTGAGGCGTTTATTTCAATCAACTGAGCAGACTAGGCGTTTAATTCCTTACCCACAAAAATCTTTCTCAGCAAAAAATGAAAAAAATATGGTAAATGTAACCAAATTATTTACTTACACCAGTATGAATATCACTCTTACAGCAATATTACAGTACTGTAGTTATACTCTTGTCTTCTTCTTTCAACTCAGCTCTCTCTATACACTCTTCAAACTGGTAATGAACTATCCTACCTGTAGTAAGTAGTTAAGTTAAGGTCTTACTTCTGTTTTTTGGCTGCACCGGGGCCATGGAGATAAGCAGCAATGTATCGCTAACCGACGTGTCCGCCTGATGCTAAGGGCAAATAAAATGCAACGTCTTCTTCTTTGGATTTGTGAAGCCCTTGTGTGTAAGATTCCAGCTTTTTGTGCTCCAGTGCCCTCTGTGGTTGTTGAGTGTAACTGCACTGTTGTGAAACAGAGTGCCGTACACCAACGTGCATTTTGTTGACATACAGAGGGAGGTGAAGCGAGCCGACAGGACGTCCTTAGAGACAAATAAACCATCTGGACTGTTAAGGTATGGTCTGATAATGTTTCTTTTCAAGCCTGAACTGTCAGCTGTGAGCTCAGCGTTTGTATGTGTATTCTGTAATTTCGACCGTAGCTCACAGGCTGTGCCGAATAAATTACAACCGGCATTTATTTGGAAACTGGCATTTAATTGGAGCTCTGCAATTATTTGGTATTTTACTGTATTTATTTTTATCTCCTTTTTAGGAACATATTATTGTGTGGTCTCACTCCCCCCACCCCCCACCACCCCCCTTTTGTTATTCCAAAACCTGGAATACCTTCAGAGACATGGTGGCTGGAAATAGTGCCCGAACAGTCTCAGTGTTCTAAAGTCTTGCTGTTGCCTCAAATTTTGAGTCGTAAAGTCCTGCAAATAGTTCGAAAGACCTGGATGTGATCAACTTGCAAATTTACACTGACTTTCACATTTTGGCAGGAGTTCACAAATCAGGTTGCCCCCCCCATGCCCACATCATAAGAATTAAAGTTCCTGTGGGAATAGTCGTTTTTCCCACCCCTCTGTTTATGTATCATCTCATTAGTATCAACTCTGCACCTGCAGGTGTGTGGATGTTAGGTCACTCACACAGATGGGCAAGTTTTAAACAGCTATTTTTTTTTAAGCTGAGCATTGAATGGGGTCAAATTGACCCCAAAGATAATAGGAGGGTTAAAGAGTTTTTAAAGATGCTATGAGGAGTTTCTAAGTAATTACAAAAAAGTCTCACTTTTAGATTAGCATCAAAATAGGTTATCTATAAATGCTATTCATTAGCTTCGCAGTCAGGTTGGACAGGGCTGGACTGGCCTGGATACTCAACTTCAGGAACAAGACAATTAAAACTAGAGCATATTTATATTATTCAGACACGTCTTAGAACACCGGGCTGTAAGTAGGGATATATAGCCGGCTACAAAATTATGATACTAAGTTTTCCAAAAATTGTCACGTCTTTTGGTGCGTTCCAGTTGTAGCCAGAAGTAGGAATTTCCGAGTAGGAAACTGCAACTGGAATGTCCCCCGAAGTCTGAATTTCCTACTGGGAACTCAATGAACCGTCGCCACCCCCGAGTTGACAATTGAAGATGGATGCCCCCAGTGTGAACAGTTATTTAGCTCCTGTAATCAATTTATTTGCACTTCTGACTGGGGTGTGTCGCTCTAGATCAGCTGTATACATAGTATTGTTAGACTTATATTTACAAAAATGCTGCCATAGTGATAATCACATTCTTCATGTGATATTTGTGAACAACAACACAGGGCATGCTAACAACAGCTAACAATAGCCTGGTAGATCGGCATGTTTTTTTCCGACTTCAACTGGAACGCCGATAAGTCGGAGGTGATGTCACTCCCAGTTCCGAGGTTACTGGAACGCAGCATTACGACAGTCACCGCGCGAGCTCATGGGTAGCAAAGTCTTAGTGTCGCCGGAAACAGATTCTCCTCATAGCGCCTTTAACAGACATTGTTGTCACTTGGTTAGTGTTTAATATGGTGATTTCATCTGCTAAAACTGTCTTGGATAATATGAACAGCTGTTGCAGTGATGTGCTGCAGGCTGAAGAAATCATCTGGAGAACTTATCAAACTTTTATGCTCTTGTAAGTCCTCCATGGCCCAACAGGAAAAGGACTGTGGATAAACTTTTGTCACAGACAAACACAGACTCCACCTCTGTCAGACTTCAGCTTAGCACAATCCTCACTCACTGTGTCGGCTCTGATAAAGACTTGTCACCACGGCAACACGCAGCTTATTCTCAGGAGGAGGAATGTTAACCAGTGACCCCGGTGTGTGTGTGTGAGTGTGCGAGTGTGGTATGAATTTTCAGCAGGGTTGGGAGAGCGGGTTAACAGAGTCAGTTAATTACAGAATGCAAATGATGTTGTCAGAACAGCCATTCAAAAAGTCTCTTCTCCTGCCTCCTGCTCGCCTGTAGAGGCTGATTTAATAAGCCTCACTCTCACACCCCTGTAGGAAAAACCATCTGCATGAAACACTAAGTAATCTCTCAGCGATGAGTCCCGCTGTTCTAGCCATGACAACTTAATTCATGCTAAGTACAGTGGTCGTAGATGGGAGATGGAGTTGAAGAGCACATTAGGCCATGTTCCTCCAAAGAGGGGCTGTGTGGAGGACTGGGTCACAGCAATCAATCTAGACCATATCCCCCCAAAAACCAGATGTTTGTAGTCTGAAGCTGACTGATGTTGAGATTCTCAGTAAATCTGATCAGTGCTTTATTGGTTCAGAAGCACTTCGCTGAACTTAATCTGTATGTGAGCTTTTGAACAGATGTCACGAAATACATTAAAACTCAGACATCTGCTCACTTGACGAGAAGGATCCACATTTATTTACTCAGAGAAGACAGACTGTAAACGTGTTACAGCAGTTTTTCTTGAGAAATGTGATGAAGGAGGCAAAAACTGCCTCTCTGCACATTTCATAGGAATAAACACTAAGAACAAACAAAACAGCACAATGCAGACTGGTCGAATATCCATCCAACCATTATCTGTGCCACATATCCCTGCTGGGGTCATGGGGGGCTAAAGCCTATGCCAGCTGAGAGGTGGGTACACCCTGAACCGGTCGCCAGCCAACCACAGGGCTACATAGAGAGACAGACACTATTCACGCTCACACTCACCTTATGAGAATGTTTTGGTTTGGCATGTGCAGGGAGACCATGCAAACTCCACAGAGGAAGTCCGACTGTCCCAGGGTCTCAAAATCGTCAACTTTCTTGCTTTGAGGCACGTGCCACCCACTGGTCAAATATATGACACGCAAATTAAAATAGAAACACTTACCTGACAACTAAAACCAGATGTGCAGCTTTTCAATGCAATTACAGTTTCTAAAAGCTAACAAAAAAATACAAAAACAAATAATTGAGCAACTTTTGGGTTAACAAACTACAACAGGAGAGGATGTCATGGCAGAAAAAATCAAAGATGTATTATTATTTAACCCTAGTAAGAAGGCACTCATGAGGATTCACTCTGTTTTTATCGGCTGCTTGACAGTGACATTTAGGGTCATATGTCTGAAAGTCACCAGTTGACATGGTAACTAACCAAACTGCTACATCTTTTGAGTGCAGAGAAAAACACTGTTAAAAATACATGTGTTCAGTGCTTATGGTGTATTTTTTAGTTAGCTGATCTGGTGATCCATTGATTTTGATGGGTATTTGATTAGTTTTTACTTCTAAAATTAGTCCTTGCACATCAACAGGCAGATCACTGTTGTGTACCTCAACAATCCACCTGCATCACTTGTGATATACAGTCGACTAGAAAGCACTCAGAGAGCACAAACTTCCGCCAATATAGCTCACAGGTTGTTGTTATTTCTATGAGCTGTGATGATAAAGTTACCATCATAATATGATTCCTTGACTCTAAAAACCCACATATAGCTCTCAGAATCATGTTTATGTCATTATTAGTTGAAAAAAAATAATGGTTTCAATGGCAATTACCTGGATCTCACCAAAATCAGATAATTTCTAAGTTGGGCAATTACCAGCATCTCCTGACAATTTTAGCAAAATATTTCCAGTACTTTTTTCATTCATTCATTCATTTTCTATACCCGGCTATCCCTTTCGGGGTTGCGGGGCTGGAAACCTATGCCAGCTGTCAGCAGGCGAGAGGCGGGGTACACCCCGAACCGATCGGCAGTCGATTGCAGGGCAACATAGAGAGACAGATAACCATTCACACTCACGCTCATACCTAAGGGCAATTTAGAGTCACCAATTAACCTAATGAGCATGTTTTTGGTCTGTGGGAGGAAGCCGGAGTACCCGGTGAGAACCCACGCATGCACGGGAAGAACATGCAAACTTCACACAGAAAGGCCCTCCCGACCTGGAATCGAACCGGGAACCTTCTTGCTGTGAGGCACGCGCTCTGAGGCACCAGCTGCGCCACCGTGCCGCCCTACTTTTTTCATAATCTTGCAAAACAAAACAAAACAAGACAAAACAAACAAACAAACAAACATACAGTCACTGGCAAAAACTTAACTGCCTTGGCACAGGTAAAAACATGTTCAACTAGAAAAGCACTCTGAGAGTACGCACATTATGGAATGAAAAATATCAATCTGCAAGATGAGTGCTGATTGTATCACTGTATCATCCAATACAGTGACCTAGTTGAGAAGGAAGTGAAGTTGAAGTTGTCCCGTAGCAGTTTGATGAAATCCACCATCAGTCCTGTCACTTGTCCCCGTGCCTGTGATTTTAGTGTACTGAAGTCCAGGAGCCTGCCAGTTGTTATGTCTGACTGGAACAACTCCAGTTTCCTGGTGAATGATTCCAGCTTTTCAAACATGTCCACAATGGTTTTGCCTCTCCCCTGTAGCTGAAGGTTAAGCTGGTTCAGATGGCCAAAAATATCAGTCAAAAATGCCACACTGGACATGGATATTTCATCTTGTAGGAGGCAAGGTGGTCGTCTGCAGCTCGCATCTTGCTTGATCTCAGAAAGGCCTTGACCTCATCCAGTCATGCACAGAAGTGCTCCAGCGCTTTGCCCTTACTTGACCATCACACATCGTTGTGGAGGAGCAGGTCATCGTAAGTGGCATCCTCTGACTCGGCCACAAGTTGTCGGAAAAGACGGTGTTGAGTGCTTGATGTACCCCTGATAAAAATGAATGATGCGCATCACCTTATCTTTAGCCTGGCGCACAGGACACTTTGGTGAATGAGGCAGTGCAAGCCATGCATCCGGGGCGGGATCATCTTCAATCTTCTCACCGGGACCTCTGTGCTTTCCGGCCATGGCAGGTGCCCCGTCAGTCACGATGAGGTTGATTTTCTCAAATGATAATGAATGCAGCCTGAATAATTCCTCCAGTTCGGTAAATATGTCTCCAGTGGTGGTCCCCTCTAATGGAATTAAAGACAGCAACTCCTCTCTGAACTTCTTCCCATCAAAATATCTCACATAGACACACATCTGGCTTACATCTGTGTTGTCGGTGCTCTCATCAATGGCCAGAGAAAAGTAATTGGCCTGACTCAGACCACTGAGAATAACTCTATGCACAGCATCCGACAGTGCATCTATGCGCCGGGTAGTGCACCTCGCAGAGAGAGACACCTGTTCCACTGAGGCGATCACTCCATCCATAGACTTATCAGTAGCCAGCTCCTCCAAAACTGCCACCATCACCTCTTTAAAAACCTCTGCATCAGTGAATGGTCTGTTGTGCAGGGCGAGCACCCATGCTGCTTTCAGGGACGCACTTGTTGCTTTTTTGTTGCGCTGTGAGACCTCGTACCAGGATCTTGCTACTGTACGCATAACTTGCTTTCAGGGCTACAAGTTTGCGCTTCTGTGCCTCTGTCTGGAGTGGATAGGACACTTCAAAATTACCATGTTTCTTGGTGCTGTTGGATGTTATATTCTTTGCAAACAGCAACAAAGTCGTTGCAGATTAGACAGACAGGCTTGGCATTTACAAAGTCAGGTAGGATGAATGCATACTTCTCTTTTCACTCCTCTTTGTGCATCCTTTCCTCAAAGTCAACTTTCCTTTTTAATGCTTTGGACGGAGACATGCTGTTTTGCTGTTGCTAACTAGCAATGTTTGCTAATGTCTCGGAGTACACTAAAAATAAAAACGTGGTTAGGACGTAACGCGAGAATACGTTAGCCCAATCCTGAATATCTTTATTTATAAATCTTTATTACAAATGCGTTAGTTGGGCTCAAAGTAATTATTTTCAAAATGTAAATTACTCAGATTTTTATTAAATGTGTGGGGGACAAATATAGTTGGCTATGGCACATTTATGATGACTTAAAAGACGGTCTGTGTAACAAGTCGCTGTTTAAAGACAGCAGCTTTATTATCACCAAGTTACTATTATAAGCAGTTTTATAACACAGCGGCAGTGGAGCTAAAGCAGTAATAACACACTAATAGTCAGAGAAAAAAAGTTAATTTATTTAAAACAAATTACTCTCTTAAATTACCCTACTACATTTGGTATACACGTGATATAATAGTAGCTCATAGATAAGGGGAAAATGTTTAAAAAAAGAGGGAGAAAAAAAACATGTTCAGATTGATGTGATATTTTGGCCCACCATTCAGTTGCTCAGAAAAATTTTGGCCCAAGGCCAAACTTACCTGCCAACCCCTCTTCTGGGGAATGAAAACGCTTGAGATCATTACACCAAACAGAGATGCCACACACTTATGTTGCTGTACTGATGACCTGCATTTTAAACTTTGTTTTTTTAATCTAACACAATTTAGGAATCAAGTTACCAAGGTAATCAAAATGCAGAGAAACTGAATAAACTTACATTTGGAGACAATGATCTCTATTTTATTTTGTAGTATTTTACTTTGATATCACGACACCATTTCCTTCTGACATTGGAAGTGATCATGACGTCTGTTCCATCTGACGTTGGAGGTGTAGAGTCTCCAAGACCATCGGCTGAGAGTGGAGGTCTGCAGCTGGACTGTCTTGACCTAGTTAGTAGTGGGTCTTGTAACTTGTTGACTGAACAATTTTGCTGCTTCTTAGATGTTGGTGTTGTGTGCGCTGCGGTGCTTTCACTGGGCGATGTCACCAGCCTGTCAGTCGGAACAAAACCCTAGTACTTCAGGGTCGAGCTTTTCCATCTAAAAAACTTTTCCTCCTCTCTGCTGTGTCGGTGAGCAGAACTGCATGTTCAGCTTTCAGTGCTGATTGGCGGTTTGGTTTGTCATGGCTCTGCGTGTAGAGATGGAGTAGAGGCAGCAGACGGAGCTATAAACAGCCACATTTATCTTCACATATATAGGCTACCAGCCTCAGAGGACCAAAGGGCCCAGTGGATTAATTTTAGTTTTGAAGGAATGAGCAGCTACAGTCGGCTAAAATCTGTATGTGTGTGCCAGTCACTGCACAGCTGACTGCTTCTTCAACTTCAGTCAGTTCAACACAGGAATGGACACCAGACTTTTCCTGAATCCAGGCTCAGCACCGACAGTAAATCGTCTAACTTGATGATGAAAATGTGAGTATTCAATGCTGTGTAGCATTTATTTTGCTCATTGCTATGAGACATCCATGTAGCTTCTCATTCATCCAGCTCACAGTTACCTTGAAGATAAAAAACAAAGCTACTGGACTGCGTTGGGTTTTGGGAAGATGTTTTACTTCTTAGCTAAGAAGCTTCTTCAGTTCCAAATGACTGGATGACTGGTGAAGGAAGCAGATACTTATACTACTAGAGAGGAAGACAACAACAATAGAAGGGGAGGAGTTAAGGAAAGGACTCATAGCTCCCCTTGTTGACAACACCTCTCACCACATCAGAAACTCACAGGATTTTGCACAGAAAACCAAGGGCATTACACTGGACCTAGAGGAAACCATGGTCTCTTTTAATGTCACATCAGTTTTCACCAGCATCCCGACCACAGAGGTAGTCCAAGCAGTAATAAAACAACTGTTACAGGACAGCACGCTGGAGGTCAGGACCAACCTCAACCCGGGACACACTGGATCTCTACCTCAGCACCACTTATTTCCAGGTCAGGGAATACTACTACAGACAGAAACATGTGTGGGTTCCCCTGTATATCTCATAGTAGCTAACCTATACATGGAAGAGGCAGAGAGAATGGCCCTACCCATATGGAAAAGACATTGTAGGATTTTACAAAATAACTGTATCACATATATGACACTTGTAAGTAAATTGCATGACAAGTAAAGAAAATACAAGATACATACAAAAGTTCTGTAAAATGAAAAATATACAATTTGCATAATTACAAGTACTATATATGACAGCTTTTTCACATACAATATTCTTTGTAGATACCTGCTCTATCCTACATATATTATTTGGAATTAAAAGTTTTGCAAGAAACATAAAAAACATAGGAGGTCCTATGTAAAATGGCACATAGATGAGATCTCTGATTCTGAATGATGACGATGAAAACAAAAAATTCATAAATGATTAGTAAATTCAATATTTACTACGGATGGAAATCGAACACCAATTCCAGATGAAAATCGTTAACAGTTCCACTAAATAATCAATATCAAGAGTCTTTTTTGTTAATCAATTCCCTTATCAATTCTTCCCACTGGCAGGGTTCAGAAACGTCAGAATTATGGCTTAATCTTTCACAAAAGGCACCTACTGACAACCTTAAGTGAGTGGAAATACCAGCAACTTGCAGAAGAAGTTATCTATGCTGTGACATGTGTTTGAAATTGTTGACACTGAAAATCTACAGGCCAACATTTGCTCACAGGAAAAAGCTACAGAAATCAATGAGGGAATCATTGAAGAGCTGATCGATTAGCAGGAACCTTAATAGCATTGGTATAAATAAAATTTCTCAATACAAAATGATAATTATGACAAAAGCTTTAAATTGTGACAGAAATGTAACTAATAATGACTCTAGCAGCACTATTTATCTCTTATAGTGACATTACCTGCAGTTGTGCCACTGACCCACTGGTTGCGCCACCTGACATTACAACTTATTTTCAGTTTAAACAGGCATCTGCCTAGGCAACTGTACAAGCATTAACCTTTGTCATTAAGTAACTATGTGTCATTTTAGATAAAATTGTTGTTTTAAGTTATAATTATATTTAAGTAGTATTACATTAGTTGTACCACCTGACGTGGAAATTGTATCAGCCTACCGATGAACTAAAAATATGAATTTTTATCAGTATCTGAGAGAGATCTACAGAACTTTTCACCTGGTCTCAGGTGTCAGTTGGGGTCCTCTAGATGATGCAATATCCTTTTTACTGTTATCTCATTTTCACTTCAAAATAAAAGTCTAATGTTACAGTTGCGCTATCCTGATATTTAGCAAACTGCAAATTGCGGGACAAAAGTTTTTGAGCTACCTCAACAGATTAAAGCTGCTATGAGGAGAATTTATTGCCAGCGTAATGCTGCGTTCCTGTAACCACGGAACTGGGAGTGACATCATCTCCCACTTAATGGCATTCCAGTTGAAGTCAGAAAAAAACATGCCGATCTACCAGGCTATTGTTAGCTGTTGTTAGCACGCCCTGCGTTGTTGTATAAAGAATGTGATTATCACTATGGCAGCATTTTTGTAAATATAAGTCTAACAATACTATGTATACAGCTGATCTAGAGCGACACACCCCAGTCAGAAGTGCAAATAAATTGATTATTACAGGAGCTAAATAACTGTTCACACTGGGGGCATCCATCTTCGATTGTAAACTCGGGGGTAGCGAGGTTTCACCGAGTTCCCAGTAGGAAATTCAGACTTCGGGGGACGTTCCAGTTTTAGTTTCCCAACCCGGAACCCAGAAATTCCTACTTCTGACTACAACTTGAATGCACCGGAGACGTGAAGCCAAATGTGTTTGTTTGTTGTGGTAAATGCAGCGTGGATCTTTGTCGGAACTTTGCATTGCTTTACAAGTTCTTTTTCAACAACTTACAGGATGCAAAGCCACGAGGTAATGTTTCTCTTTCTAGTTACGTAGCGGTAGTTTTTGATGTGTGACGACAAGCAAAGTGGGGAAAAGTTATTATCGTAGTTGTAGCCGGCTAAATATCGCTACTTACAGCCCAGCACTCTCAGACGTGTAATATAAATAATAAAATAATATAAATTTGCTCTAGTTTTAATTGTCTGGTTCCCCGAAGTTGAGTATCCAGGCCAGTCCAGCCCTGTATGACCCGACCAGGAGGCTAAAGGATAGCATTTATAGATAACCTATTTTGATGCTATAAAACTCATGGATAAGTGTGTATTTCGATCAGGCATATATCTAAAAGTGAGACTTTTTTGTAATTACTTAAAAACTCCTCACAGTCTCTTTAAAAACTGATTTATTTGCAAGAAGTGTTTTATTTGAAATGTTTCAAAAATGAAATAATGCAACAGTATACATTTTTTTAAATTTAGCATCACTGACATGCTAATTTTATAGTTTAATCAGTGTGTTCATTTGCTCGGATGGTTGTACCACCTGATTTTTTGGGGGGGTTTGAGGTGCCCAAAAAGAAAAAAAAGGTATTGTATGAGTGTGCTGGAGATATATTAACATGAAATAGATTTTGTACTTTAAAGTAATACATGTGATGAATTCCTTCATTTATTCTGTAAGGAAATGTTGTGCTCGAACAGAAAAATATGCATGGCATGTCATTGACCCATATATACATATATATGTGTGTGTGTGTGTGTGTGTATGTATATATATATATATGTATATGTATGTATATATATACATATATATGTATATGTATGTATTTATATATATATAAATATATATATATATCTGTGTGTATGTGTGTATATATATATATATATATATATATATATATATATATATATATATATATATATATATATATATATATATCAATGCATTCTTGTCAATATATTTGATTTGATCAGGTTATTAAATAAAAGACAAAACATGCCTTCCCTTCATGGATGCTGCCACTCAAAACCAGCTTGTGAGAGATTGGCACAAGGTTTAAAGAAGCAGGTCATGTCTGGCTTTCTGCACAAAGTACATAAAAGTACATGCTTGTCTCTACTGTCAGGGGTATTTCATTGACACAATACAGTATTGGCCAATACTGAATTTAGAGGACTGGAAGACTGGCACACCATCAAAGTTAAAGTTGTCAAAGTAGTATTATAATATTTATAATAATTATTTTAGACAAATAGGATATTTTACATTTTGAGAACAAAAATATTCAGGTGGTACAGTGGCGCAGCTGGTAGAGCACGTGCCTCACAGCAAGAAGGTTCCAGGTTCGATTCCCGGGCTGGGAGGGCCTTTCTGTGCTCACGGTGTACCCTGCCTCTCGAATGCATATAGCTGGGATAGGCCCCCCAGAATAGGCTCCAGCCCCCCGCAACCCCAAAAGGGATAGCAGGGTATAGAAAAAATGATGAATAATATTCTTTTGGAAAACAATGGAAAATTTCATATAAATTAATTACAATTATTATACAAAAAATACATATGTAATGGATATAATTTTAATACTGTGACATAGTAAAAACATAACATATATGGACGATATGATGAAAGCATATCTTTCGATTAAGTTTTTTATATGTAACATATATAAAGTTGAATACAACATATTTAATTTTTATAAGTATGTTGTATGAAAACAATGCAAAAGTGGCCACTTTCATGAGTAAATCAGATAAGTCTTACACATATAAAATATAAATATTTAACATGCAGGCATAGAATAATTTTATAAGGTTTTTTATTTCTTTTCCGTATGGGTATCCTCTTCCCATGGAGCAACATCAAGCCACTGGTTCAGATATGTGAATGACACCTGGGTCAAAATCCTGGCACTTGAAGTAGAGGCCTTCACTGACCACATCAACACAGTGGACAGAAACAATAGGTTCACTTGTGAGGATGTCAAGGACAATGTCTTGGCCTTTTTAGATTCTTCAGTACACTTGAATGCAGACAGGTGTTTCTGCAATGAAGGATACCAGAGACCCAAACACACGATCAATATTTACTCTGGTTTCCACCATCCTCTGCAGCACAAGCTGGGTGTCAACAGAACCCTCGACTACCGAGCTGAGAGTGTTCCTACAAGGAAGGAAAAGGAACAGAAACACATTAGAGAAGCTCTGTCAACCTGTGGATACCTGAAGTTTGCCTTTTTGAAGATCAAGAAGAGAAAGGACGCAGAGAATGAAAGGGAAGAGAGACACAAGAACAGTTGCAGGTTCATTGGAAAAAACTTAAGACAATCTTTGGCAGACACCTGAATATCCCTGTTCACTTCAAGCCTGGAAACACACTAAGGCAGAAGATGGTCCATCCCAAGGGCAAAACACCAAGGCAAACAGAGCAATGTGGTGTATGCAGTCCAATGCAGTGACGAATGCTCAGACCTGTACACTGGGGAAACTAAACAACTGCTCATCGGCGGGATTATGTGGAGGCTGAGACGTATGAAGGCTGAGTTTGCAGCAACGAGAGAGGCGATGCTGCAAGCATGCGATGAGATCAAGAGAGCCGGAGGTCACAGAAAGATGGCTCGCGCACCCTTCAACAAAATCCGAGTGGGAGGCGGAAACGCCCGCATGGCTGAAAACTGCAGCAGGGCCCGGGACGACAGTGAAGAGGAGAGTGTCAAGGAGCCACACGTTTAACACGTTTGAAACCTGGAAAAAAAAAGAAAAGCAACGCGGACACACCACCCCAACATCACTAACCGGGACTAACAAAACAAAACAAAAACAAACAAAAAAAAAAAAATCAAGGAACCTTAAAAGACTCTCATGAATTATGCCTTACGTGGAACAAAGGATTGGACATTAAAGATCAAATATGGACACTAAAAGACAATCAAGAAGTATGTCATACTTCTGTACATGGAATAAAAATTTACAATAACCTGATGATATGTGAAAAAGAGGAGACTAAATATTGAGGAAATGGGGACGGGACTAGATAAGCTCTGCTTCTTCCGTCTTTCCTTTCAGACATGTACAATGTGATCATCTATTAACAATGTGTGATGTTGTATAAGTGAACTGACATGACCGAAATAAAATCAGTTCAAAATACAAATTAACTAACTGGCAGTTGCCATGTTTAATTTTTGTGAACATTTTTTCTCCAACTGAATGTAATCATTCTGTGGGGGGAAACTGGAGCACCCAGAGAAAACCCGAGATGAAAGTATGTTGCATTAAAACCTCAATGTGACTCAAGGTTCATGGTAAAGATGAAGATACCCATGCAATGGACACTGATCAACCTGGAAATGCAAGCTGGTTCTTTTTTCTGCATTCAAACAAATACACAGCTTTTGCTGATAGAGTCTTGTCCGCCAGAGTTCCCTTAAAATGTCTGCCTTAATTGTTACAGTCCTTGTGTGCTGTGTATAGGGGGGTTTCTTACAAACTGGCTTGTTTTCTCATAAAAGTAGACTATCCCATGCCTCTGTATTTCACTGTCCATGCCCCTTGGTATGACGGACTTGTTCTGCCCATCAGCCTTGATGATGGTAAAGCCATTAAACATGTAGGTCCAAAGGTGCCCACAGTGTGCCTCAGTGCCATACTGACAAATGATGGAGGACAGCCTGTACAACTGATATGCTCCCTCACCTGCAGGAATAGTTAAAAACTCAGAATGAAGCACAGGCGATCTTAGTTCTGTCCCATCATCTGCTGATCGAGGCAGGAAAAGGGTGATAATATCCGGGCTGTTCCAGGTTTTTCTGTCTCCATGGGGAGTGACACTTGGGACAGATCTTTACGTTTCTGCTTCATTCAACACAGATGTGAGAAGAGCAAAGGTCGACTTACACTTACCTGGGGTTGGTAAAGTAAAAATCTGGCCTGGACTTGAAATAGTTGCCTCTGTGCTAAATTCACAGTCTATACAGCACTCTGTTTTGCTGACATTGATAGTAGAGTGTACCCCTTGATTTTTTAACCACAACAGGAAGGAGTCTATTAAATCAACTGGATGATTGTGCTTGTATCCAAAACTCCTCTGCAGGTTGTGGAAAGTTTCTAATAACAGCTCTGCAAATTTTGGTTTCTCTAACAAGATTCTCATGTCAGTTTGAGGTACACTCCCTAAATTCTTCATCACAATACCCAGATTTTGCACAGCATGGAATATTGCATCTATCCAACAGGTGTTAAATCCATTTATGAAGCAGCAGTTGCTGGTGCACAGGTCGTTAAACAGGTGTGATGGCCCCGGTGTTGCGTTGGCGTCTTCAGCAATGATCTCTGTTGTTGTACTGCAGTCATCTTGCGGGTCGGTCTCAGGGCCCATAGTAGGGGAAAGTTCCAGAATATCGGCGTCCTCCTTGACTGTATCTGTCTCTTCTGCAGTAAATGTGTCCAAGACTGTCCTTATCGTTTTAGTGACTGCGTAGCCACCAGTAAATCCAAATGCAAAGAAGGACATGGTGTTGTAAGGGTTGTCTCAATAGAAGTAAATATCTCTCTTCTAATGTGATGATGATTTAGAAAGCAGTGGCTATTAATAACGGAAAGAGTGCTTTGATGACATGGTTACCATGTCAACGACTGTCAGAGGAAACAACCAGAGCCAATCAGAGGATTGTTGCATTTTTCAAAATGCAGTCTTGCGTACCTGTAAAATTATGCTATGAATCACAAAGTTAAATCCATTCAAAGCATTATGGTTATTCATGTAGTTTTCAAAATTTGGCAAATACTAATTTTTAATTGTTATGCAGAATGATTTGATGTGATTTGAATTGATGAAATTTGATGTAATATTAAAAAAACACATTACATACATGACATTTTTAGATTGAGTTTGTCTTAATAAATCTTAATAAAATGTATTTTATAACTTAACTTGAAGGTCCCATGTTTTTCTTCCTTTCTGCAATTTTACATGCATCTTTGATGTCTTCATGACACGTTAGTAGCATACTGTGGTTTAAAAAGCCTTTGAAAATGGAAAAAATCCAAGGCTTTGTATTATTTTAACTAGTTGAATACTTATGCATTTATTCTTATATTCCACTAAAGAGAAAGAAAACGATGGCTTACACGATTTCTTACAAACGTTCTGTTATTTCAAGATTAACCTCACAGGTCTAATGCAAAAGTGTATTCATAAAGGACACAAGTTGTACCACGAAGCAGATGAGTGACCACATTAAAACTAATAGTTTGTTTGAAATTAATGAGCTGTCATTATTTAACTTACATTGTCAATTTGTATCAGTATACAGATATATATATATATATTAAGGATCGAGGGATATGCATTTTTTAGGGCCGATGCCGATACCGATTTTTTCCCATCACCCTTAGCCGATGACCGATTATGGACTGCAGATTTTCTTGGGCTGATATATGTGGCCGATTCTGCTTTTGCTCCCTCTATTTACATTTAAAAAATGACACAATGATAACAAATATTACAGGTTTCAACTTTAAACATTTATTATAGTAACAATTTAACCAATGTCAGCATAGCGGAGCAGTTCTACTGTTTGTTATGTGTTCAATGTGGATTATGATGTTTCCTATGAATTGACAGTCAGTGAATGGACCAGGAAGGCGGGGCGAGCGGGTCAGAGTTCAGAAGGGAAGAAAGTGTGTGTGTTTGAGCGAGGAGGGAGACAGACGATAGCAGGAGGTATAGAGATTACTACTCACTGTTTTGTTCGTGAATTAAAATTGTACAATAGTAGTTGGTGTGGTCACAGCCCACAGTGACTGTTAAATAAAAGCAGGTATTCGCAAGCTGCAGGTGGTTGTTCTCCCCGCAGTATACGGCTAACTGTAGCGGCATATTTTGCACACGGTTGTTGTTTTGTCTGCAATCTTCTCACCGTTCTCTCGTCTTTTACATGGGAAGCCAATAGGTCCACACAACCGATTCATTTGACAAAGGAGCGTCGGCCAATTCCTCCACTTCGTCCTCCTCTATATTGCAGCAAGTGTTTTGCTACGGGAGGCGAGGGCGGTTTATTTCGTCCTTTTATTTCGAGCGTCTTTGATTTTTATTTTGTCATTTTTTGATTTCACGAAATTTCGTGGCACGAAATTTCGTTTCACCCCTAATATTCAATGTACAAAACATTCTCTCATAGTTTAATCACAGTTTAATTAAGTTTTATCCCCAATCCATATGATGGCTGCTCCTCCCCAGTGAGACACACACACACACACACAGTCAGCGTCAGCTGAGTTGACACTGACTGAAAAACTCTGCCATCACTGGGTTGATAAAGGCAGCAAAACGGCTCTGAACATGTTTTCACGAAACACTGACACAATTTAGTACTCCATATAAAACATTTCTCTCATCGTTAAAGTTCTTCTAGTGCATGCTAAAGACCTCCCTGATAGCAGACATAGCCGCTCCACTCCGCTTTGACGGAGAGAGCACACACACAAACAAGCACGCATTTAATCTCATCCCGGTGTTCGCCGAGTTGAACTCCTCCAAACACCATGGAACAGAATTGACAGCGCTGCCATTAATAATTAATCCTTAAACCGGTGTTCGTAACAGCTGTACATTAGCCTACAACTACGTCAACAGTTCACTAAATACTATGCTAAGTAGTTTTAAAAACGAAGCATTCAGCAGCATTCACATTTTTCTGACCCACAACCTTAACTATATTTGCAAGCACGTGCATTATATGCACTTGGCTTTCATGTTTCCTATTTCAAAGTGGGAGACAATATTTCAACTAAGTTTAACTGAGGCTAATTTAAAGTTTAAAACTTACCGTTTCAGTAGCTTCTGCTGCTGTCACCACTCTGGCAGTGGGGGGCGGGTGACGTACCTGCATGTGCTACATGGTCTTCCGGTGTAGGTACCAGATCTGCTCGGGCTGCCAGATCGGCTCGGGGCCTGCGCCTAAATGACGTAGAAGATTGTGATTGGTTCAGAGTAGTTTTAGAATAGTATTATTTCAGTGAGATATTATGTTTGTGTGACGGCGTATTAGGGCCACTTAAAAGAAAAAAAACAGTTCAAGAATAAACATCACATGCACAATACAGTATTAAGAATGAGGAGAAGCAGAAAATTTAAGGTACTACAGAGGAAAAATACAAAACATGACGGTAAAATGCAAGACTTGTCTGTAATTTACACAAATCATGCCACAGACAGACGTAACACCACCGTGCGACCGTTACGAACCCTTAACGGAAAAACAACCACAACTGACCTTTTTACAATTTTACAACTTATTACGTGTTGAAAATGTAAAGATAACAAGCAGTGGCTCATATATTTATTTTCGTGTACTCCCGTTGTTGAAGCCTCGCTTCCGCCGCATTGCATTGTGGGTAACAGTTGGCGAAGCAGACTTGTCTGATGCATATTGTGAATTTTTTCCCGAATCAGTACGCACTTCTAGTATAGTATGTGAATTCGAAAATGGCCAGAGGTTCGAGGTGAATTAAACAAACACAGAAATAAAGTAAACCGTGACGGTCTTTTAACCTATCACAGCGTCACAGCGTGACGTCATTGATAGGCGCAGGGCCCCGAGCCGATCTGGCAGCCCGAGCAGATCTGGTACCTACACTGGCAACATGGAGCTGCCCGAGGATGCCCGTCTGTAAATCAGGCCGCAGAATAAAACATCGGCCGATTTATATATATATATATATATATATATATATATATATATATATATATATATATATATATATATATATATATATATATATATATATATATATATATATATATGTGTGTGTGTGTGTGTATATATATATGTATGTATATATATATATATATATATATATATATATATACATACATTATATATATATATATGTATGTATGTATATATATATATATATATATATATATATATATATATATATATATATATATACATATATATATATATATATATATATATATATATATATATATATGTACATACTAAAGTTAAGTTACAGAATACACATTCTTCTTGAAACATTTGAACAACTTTTCCAACTCAGAAGGACTACACAGGCCTCTTCTTTCTATGTCTGAAAAATTTAAAACAAAACAAGTCAGTTATTTTCAAAATTTCCAATGCTGATGCATAAACACAACATTTATTAATGTTACAGTGTCAATACATGCTTACTAATCAAGAACGAAAGTAAAGCCAGTTAGTTTAAAATCCACATTTCAGTCTCGCTTTTCTATGATTTGCTTTCATTGGTGATGTCCTCCCTTATATCCACTTTGGCTCAAACAGCGATCTGACTCTGATGTACCTTGACCTTGGAGTTCACCTCTAATCTCTTTGGAAGTTGTTCTGGGCTCTTTGGTTACCATTTGTATTATCTGTACTGTCAATTTGTCATCAATTTCCCTCCGTCCAGGGAGGTTGGTTACAGTCCCATGGACATTAAACTAATGAATAATCTGTGCAGCTGTAGTCACAGGAACATCAAGCTGCTTGGAGATGGTCTTATAGACTTTACCTTTAACATGCCTGTCTATAATTTTATTTCTAATCTCCTGAGACAGCTCTCTCCTTAGCTTTCTGTGGTCCATGTTCAGTGTGGTACACACCATGACACCAAACACCACAGTCGCTACTTTTCACCCTTTAAATAGGCAGACTGACTGATTACAAGCTTGAAGACCCCTGTGAAGCTAATTACAGGACACACCTTAGTTTAACATGTCCATATGGACAAATCAATTTCAATCTTTTCTAGGGATGCCATCATTTTTGTCCAGGCCACTTTCATTAGTTTGTTTTACCAAATGATTCTGCTGAACCACAATTCAAAAGCAGTGTCTGATTTTCAATAGTTAATTTTCAGTACATTTTTATTTATTATTACTTTTGTCAGCTTTAAGTTATTTGAGTGACCATTGTGGGTTTTTCTCTCTTTAGCTGAAGGATACCAACAATTTTGCCCATGTGTGTAAATAAAGCAGCTGGTGTAAGTGGCCTCTGTGAGCCTCATTTCACTGCATGTATAAATGCATCAACCCGTTATCACACAGACATGAGGGAGAAGTGGGTATGCTCTAATGAGGCTCAAAGACAGGGTGGGTAATCTGAGTTAGATACACTTTTTGTTACACTGGTTAAAATGATTGTCATGTCCTGATGGCAACCAATGCATGATGTGGTCTTATAATGGCCCTTTTCCACTAGCACGCCTTGGCCCTACTCTACTCGGCTCTACTCGATTTGCAGCATGTTTCCACTAGCCCGGTACCTCCTAAAACAAGCTAGTTTTAGTACCTACTCCGCTCTGGTTCCAAGCGAGCTGAGTCGATACTAAAAGATGATGTCACCGACTGCCGGCTACTGATTGGTCAGACAATGTCATCATCAACAAGTCATGAGCGCGAGGACCTAGCATGCTAGCGCTAGCTACCATTAGCTTACCCTCATACATCTTTTCTTTGCAGCTTGATTGCTCTCGTCCTCGGCTTCATTCTGTTGTATAGCTTTCAAAACTCTCCTGTGCCTCTTGCCACCTGCAGCCTTCTTCTGCTTTCCTCTTTTACTCAGTTTGTGACAAAAAGCCACAGATTGTTGTGTCGCGCTCAAAATGACGTCACTGCAGTGCCGTTCAGCTGTTTACAGTGACACTGCACCAGGGCAGGTGACTGGGGCAATGGAAAAGCAGCACAAAGCGAGTAGAGTAGAGTAGGGCTAATGGAAAAGGGACATCCCTGCTGAAAAAACCAGCTAAAACCAGCTGAAGATGGTTGCTGGTTTTAGCTGGTTCTAGCTGGTCTTAGGCTGGTTTAGCTGGTTTATCCAGCTGGACAAGCTGGTCAGGCAGGTCCAGCTGGTCTCTCAGCATAGCTGGCCAGCTTGGTATGGCTGGTCACCCACCAGGATTAGCTATTATTTGCTGGTCAAGCTGGTTGGTTAGCTGGTTGGCTGGACTGACCAGCTAACCCTGACTGATAAACTGGTTAAGATGGTAAGTTTGCCACTATGGTCACGTCAGCCTTCTCTCATTTTCGCGTGGTCAAGCCAGCCGCTCCAACATTAGAAGTGCACTCCTACTACAGACTTAATGGCAAACGCACAGAAACAAGTAGGAAAGTCAGCGTTAACTTGGAAAAAAACTGTGAAAACTTCTAGTTTTCCAAATCAAATGGGGATGTTAATATAATGCTCATATTTATAGTAAAAAGGAAATAAAATTTCATTAAAAAAAATTAACTGTGTTGAAATGCAATAAAAAAAGGGGTGCCATATAACAAGCTTAGCATCATGTGTTAATTCAGAGCCAATAGGTCACATGACCTGTGAGTAATTGAGCTCTAATGCTCATATTTCCAGTATAAAAAGCATAATGTATTCATATTTTTTTTTTATTGGGTCCAAATGTAATAGAAAGAGGAGTGTCATAGAGCAGGCTTAGATCTACTGTCTGACACTGAGTCTGAGCCAATAGGTCACATGGTCAAATGTAATTAAAAAAGAGGCGGTGTGTCATAGAGCAGGCTCAGATCATCTTTTTATTTTATCTGGACACAGTTAATGTTTTTTTAATGAATTTTTAATTTATTTTATTCTGTAGATATGAGCATAAGAGCATAACAACTCCCAGGTCATGTGACCTTTTGGCTCAGAATCGCTGTCAGACAGTAGATCTAAGCCTGCTCTATGACATACACCTCTTTTTATTGCATTTCAACACAATTAATTTTTTTAATGAATTTTTAATTCATTTTTACTGTAAATATGAGCATTTTATTAACAATCCCATTTTATTTGGAATAATGGAAGTTGCACAAGCTTTTTCCAAGTTACTGCTGACTTTCCAACTTGTTTCTGTGCGTTTGCCATAAAGTCTGCCATTAATTCCAACTCCTCCCAGTTGTTGTTCTCCCTTTCCCCGGAAAGATAAATACTTGCTCCCCTCACCAGCCATTTGGAATTAATGAAACTTCTTGGCTGAGAGGTGAAATGTCACCCCAAACTCTACACAGTCCAGTTACCTTTTCTAGGAGTCTTCAAGGTATGCAAATTAAAATATTTTTTACAATCAAACACACATTAATTAGCCATGTTAATGAATATATATTTTTATTTTAAGTTAATTGACTTTACTTAACTTTAATTTCTTTCCATTCTAAATTCAGCCACTTGGCCTTCAAAGTACATAACTTCCAAATGCAGTATAGAGATCTGCCTGGTAGGTTTTCATATCAACATTTTTTTATATACATCATACAACTTTGTTCAGACAGAGAGAAACAGCCACTTTGGCTGTCTTAAGACAACTGTCAAAAAGATGTTCACATCTCTATAAGACAAGAACAGTATAATGTTGCAAACAACCACATTTCATCATTAAGTCAATAACTAAACAATAATTTGAACACAATTCAAGATCCATTTACAGTTCATCTTTACATAAAGATAAAATTTCGACACTCAAATAAACTGCACAGTGCCCCATATCGGAGCTTAAACAAATATTCAATAAATCAGTTATTTTGCAACAATTCATAATCAACAACTTTGATAATCAATTAACTGTTATAAGTCATCTTAAAAATAAACATACAAAATTCAAAGTTTTAAAATGACATTTTGTTCATATGCAAACCCATTTCACTCATTGTTCCTTTAAAATCAAGTTAAAGGTGCTATGAGGAGAATCTATTACCGGCAACATAACAGACTCTGCTACCCATGAGCATGCGCGGCGACTGTCGTAATGCTGCGTTCCAGTAACCGCGGAACTGGGAGTGACATCATCTCCGAGTTATCAGCGTTCCAGTTACAAAGTCGGAAAACATGCCGATCTACCAGGCTATTGTTAGCTGTTGTTAGCATGCCTGCGTTGTTGTTCACAAATATCACAAGAAGAATGTGATTATCACTATGGCAGCATTTTTGTAAATATAAGTCTAACAATACTATGTATACAGCTGATCTAGAGCGACACACCCCAGTCAGAAGTGCAAATAAATTGATTATTACAGGAGCTAAATAACTGTTCACACTGGGGGCATCCATCTTCCATTGTCAACTCGAGGGTGGGGAGGTTTCACCGAGTTCCCAGTAGGAAATTCCGACCTTGGGGCCGTTCCACTTGCAGTTTCCTACTCGGAACTCAAAATTCCTAATTCTGACTACAACTGGAACGCACCGCAGACGTTTACATCCACAGCGTGTGTATGTTTTGAGGCTAATGGATGCAATAAGGACCTTCCTCAGAACTCTGCATTTGCTTTACAACTTCGTTTTCTCAACAACTTACAGGATGCAAAGCGATGAGGTAATCTATCTCTTTCTAGTTACGTAGCGGTAGTTTTTGATGTGTGACAACAAGCAGTTTTTGGAAAACTTGTTATCGTAATTTTGTAGCCGGCTATTTATCGCTACTTACAGCCCTGTGCTCTAAGACATGTAATATAAATAATAAAATAATGAAAAATTTGCTGTAGTTTTAATTTTCTTGTTCCAGAAGTTTGCCAGTCAAGCCCTGTCTGACCCAAACGGAAGGCTAAGGAATAGCATTTATAGATAACCTATTTTGATGCTATAAAACTCATCAATAAGTGCGTATTTCGATCAGGCATATATCAAAAAGTTACACTTTTTGTAATCACTTAGAAACTCCTCACAGTCTCTATAAATGTCATGACAGTTAACAACCATTGCTATGAAGAGCTTGGCAATATATCCTGACAACTATTTTGCAAAGACATATCTGGATTAGACATCCCAAATCTAGAGTATGAGGGGCCGTACAAGATTTCATCCATTCTCATCCTCTCTCATATTCTCTCATACTCATATACATTCTACTTTCACATACATATATTTTCCTCTCACACACATACGTTCTCCTCTTACATACATTCATTCTTCTCTTACATGCATATATTTTCTTTGTACATGTACATACATTCATACATTCCCTATTTATTTAGGAGAATGTATGAATGTGAAAGGAGACTGTGCGTACCTGCAAGTGTGAGTATATATGCATGTGAGAGGAGAATGTATGTGTATGAGAATATATACCTGTGAGAGGAAGAGAATGGATTAAGTACGGCCACAAAAATCTAAACTTTGCTGCGTTAACTTCACCTACCATTCGCTCTACCTGAATTGTCACTACCTCAAACTCCCTTATGACTCCCTAGACTCTGACTTTCCTTCTTTACACCCTGACGCCAATTGCACATCACCTTGTTGTCTAAACACTACACAGAATGTTCAGTTGTTACACACACCTCTCATGTAACATCTCAGTGGTATCAACCTACAACACACAAGTGTTCAAAACTCAACAAATTCAGGTCTGGTGAGCAAGTAGCAATCAGGACTGCAGCATATAAGTGCCTTGAGCCTCCTCCTCTGTGTTTGGTGAACACAGGAGAACCTTGGAGAGAGCAACCAGAGAAGGAGAAGTGTAAGAGTGAGAGGAGGAGAGGGAGAACAAGGAGGAGAACAAGGAGAAGGAGAAAGAGGACAAGGAGGGGAGGAGAGAGGAGAAGGAGGGCATGGAGGACCACAGAGTGGAGCAAGAGAAAGAGGACAGATTGAAGCATGAGGAACAGGAGGACAGAAAGGAGCAGTAGGAGGAGAACAAGGAGAAGGAGCAGGAAGAGAGAGGAGAAGAAGCAGGAGGACAGATTGGAGCAGGAGGAGGAGGACAGATTGAAGCATGAGGAACAGGAGGACAGAAAGGAGCAGTAGGAGGAGAACAAGGAGAAGGAGCAGGAGAACAGATTGGAGCAGGAGGAGAGAGAGGAGAAGAAGCAGGAGGACAGATTGGAGCAGGTGGACAGAGAGGAGATTGAGCAGGAGGACACATTGGAGCAGCTGGACAGATTGGAGGAGGACAGAGACGAGCAGGAGGAGGACAGAGAGGCGCAGGAGCAGGGGGACAGGTTCTTAGCAGGAAGACAGAGAGGAGCAGAAGGACAGAGAGGAGCAGGAGGAGGAGGACAGATTGGAGCACGAGGAGCAAGAGGACAGAGAGAAGCAGGAGGAGGACAGAGAGGGGCGGGAGCAGGAGGACAGATTGGAGCAGGAGGACAGAAAGGAGCGGGAGGAGGAGAGAGAGGAGAAGGAGCAGGAGGACAAAGAGAAGCAGGAGTAGTACATATTGGAGCAGGACGACAGAGAGTAGTAGGAGAAGGACAGAGAGGCACAGGAGCAGGAGGACAGATTGGAGCAGGAGGATAGATTGGAGCAGGTGGACAGAGAGGAGCAGAAGTAGGAGGACAGATTGGAGCAGGAGGACAAAGAGGGGCAGGATCAGGAGGACAGATTGGAGCAGGAGGACAAAGAGAAGCAGGAGTAGTACATATTGGAGCAGGACGACAGAGAGTAGTAGGAGAAGGACAGAGAGGCACGGGAGCAGGAGGACAGATTGGAGCAGGAGGATAGATTGGAGCAGGAGGACAGAGAGGAGCCTGAGGAGGACAGAGAGGAGCATATAATAGTACTCCTTCTTCTTACTCCTCCTTCTTCTCTCTCTCCTCCTCCTCCTCTCTGTCCACCTGTTCCAATCTGTCCTCCTGCTCCTGCTCCTCTCTCTCCTCCTGCTCCTTTCTGTCCTCCTCCTGCTCCTCTCTTTCCTCTTGCTCCTCGTGCTCATCTCTGTCCTCCTTCTCCTGCTCCAATCTGTCCTCCTGCTTCTTCTCCTCTCTCTCCTCCTGCTCCAATCTGTTCTCCTGCTCCTTCTCCTTGTTCTCCTCCTACTGCTCCTTTCTGTCCTCCTGTTCCTCATGCTTCAATCTGTCCTCCTTCTCCTGCTCCAATCTGTCCTCCTGCTTCTTCTCCTCTCTCTTCTCCTGCTCCTTCTCCTTGTTCTCCTCCTACTGCTCCTTTCTGTCCTCCTGTTCCTCATGCTTCAATCTGTCCTCTTTCTCTTGCTCCACTCTGTGGTCCTCCATGCCCTCCTTCTCCTCTCTCCTCCCCTCCTTGTCCTCTTTCTCCTTCTCCTTGTTCTCCTCCTTGTTCTCCCTCTCCTCCTCTCACTCTTACACTTCTCCTTCTCTGGTTGCTCTCTCCAAGGTTCTCCTGTGTTCACCAAACACAGAGGAGGAGGCTCAAGGCACTTATATGCTGCAGTCCTGATCGCTACTTGCTCACCAGACCTGAATTTGTTGAGTTTTGAACACTTGTGTGTTGTAGGTTGATACCACTGAGATGTTACATGAGAGGTGTGCGTAACAACTGAACATTCTGTGTAGTGTGGTGATGTGCAATTGGCGTCAGGGTGTAAAGAAGGAAAGTCAGAGTCTAGGGGAGTCATAAGGGAGTTTGAGGTAGTGACAATTCAGGTCGAGCGAATGGTAGGTGAAGTTAAGGTTGTGCAAACTGTGCCAAAGTTTAGATTTTTGTGTGTTTACAAATGTGAAAAACTGTAAGACGATCTACAGTCTCATAACTGGAAAAAGATACAATATCCCCATCAATGTTGCCATTCTAGTCACTCTAGTCTCTCTCATAAGAGTTTGGCAAGTCACACACAAACACTTTGTCAGCACATTCTATGAACAGACACTTTTGATATAATGTCTGTACTGCAATCAGCTGCATTTGTGATCCATCACCTTTTTTAACACAAGTAATGTGTGGCACAGACACACCTTGTGTGAATGCAGCTGGAAGTGTGTGAAATGGAATGAAAAGCAAGGCAAGTTCACTTTTTCCATTTACATCATAAGATAGTATCTGTTGCAGCTCTCCTCTAGACCCATCAGCCAGCCTGACGCCTTTTCCAGTCAATGCGTCGCTTTGCTCGACTGTAGTCGTGGCAGTGAAAACAAGCCCCTTGTGAATTATTCTCTTGTGTGAGAGGATTTCTTTTGGAGGCTGTTTGCCTGCTGCAGCAAAAGCCTGAAGCTCTGCCTGTGTGAGATGCTTCACTTGTCCATCATCCAAAACAGTAGTATTATAGCATTTTTTGTATTTCTGAACCCTTGAGCACTCAGTCATTTGGCTACAGAAACCATAAACACGATCACTTACTCTGTGTTTGGATGCAAAATAAGGAATAGATCTGTGCAGCAAAAATTTGCCCACAATCTGCTTGGGAACATCCTTTGTGCCATGCACCAATTTGAGAAGACTCCCATTAGCGCTTTCAAAAACAAAGGCAGAGTGTGCCCATAAGGGACCAAGCAACTTAACAGATTTGGCCAGATGCATCAGAAGATGTACATTGGAGGTCATGGCGGCCTCCCCAAACAGTGCTTGAAACCTCACTACAAATTCTAAGAGCATCTCATCAGCTTTGTTGACCTCCTCAAAAGTAATCTCCTCTTTTAGAAGTAGGTAGACTGCTGAAACAAGAAGGCAAAGATGCTTTGTATATTTCACATCTATGAGTCCTTCGAGACACGGCAAACTATAATACAACAGCCAGGCCCTCCATTCAGATGCTTTCCAGTATTTAGAGTCTGAGATAGGTCTTGGAAGTCGAGTGATAAGATGTGGTGGTTTGATATTTTGCAGCCTCTCATTCAATACTCTTAATGTACTTGGGTCACCAATGTAGTATGATTCATCAGCGCTCTCAAGTAAAAGAGCTGCATGCTGCCTCACAACACCCAGTAAGACAGCATGCATATAATCAGGAACAAAGCCCCACACAATGTCAAAACATGGCATATTAATTAAAGCAGAAGGTCCTTTCACACCCCTTACATTTCTCTGTAGGGTGAGAGCCTCCTCCATGTCATGTAACATGCTTTCTGCATCTCTGTCAGGGTAATCTGTATCTGTGACAGTGTATTTCACTTGTCCATTTACAAGTGTGCCTGGGTGGAGGCAGAAACCACAGCCAAAATACCCATTGAACTGAGTACAGTTCTGCATTGCTGGCCTGGCCTTGGAATCAACACAGCAACATATACCAACAACTTTGCTGATGACGTCTTTCCCATCCTTTCTCCATGACACTCCCTTGGTTGCAAGCTCTTTAGCTTGATCTACAAAAGGTTTAAGGAAAACATGCATCAGAGGTTCTGCTGATCCAAACCACAGCCCAGCCAACACCACATGTTTGAACCTCATGTTTGGTGGTAGCTCATTGAGGTGAAGGTGAATGGGCCAAATGGAAAATTTTGAGGATTTGTAAAGAGGAGAACCATCTGAATTGAATGTATAAGATATATTGTTAGGATCTGATAAAATTTTCCCTGGTGCTGATAGCTCTTTGTACAGATCACCATCATAAATGTCTGATAAAATGTTTTCTGCTTTGCCTGATCTGTCCACCCTGTAGCTCAACTTGCTCTGTAGTTCTGGAGTTCCTAGGATGCACTGAATCTGGGGAGCAATTGGAACATTAATAAAGAAGCTTCCATTGTTTAGGTTGTTTGGGTCAACTGGTGAACTACAACCTGAACACTGTGTGATACTGTTCTCTTGTACCTCATTTTGACTTCCCAAATTGGCTTTACAGACTTTACAGTAAAAATGAAACTTGACTTTATCCATGTTATTCTGAAACACTTTGTTAAATGCATACTTTGACCCTGGTACCACTTCTTGCCCAAATAGGTGATTGATAAGTTTGAGCAAATCATCAAGTGCAGATCCAGTTATTTGATGTCTTGCAGCATAGGTCATGATCATCAGTAACGCCTCAGCCCTTGATGTTTTACCAGTGGCCATAAGAGGCATGTCAATACCCTCATTTACTTCATTTTCAAGTGGATCATTTGAACAGTCCAAGTTGCTGTCTTCTGGTGACTCTGATTCTTCTTCTTCTGAGCATGCTCTTGTGATGGGTCGACTTCGTCGTCTGATGGAGTCACATTCTAGGAACAATAGTGACATATAAAAAACTCTATTTTGACAACTTTCAGAACATCTTTATACAAAGAGGTTAATTTGTATATCTTCCTTGACACCATGTTTACTGTCTCTTCACTTTGCAACTGTTTCTGATGGTGGGGATAAAGCTGGTAATTATCTTTATTTTTCTTTTTTCAAGAAATTTATGTGCGAAGCAAAACCATCAATTAACTGATCCAAGGTACTGAAGTATTAAACATGTATTTAAAGCCAAATATGTTAACCCTCTGTGCTGTAGACGACGGTTGTTCTCCAAAAACTATATAAAAAAAAAAAAAAATTGAGAAAACCCACTGCAATGGATGAATTGTTCCTGTGCTGAGATGGCTTTTTTTCTCTTTTCAGGTGAGCAGTTGCAGATGTCGCTACATAAATGCAGGAAAAAGGCTCTGTTGCAGATGTCACTGCATAAATGCAGGAAAAGGCTCTGATTAGAAATAAGCTAGGCTTTGTACTACATATTACAACTTCTTAACTAACTTCAGAGCAGAGTCGAGATGCTGCGATATGTGGCACTCTATATATATATATATATATGAAGGCCTAAACTTTTAGCAGTGATTTGTCATGTAAATGCTCAATAGCTTACTAAAATTACATGGGTCAAAAAACTGCCTAAAGTGACTGAATTCAAAAACTTTATTAAACTTGTGGCAATGATGCATAGCACACATCCTCCAGCCAATTACACAGTATTTTTGTGAGACCCAGTCAGAAAAAGGTAATTCAGCTTTTACTTACTTTAGCTGTAGGCCACTCTATCTCATGGTCACTTTCTTCTCTTGACTGTGCTGAATCGTCTGAAGCATCCTCCTCCTTTTAATGAGATGAAGAACACTTTAGAGAAGCAATGTGTGTAATACATACAAGACAATTTTCATTAATGCAACTGAAAAAACATACCGAAAATGGTGGTAATTATTTCAGAGCACATACTTTAATCACAAGTTACAGACTCTCACATTCAGCTTCTTATGAATAACTGTATAGGCCCTCCTCACTTTCAAATTGTGGTACATGAATATGAGTGGTGCCATGTGGATCGTGAGTGTACTGTACCTCTGTCAAAAGTTGCTGTTCTTTGCTTGCGGTAACATTCCTCTCATCTGGCAGTTCTTCATCTGAAGAGACCTGGTCCTTTTAATGAGAGACCATTAAGTTTGAAAGATACAAGTTTAGACTCAGCAGTTTTTCCATACACAAAAAAAATATCCCCCACCACAAATTGATTTTTATATTTTCGGTGCTGTCTGTTTGCCCATGCCCATAAGATATGTAGCTCTCTTTGAATGCTGCTTGTCGTTTCACACTCCAGTGCAATAGGTGGGAGTATATATCATAACTCCACCAATAAAACCAAAGAGGAAGTGCATCCCTCTTAACTCTGATAAATTAACACTGGTCTGGATAACTTTTTAAATAAGTTATTGGGACAAGATTTGGAATAAAAATTGGTAAACAAGTCAAGTATGCAGCATATGTGATGTCCAGTCAGTGGACCCCATCACCACAAATAGATTATAATCTGCGATAAGCACTGTACAAACAATCCAAATTAATTAAAAACATTTACCTGAATCACATGTTCCCTTCTCGAATGGTCACTTTCATCTTGAGAATGTATCAAATTATCAGCTGCCGTATCATCCTTGTCAAGAGACACAGCATGCACATCAGACATGGCATACTAATCATATACTTTATATCACTCGTTGAAGAGCATGCATCTTACTAATACATTAACTCATAAATAATAAAAATGCAAAAAGGACATTAGTTGCAGGAACAGGAAAAAAATGCATATATAGGGGTTACATACTACGATTACAGTCCTCTGCTGACAAATTCTTCTTAGTGTAGTTCTTGGTATTTCAGAGCTACTGCAAGGCTCCAGGTATTCTTTGTACTTTCGTTTTGGCATCTAAAAAGTAAAACAGTGCTGTGTGAACATGAGGATTTTTTAGATCTGTGTAAAATACATTTAGGTTTAATTTAACATCTATGACACCCAAATTGCAGAATCTTTCATCAGATTAGTGTTCACACCAATAACACCATTACATTTCAAGCTCTGCAAGAAAAAAATATCTCTAAAGACAGCTGTCACCTGACATCCAAGGTGACACAACTGATGCTAACAAAGGAAAAGTGGGAACTTGAGTATTCTTTTAAAATGGGCTCATACAGAACTGCCCAACTGAAACAGGATCGTTGGTTCTGCTTCCATCACTTCAAAGAGTAAAAATAGAACATATTTTTACATTATCATTAATCAATTAACACAGAACCATAGATAATAAAAAAGACACAATTGGTTTAAAAGTGAACTACCACTGACTAGATTAGATGATGCCAAGCGCTCTAGAAACCTGAATAGATATGTTTTGATTAGTGTTCCTCTCAGTTTGGCCACCATAAGTCTCCCCCTTACTATTCTCCTGTTGGCCAAAGCCTTGCCCAAAGAAAATCCAATCTTAATGTTTTTCTGTGTCTTGCTATGGGTGTGTGTGTATTAAATAGTCTGTCTGTTTGGCCGTATCGTATGGTCGTTGTTGTCCTTTATCCTTTCTTTCCCGCGCATAGACATAACATTTACACATATAGACAGAGGAATTAATGACGTAATCGGATGGCACAAAGCCAAAAAAAAAAAAACTATCGAGGCGGGAATATCCTTTCCGAAAAATATATTACTATGTTTCTCTTCACTTAATCGGATGGAACAATGCCAAAAAAAACTGTAGGCGGGAAAATCCTTTCCGAAAAATATGTCACTATGTTTCTCTTCACATCCGAGCATTAGTGCTTCATTAGAACACATTACAAGCTTCAGAAAACACAGAAAACAAATACTTTGGATAACTAATTCCATGACAAGCTCGGAATTTTATCTTAACAAATTTACTATCATCAAAACAATCCCAAACTTTAAGGGGTACAGATAATGGATCGACTGATGGATGCATAATATACAAGTGTCGCTGACAGAGTAGGTAGGCTACAGGACGAGAACTAACTGATTCATCGAACTCGATCTATAATTACTTTATATAGGCCTCTATATATATATACACACACACACACATATATATATATATATATACATATATATATATATATATATATATATATATATATAGATAGATAGATAGATAGATAGAGATAGATAGATAGATAGATAGATAGATAGATATAGATATATAGCCTATATATATATAGAAATATAAATATCTTTAGATCGATAACCATCCTTATCCTCCAAGACAAGTATTCAATATTACTCTGAGCAAAACTTAAACACTTCAAGTAGCCTAATGTTAATCTACTGTGTGTCAACATCTTACCTTCACCGTCCCTCTTCCTCCTCTGAATAACCGCTTACACGGCTTTGGGGGGCACGCCAACGCGTTTAACCCCGCCCACGTTGAGGTACGCCGAAGCGTGTAACCCATAGCAACAGGACTGAGGCACGAGACTGCTCTACGCAGAAAGTTCCAGACTACGCGAGGACATCGCATAACGGCTCGAAAACCAAGCAAACGTTGACAAGATGTTTGCCTACGTGAGATACACGGACGGATACAAAACCATTGTCCCAATTTCATTTATAAAAAATTTTGATATTAAAACATACCAAAAAGACGTCCTGTACCCCATCCTTTGGGAAGATGACTACTTCAACGGCCAGATTCTCTTAGTGAAAGGTAAGTCTGTGATTTGCCACCTAACGGTCGTTTACCGACGGTTATTTTAAGCCATTTAGGGTAATATTACCTGTCGGACTTCAGCTACAAAGTTATCAAAAGACTTTAGCTAACTTAGATTTGCATATACCTTTTAACAGAAACCCGAGAGGAGATTGAGGAGAGCACTGATAATCCATCAAAAAGGATACGAAAAGTGCCGAAGATCCATCTGGGAGAAGATGCTTTAGTGGAGAAAAATGAGGGGACATCCAGAGAAAAGGATGATTTAAAAAAGAGGGCGGTATGTTTTATTTAAGACTTATACTCTATAAAAACTTAGCTGATATAACATTAACTAACTTGCTTTGTTCAGCCGCTGTGTAGTGTGCCTGACTTGTCGTGGGGGCTTCTATATACACATATATGCCTAACAAAATAGCGGCAGTTTTCTGAAGTCACAAGTCTTTGCAATCTGGTTTATAATCGACTGGAAAGAACCGTAAAAAAGGGAGGCGAGGCATTATTATTAACATTGTAAGCATAAAATGTTAATATTAAGTGATCTAAGCATGAGTTCAGTTTTACACAAAAGAATGAATTACATTCGCAGATTGCCTTTTGTTAACTCTGAAACATATGTGCTACTTGGTTACTTAATGCTTTTTACTATTTTTTCATGTTGTTTATCATTTTTAATATGATAATTACATTTTTTTTCATTATAGAAAGCCATGAAGGTTGCTGAAGGAGTTGAGAAAAGAAAAAGTCTCATGCAAATTATGGCGGAAAAGAAAGCAATGAAAAAAAAGTCTCCACTGTTTGCAACTAATAAAAAGAGAAAGAGGGAGGAGACACTAGAAGACATCTTCTCTGACAGTGATGGGGATGAAGGAGTTGTTCCTCAGAAGATTTATGATGAACTGAGACTGAAATATCAGCACATGCAGAAAAAGCAGGATGATCTAAACCAAGAACTGGACCATTACAAACAAAAGTAAGACATTTTGAGTGAAAAAATAAATAATAAAATGGTCTTATCTTGCATCCGAGATATTAATGTTGCTATATTTTGTTCAATACAATAGAAAAGAATGCAATGTATTAATTCCTGAAGAGAAATTCAGGTGTCTAGCAGCTTCAATTCTGAGATTGATGTAACACACATTGGACACAATTCCCATAAAACAGTACATTCTACATTAACATAAATTCATATAAAACACATAATGAAATTAGGGTATGTTTTTAATACAGTAATATAATAGTGATGACACATTTGTAAACATTTGTATCCATGTGTTTTTTAAATATCAGTGAGGATTTCACCAACTCTCAGGTGGAAGTGGTGTGATTTTAAAGGTCATTTTGTTTATGATTTTCATTTTTTCTCCATTTTATGACAAAGATCTGCCCAGCTGGAGACCTGTAAATGTGAGCTGGAACAGGAGTTGGCCACATACAGGAATGCAAACTTAACATTGCAACAAAACCTTGATGAATTGCTAAAGTTTGTCCTTTCTCAGAGTGAGTATATTTGTTTTTAACTGTAAACAATTATTTTAAGCATCATGATTTGACTGAGCATGATTATCATAATCAGGTTAGCTTTTCTAATTCTTTTTATCAGAATCATCATCATCTACTGTGATAAAAGATGCAGAGAAGATCTGCACCATACTGAAATTTGTACACAATCAGCCCATCAGTATGACCCACCTCTAATTTATTAAAGTGCCGTCACATTAAAATTCACTTTTTGTTCATTTCAGCTAGGTGGGGGAGCAGTAGTCACTTGAAGACTGTGGGCCATCCATTATTATAAATTCTGCTGTGCAAGAAAGTGTTGGTAACAGTTTATTTGAAGGGGTATGTGTAAAACTGACATGACACCTGTAAAAAGCGTGAAGGAGTCTTTATGAATTTTTATGACTGTCATCAGTAAGTGTCATTCAGCCAAGTAGACCTAAACTCCATTAAAAAATAACATCATCAAGACTTAGACAGATGGTCATCCCTCCCCTTGTCCTTGCTGGGCCGCATAGAAAGCAACCGGATTATTTTACTTCCTTAAGTTCTCTTTTTATTTCAGATGTTATCTTTTAATATCCCCAAACGTATATTTGATAATCTAGACAGACTTTTTTCAACATATATATGGCAGAGAAGACGCCCTATAGGATTAGACTAAAAATACTGCAGTTACCCAAATCAAATGGAGGGCTTGGGTTCCCAATCTGAGACACTACTTCTGGGCTGCACAGTTGAGACCACTGACAATATGGATTCAAGACAAGGGAGATAAACTTTGGCTTAACATAGAAAAAAAGCCTATGTGATACTCCTCTGTACACCTTGCCTTTTACTGACACTTCACTAAAGAAAATTCTCTTGGGTGAATGGAGTAGAGTAACTCTGAAGATATGGAGGACAGTAAGAGCATCATTTGACCTACCTAAAACAATTTCAAGGCTAACTGGTATCAGCGCAGTTGAGGACTTTACACCCTCACAGTTAGATATGAGATTTAGGACCTGGTCAAAATACTCTCAAAACTTCATCAACTCCTCAAAGATGGAAATCTTAAAACATTTGAACAGTTAATGGGGGAATTCTCACTCCTGAATACTGAATTTCACAGATATTTACAACTACGATCCTTTCTAACTACACATAAAGACTGGTGTAAAGTGAAAGAGCCTACCCCAGTAGAATCTGTTTGGATAAAATTAGAAAGATCATCGGGGAGCAGAAAGGTTATGTCATTTATACCAGGCTTTTTCAAATATGACCCTAATCAATACACTACATTTTAAAGACAGATGGGAATCTGAGATGAACATAGATATCTCAAGAGAGGAGTGGGATGAAATTTGCACCCAGGCACACCTTGTAACCAATTCTAATACATGGAGGGAATTTAAGTGAAAGATAGTTATGAGATTTTTTCAGACTCCAGGGGTGGTGGCAAGGATGAATCTGGTATACTCAGATAAATGTTGGAGACAACGTGGCGATCATGTAAGGACTCTTACCCACATATTTTGGACATGTGAAAAATTAAGATTATTTTGGAAATATATTTTCAAAGCTCTTGTGTTATATTTCAACAGAAACTTGTAATTGATCCACAAGTAGCTATACTTGGCCTAGTGCCTCTAGGCATTGAGGAAAAGCAAAAAGTATGTACTTCAAATACTAACAACAGCAGCAGTAAAATGCATTCCAATCAAATTAAAATCCAATCCCCCATCATACAAGATGTGGATCGAGAAAGTTCAGGAAAACAAGGATATGGAGCAAATAACGTTTGCTTTGAGATTATAAAAAGAAACTTTTGTTTCAAAGTAGAACCCTGCTGAACCCATATTAAAGCGATGAACTTGTATAACAGTTTACATCTAATACATTTACATGAACTTCACTACCCCCTTTTTTTTTTTCTTCCCCACCTTCCTTTCAATTCATTTACATCAATGAATTTATTCATGAAAAACTCTTTAGTGTGTAGATCCTTGAATCTCTAATATTGTATACATTGTATACCATGTCTTTGCCTTTTATTGTTCTTTTTTTGTTTCTTCTTATTTTTTCAGAAAAAACTTTAATGGAGTTATGTATATCATTATTGTATAGGATGTTTCTTCAATAAAAATTAAGTTAAAAATCACATCATCAATCAAATGACATTTGATGATGACAGTCATAAACATTCTTTAAGATACATTCATGCTCATGACAGGTGCTTATTAGTCTGAAGCACAGCCCTTCAAATAAAGTTTTACCTTAAATGTTAGACTCTAACAGTGTTGCTTTCATTGCTATAGCCTTGTCTTAAATTGAAAGTGTGTTGTGTAACTTGGTTAATTTGTTTGCCAACCCTTCTTTGTGTTGCTCAAGAATCAGTGACCAGCAAGCCAGCCACTGCACCTCTGACATCGACAGCCAACAGTACTTCAGAGAGGGCGACACTTCAGCCAACACCTATGCCAAGCCTTTTGGAAAAAAAGGATGGAAAGGTACATAGATTGTCGAGCCATTTATATGTGAGCCACTGCTCACTCCCAAATTTGTGTCCAAATTAGTTGTATGTGTGTGTGCACTTGTGTGTTGGTACTAAGCACAAACTATGTAAGTAATTGATATAGTCTCTGTAATGTAACCCATCTGTGACTGAAACACAGTTTTGAAGCAAATTGGCTGGTGATGGCCATATTGGAAAGTGGCCGGGCTTTGAATCTCCACACAAACATCTTTAGAGCACCCGTCAGTCTTGTGAGCTGAGCTGTGGTTCTGATTGGGCGAAATCACGTTAATATCGTAATATCTAAACTGCTGCTTTAGAAAAAATCATCCACTGTACAGTGTGTGCCTTTAAAGAAATTAGAGATTCATATGGGGGACTTTTAGAGCCTGTACAGGCTTTAAACATTTGTTTGTGGTGTGAAGTTGGCTTTTTGGGCTTGGTGTGTATGTGGTTTCTGGTACTTCTGATGCCAGCCTCAAGTAGCCACTCCACAAACTGCAGGTTGTAGCACTTCCACATTGTTGAGACTGGAGGTTGCTACTTGGTACTAAGGCAAAAACTCTGCACAACATATTTAACCATTTTGTCAGTTTATTTGAGTAACAAAAATCATGGGGTCACAAAAACATAGGCATAACATAACATATTTCCTGAAATAGTGACCATGGGCCTTTTTTTACATTGGCTAAAGAAGGTCCCAGACCTTTATTTGCAGAAGGATTTTACTTGAAGTAGGCCTTTCTTCTATTTTTCTGAGTTAAGTACAGTTGGCTATATTTTTTTTTGGTATGAAGCCTCATTGTGATCGCTTCTGTTTGCCCAGCTAACTGTATTACACTATGTGTACAAACTCAACACTTCACGTATCCTTTTCAAATTAAAAGCCCTGTACTGCTTGGGTGAACAGAAACCCTTCTTTTCTTATTAAGGTACCGTTGGCTTGAGTGATGCAATTACTAAATTCAGCAACAGCTTTGTAGTTGCAAATATGTATGTGAGGACTGCTCGCCAGTCCTCCTGTTTTGCTCCTCTCTCCCTCCCCTCTCGGGTTGTCTCCTCTCTTTTTCCTGTCCTGCACTTCCCCCTTTCACCTGTGTGGAGTGGGCGCTATGGAGCTCTCTTCACTTCCCTCTGGACCTCCGGAATGGGCGGCGCCTTGGAACTGATCTCCTTACCTGCACCACCTGTTCCTGATCTCCTGATGAGGATCTCCCTATTTAAGCCTGTGTGGGATTCATCTCGTCGCCGGCTGATTGCCTTTCACATTGTGGTTCGTACCAAACGTCTGTGCTGGCTTCAGTTTTGCCTCTCACTATCACTAGTGAATCTTTTCTAGTTTTTTGTCTGGGATGTGTGTGGGATTCACTTGTTTCTACCTGTGGACTAATCAGTGCTCTCTCCTCTGTTTTCTCCTCCAGGTCTCCACGAGCTCCTGCCACTGCCACCTTTGTACATTTCACCTTTTTTGCTCTGTTAGTAAATAAATCTTGGTTTTGTGTTCAAACCTGATCTGATCTCTGCCTCTGCTCTGGGTCCATCTTATATTCTGAAACCAACACCTAACAGAATCAGCCGGCCTCTTTTTGGAGTCCGCAAGGATGGATCAGATCAAAGAAGCTCTAGTTTCTCATGGAACACTTCTGGGTCAGCATGACTCTCTGCTCAAAGGGGTTACAGGCAAGCTGGAGGAAGTCGCTCGCCAGGTGCAGCTGATTGGCACTCAGCTCAGTGAGACCTCATCTCCCCGTCTGCAGCGGTGAGTGCTTGTCCTGCTCCTCCTCCTGTTGCTGATCTCTCTCAGAATCCTGTTCACATTAGAGAGCCGTTTGTTACTCCGCCAGAGCCCTTTTTTGGCGACTTTGGCAACTGTAGTCGCTTTTTATTTAATTGTAGTTTGGTTTTTAAACTCCAACCCCATAGTTACGCTTCAGATGAGGCCAAGGTTGCTTACACCATCAACCTCCTTAGAGGGAAAGCAGCTAAATGGGCTACAGCGTTATGGGAGGGGGGTTCCAGTATACTTTCCTCTTTTGAGGAATTTTCTACCCACTTACGCAGGGTTTTTGATCATCCAGTTTCTGGCCAAGACGCAGCTAAACGCCTTTTAGCCTTATCTCAGGGTTCTCATTCTGTGGCGAGTTATGCTGTTGATTTTCAAATTTTGGCTGGTAAATGTGGCTGGGACGAGGGTGCGTTAAAGGCACTATTTGTTAAGGGGTTGTCGGAGGATTTAAAGGACGAGTTAGCCACCCGTGATGAGCCCAACACTCTTCATGATCTTTTTGATCTCACTATTAAGATATATGGTAGAATGAGAGAGAGAAGCAGGGAGAGGGCTGTGGGCGCTCACCGTAACAGTCCCCCTGCTGGTCATCCTGTTTCTTCTTCACACTCTGCTGCAGCCTGTCCATTGCCCACAGCACCTTCGCCCCCTGCCGACACGGAGGAGCCCATGCAGCTGGGGAACACTCGGTTGAGTGCTCGTGAACGGAGAAGACGCAAAGCAGAGCATCTGTGCTTATACTGCGGAAGAGCAGAGCACTCCCTTCAGTCCTGTCCCTTGCTGCCAAAAGACAGGACTCACCATTAGAGAAGGGCTTAATGGTGAGTCGTTCGTCCAATTCCTCTAGCCCTTCCCCCAGATCCACGCTCTCAGCTGTACTCAGTTTTCCCTCTTCCAGACTCAGAACGGCAGTTTTCTTGGACTCAGGAGCAGATGACAACTTTATTGATGAGGACTTTGTAAAGGCCAATAACATCCCTACGGTGTCCCTTTCTCAGGCTAAACAAGTCTTGGCGTTAGATGGACAAATTATTTCGGTGGTCAAATTTGAGACAGTCCCTCTTAACATGCTGCTTTCTGGGAATCACTCCGAGAGAATTAAGTTTTTTGTTATTCCTCCCCAGCTCCCCAGTTATTCTCGGTTTACCATGGTTTAAAATACTCAATCCGCACATTAATTGGGCCACCTCTTCCATAGTCAGTTGGAGCACGCATTGTCATGCCTTTTGCCTACAATCGGCGGCAGTTAACTCTCACCTCCGCTAACTCATTCGCCTCCTGACCTCACTTCGGTTCCCTCTTGTTACCATGATTTAGCGGGTGTTCAGTAAGGACTTAGCTAAGACTTTGCCTCCTCACCGCCCCTTACGACAGTGCTATTAATTTGCTCCTGGCGCCCCTTGCCTTCCAGTCGCTTATACAACCTCTCGCCCTGAGAAGGAGTCCATGCAGGACTACATCTCTGAGTCTTTAGCTTCCGGGTTAATTCGCCCTCCTCGTCAGCCGTAGGGGCAGGGTTTTTCTTTGTCGGCAAGAAAGACTCATCCCTCAGACCCTGCATTGATTTTCGTGGTCTTAACGACATCACGGTTAAGGACAAGTCCCCCATTCCTCTGATTGATCCGTCGTTTGAGCCACTCTGTAACGCTAAGGTGTTTTCCAAGCTTGATCTCCGCAACGCATACCACCTTATCCGCATTAGAGAGGGCGACGAATGGAAAACTGCCTTTAATACACCTATGGGCCATTTTGAGTATTTGGTCATGCCATTCGGCCTCACAAACGCACCGGCAGTTTTCCAATCGTTCATGAACGATATTTTCCGGGACGTCCTAAATAAATTCGTGTTCGTTTATTTGGACGATATTCTCATTTTCTCTCGTAACATCACTGAACATAGACAACACCTCCGTCTTGTTCTCCAACGGTTGTTGGAGAACAAGTTATATGTTAAGCCTGAGAAATGTGAGTTTCACTCCACCACAGTCAACTTCCTCGGCTTGCCATTGAGGCTGGCCAGCTGCGCCCCGACCCCAACAAAATCAAGGCCGTGACCAGCTGGCCCATCCCTACCTCCCGTAAGGAGCTCCAGCGTTTTCTGGGCTTTGCCAATTTCTACAGGAGGTTCATCCGTAGCTACAGTGTCATAGCCAGACCTCTCACCCAACTCACCTCCACCAAGATCCCTTTCATCTGGTCGTCGGAAGCTAATGAGGCTTTTCGGAGGCTCAAAGAACTGTTCACCTCTCCAGTTCTGCTTCACCCCACCCCCTCTCTGCAGTTTGTGGTCGAGGTAGACGCCTCTGAATCTGGGCTAGGAGCGATCCTGTCTCAACGGGACCCTGCTACTGACAAATTGCACCCCTGTGCTTTCTTCTCTCGTCGTCTTTCCCCAGCAGAGCGCAATTACGACGTGGGAAATCGAGAGCTTTTGGTAGTGGTGGGGCTCTTCAAGAGTGGAGACACTGGTTGGAGGGGGTGGAGAAACGCTTCGTCATCTGGACAGATCATAAAAACCTAGCTTATCTGCAAACAGCTAAGCGCCTTAACCCACGGCAGGCCAGATGGTCATTATTCCTGAGCAGGTTTAACTTTACCATTTCTTATCGGCCTGGTTCCAAAAATGTCAAGCCTGACGCCCTCTCCCGGGTGTATTTCCTTCCTACAGAATCTGAAGAACCCTCTACAATCCTTCCCCCTTCCTGCATCATCGGAGCAGCACAATGGGAGATAGAGAAGGTGGTCAGAGATGCACAAGCACATCACCCTGACCCTGGAACGGGTCCACCGAACAGATTATTTGTTCCTGACTCGGCCAGGTCGGAGGTCCTCCAGTGGGGACACTCATCCAAACTTGCTTGTCATCCTGGTATTAACCGTACTCTCTCCTTTATCCGGCAAAGGTTCTGGTGGCCCTCCATGACTAAGGACGTCCGGGAGTTCATCGCTGCCTGCTCAGTCTGTGCCCGGGGTAAAGCCTCTCATCAACCTCCTGCTGGTCTGCTGCGCCCCCTGCCGGTCCCTAGTCGCCCCTGGTCACACATTGCGGTTGACTTCGTTACTGGTCTCCCTCCCTCTCAAGGTAACTCAGTAATTCTCACTATTGTCGACCGATTCTCAAAGATGGTGCACTATGTCCCTTTACCCAAGCTGCCTACGGCCCTGGAGACGGCAAACCTTCTTGTCAACCATGTCTTTAAACTTCACGGCATTCCCCAAGACATCGTTTCCGACAGAGGTCCCCAGTTTTCATCTCGAGTTTGGAGGGAGTTTTGCCAAACTCTGGGCGCAGCAGCCAGCCTATCGTCTGGTTTTCACCCTCAGACCAACGGCCAGACTGAGCGGGCCAACCAGGACCTGGAGAGCGCCCTGCGCTGCGTAGCAGCTCACCACCCTGTGTCGTGGTGTGAGCATTTGCCCTGGGTGGAATATGCCCACAACGCCCTCTCCTGTTCGGCTACGGGTATGTCACCTTTCCAAGCCTGTTTTGGTTATCAACCCCCCTTATTTCCTGAGCAGGAGAGGGAGGCCTCTGTTCCATCTGTGGGAGCACACATCCGACGCATAAAGGAGGTGTGGAGGAGGGCTTGGTCCGCCCTAACGGATACGTCGGAGAGGAACAAGCGCAGTGCAGACCTCCACCGGCAGCCTGCTCCAGATTACCAACCGGGCCAGATGGTTTGGTTGTCATCTCGGGACCTCCCCCTGCAGGTAGAGGCTAACAAGCTTGCCCCTCGCTACATTGGTCCATTCCCCATTGAAAGAATTATTAACCGATGTTCTGTGAGACTCAGGCTCCCTGCTTCACTAAAGGTCCATCCCACATTCCACGTCTCTCTCCTTAAACCTGTGGCTACCAGCAAGCTCTGCCCTCCGGCCGAGCCCCCTCCACCCCCCCGACTCATTGATGACCATCCAGCATTCACGGTGTCCCGCATCCTGGATGTCAGGCCGCGGGGGCGGGGGGTCCAGTATCTGGTCGTCTGGGAGGGGTATGGACCTGAGGAGGTCCTGGATCCCCCGCGGTCTTATTCTTGATAGAGACCTGCTTCGGGACTTCTACCGGGAACATCCGGACAAGCCCGGTCGGACGTCAGGAGACGCCCGTTGAGGGGGGGGCACTGTGAGGACTGCTCGCCAGTCCTCCTGTTTTGCTCCTCTCTCCCTCCCCTCTCGGGTTGTCTCCTCTCTTTTTCCTGTCCTGCACTTCCCCCTTTCACCTGTGTGGAGTGGGCGCTATGGAGCTCTCTTCACTTCCCTCTGGACCTCCGGAATGGGCGGCGCCCTTGGAACTGATCTCCCTTACCTGCACCACCTGTTCCTGATCTCCTGATGAGGGATCTCCCTATTTAAGCCTGTGTGGGATTCATCTCGGCGCCGGCTGATTAACTTTCACATTGTGGTTCGTACCAAACGTCTGTGCTGGCTTCAGTTTTGCCTCTCACTATCACTAGTGAATCTTTTCTAGTTTTTTGTCTGGGATGTGTGTGGGATTCACTTGTTTCTACCTGTGGACTAATCAGTGCTCTCTCCTCTATTTTCTCCTCCAGGTCTCCACGAGCTCCTGCCACTGCCACCTTTGTACATTTCACCTTTTTTGCTCTGTTAGTAAATAAATCTTGGTTTTGTGTTCAAACCTGATCTGATCTCTGCCTCTGCTCTGGGTCCATCTTATATTCTGAAACCAACACCTAACAATGTAATTAGACATGTAGTTTGTCTTCAACGATCTGACCTAGCAGACCCAGTAAAACTGGCTCATTTTGGTAAGATTGATGCTTATGGCTTATGGCTAACCTCTTTACAATACATACATGATACACTCAAAATTGTGTTGTTTATTTGGAATCACCCCTCCATTCACCTAACAAATTAAAATCCATTAATAATTGTATTTAAGCTCTCAATTCTCCTGTCAACCTTTTAAAAAAAGTCTCAGGTTATAAAGCCTTGATGCATAAATATATATCTTATTTTCAAGCTTTGTTTGCTGATTAATTTGTTGTGTTCAGATTGTTGTGTTCTGAGATTAGTCACAAAAGAATAATGTGTAAAAATGTTACCTTTTAAAGATCCACATTGGAAGGGCATCTGGCTACGAGAGGAGGTGTGGAGAAAAATTAACTCAACAACCAAGGATTAAGCTCTTTGTGAAAGAGTTGGCAGTGACCATATGGGGTACTGTGGAGTTGAGGGGAAGAAGTGTGTCTGGAAAGGAATGTCCAACAAAGAATACTCAAGCAAAGCCTCCCTTAACACCAGCCAAACTGGCAACCCTCAGAGGTATGGCGCACATTTCCCTGTTCCCAATGTCATTTTAAAATAAAAAAAAATTGTAAATGCATAAATCATCCGAGGCAATGTGATGGAGGTTACCTGTGACTTACACACTCTTGCAGTGTATTTGTAGGATGCTCCAGCAGATGTTAAACTAAGCTCTGGTTGCAGCATAGTAGTGATTGAAAGGCTGTGTTGTGTTCACTGCTGCAGAAAAGAAATAAAAACTGTTTTGTCACCATGGTGCCCTCTTGTTCCACAACAGAACTGGTCCAGACAACAGCTAGCTAATATTAGTTAGCAGCTATGGGTCATTTTGATTGTTTTTCACTGTGGCATCCTGCTACCAAAAGAAAACTTGATCAATCATCTGATTACATTTGTTTATCTACCTACTGCTCCCAGCTCCATGGCTCCAAAATGGATTAAGCCCACCTCTGGTTTTAGTTCAGTTTAATTCCTTTAGCCTGATTTGTAGCATCAAACTGAGCGAGAACACATCATAGTGTTGTTACATAAAGAGTTACCTTTTATTCTCTATGGAAGCAAGAAACACAACCCAGCTTGTCAGAAACCATCATACAGCAACCTGAACTTTCTTTCATGCATAACAAACCTGCCAAACACACAGGTTACTCTCAGGTCCATTTTTCTTAATGGTGAGGGCTCAACTGGTTACACACAGGTATAGTCAGGTTATAGTTGTGGCATAACTTAAAGTCCAAAGTCTAAATACTGAAAAAGTACAACTACTTCACTTTGAAATTACTCCACTATAAGTAAAAGTCCTGCTTTCCAAACCTTTCCAATGTAAAAGTATGAGTATACATTACGTTGCTACTTTAAAGTAGTCATATTGCAATGAAATGTTTTCTGTCTGTACCATTTGTTGTTTTAATTCACATTGCTGCTGCTTCAATGTGTGATACTTTTGTAGATTTTTCTGATTGGCTCACAGGTGTGCATGAAAAGGTGTTTGATACTGATTGGAGTATCTTTAGTATTTGATTATTTGCATGTTGAAAATTTAAAAAAATGTACATTTTTCTGTTTCATCCGCTTCTGTTGCACTTATTAATTATAAATCTTTTTTTCTCCTCTGTTTCCAAGAATGCTTCCATGGCTGGTTGATTGCACAGAATGTGGAGGAGACAGAGAGGGAGAAAGAAGAAGCTGGTTGGATACTACATTTCACAAAAAATTCAAGACTTGGTGAAAAAGGAAAAAAAGCAGTGCACGGAAATAGCTTGAGAGAAAATGTTTAGAGAAATGTTCAGATTAGACATATATAACTTCTTGGAATAATTTAACATGAAACTTAATAATTCTGTTATATTGACTTAATGACAAAATCGGAAGAATGTTTATTTAATACATTTGTAAATTATTATCTAAAATACCAATTAAATTATTTTTCTGCTGCAAAATCCTTGGCATGTAGAGTCTTTTGGGGGTGGGGTTGAATTCAGTTCATACACTGGTATCTTTTTGGTAAAGTGGGTGCTCTGTTCTAGTCTTATATCTTTAATATTGATTATCATACATATATTGTTTACGAGAGTCAACATTCTTTTTTTAACACTGCTTTCATTAGCTGATATTTCTTACACGCAACAGTACAAAAGGATAGTCCTGTAGGTCTCTGTTTTCATTTTAATTACTTTTTTTTCTGGGCTTGTTCTGTAGGGAAGAAAAAAGCCTGATTCATATACACATTTTTCAGCATGAGGTTTAAAAAATATAAGAGCAAATATAAGAGCATAGCAAGAGCAATGACCCGACCAACTCAGTCTATAAGGTCGTCAAGAGCATACCATTCTGACAAGAATGGTATGTCTTGTATCCAGAAATAGTAAGAGCTGGTCACCAGCTAGACCAGCAGTGACCAGCTAGACCACAGTGGTCTAGCTGGTCATTGCTGGTCTAGCTGGTGACCAGCAATCCTTCCCAGCTAAAGTGTCCAAAACACCTCTAAACCAGCAAACCAGCCCAGCCTGATTTGCCCAGCCTGGCAAATCAGGCTGGTTTTTACAGCAGGGATAAGAGAGTGAAAATTATCCACCATCTACAGCAGGAGTAAACCAGGGAAAACACAACTAATCATGTGATCCAGACCCAAATTATTTAACCAATCAGTCCTGTACTACCGTTCTGCCCAGCTCTGGTGCGTCCATGTTGCCGGCATGTGCAGACCCTGGTTCAAGATGGAGGCAGAGAACACAGTTGTGAGTACTTACTAACTTGCCATTTTTTTAAAAACTTATTGCTGAGTAAGACATGACTTGCTGTAGTACCAAACAAAGCAATGTGCAAAGGACCAGTTTTGAGTTGAATCAGTCCCACGGTCCTGAATCAGCGAGGGTGTTGTTTTGGTGGAGCTCCTGGGAGGGTGGGGGGGAGGGGCTAGAGAGAGTCATGATGAGAAGCTACATTCAAATTCATAATAGTTTTCTGTGATTACCGACCCTACCTTTAAGAAGGCTGATTTCTGACAGATTTTATATGATGCTAAACATAATATGATGATAATGCTGTTTGAGGGAGACATTTAAAACTTATTTTACAGCTGACATCAGCAAATCTGCTTTCATTCACAGACACATTCTTTTTAGAAGAAGTCCCTGCTTATCACTTGTTCTAATTTTGGTCTGAAGTATAATCAATCAAATGACGCGAGCCTTCTGAACATTCATCTCAGAGCGAGGCAGCTGGCCCTTCAGCTCCAACATGCTAAAGCTCCTCTCCTCACCTCTACTATCAGCAGCGAGCTCCGGAGAGTTTACTACAAAAACAGAGATAATGTTGCAAGAGTGAGGTTGGAGGCTTTAAACCCCCCACCATCAACCACCCGCCCCGCATGTTATCTTAATTGTAGAAGACAGGCAGCCTGAAACTACGGGAGAATCAAAAGATATCAACACGTTCAATTTAAACCACGAGACCATGCAGGCAAATAGGAATTCCTAATTACTTATGCTAATACGGCGATGACAGAGCAGCAAAGGAGCTGCGAAGGAAAGGATGGTGGGATGGCTGCGTTTGGTGTATCACTCAGGCTGTGCTCTAATTAAAAACAGAATTAATCTTTTGGACGTTCAGGCTGGAGAAGAGGCAGACCTCTCTCTCGCAGCGAGTCCCTAGTGAGGAGCAGAAGCCACTGAGAGGTAATTACTGTTATCTGCTCGCTGTTTTATTAACATGTGTCCTCAAAGAATGGAGGAGCTTAACTCGGCCCCTGCACTGACTGATGCCACACTCGATAGACCGGCACAGAAAATGATTACAAAATGGGGAAGAAAAGGGGCCGTATTTCTCTCATGATCCAAAAAATGTGCCTCCTCTTTCTTTACTCTACACTGCCTCCACTTTGAATTCCCCCAGGGAGCGATACTTCCTCAGATATATGGATGGCGTGAGAGGGAAGAGCAGAGATAGGAGCTCGAGGAAGGAAGAAGAGATTGGAGCGAGGAGATATGGGAGAGAAACAGACAAGGGGAGAGGAGGAGGTCCAGAGTAGAGAGGAGAGATAGATCAACAAAAAGGCTTTGCTGCCTTACAGCGGTGAGCAGAACGAGAGGAGAGGCCGCGGAAAGCACACATGCCAGCAGCCGGTAATTACACGCCAATCATCTGCCCACAGGCCAGTGCAGGGATTAACTAAGCGCAGAAATGGTGGGAGAAATTCAATTAAAAAACAAATTAATAAGTAGGCAGTTTTTCCTCTGGCTGCGGGGACCTGCCAGGGGGCGGGATCAGGCCCACACGTCCGCTCAGCCATCGGTAGGGACGGGATTACAGCCGTTAAAACTGAGGACATATAAAGGGAGCACAATGATCCATTTTATGGCACTACAATGTAAGGAGTACATGCACAAAACCATCTGAGGGAGTCAGTAAAAGCCAACGTGTGTGTTCTACAGACGTAAAGCATAAAGTTAGTTATTTAGTTAGTGGTTTATTCCACTCATATATCTGAAAGAAAATATCTTCGTACAAGCATATAAGCATGTAATTGAATGAAACGGAACAGAATGAAGAAAAATCTTATATAATCTGCCCCTTTTAGGCACTTTAAAGAATATTTCAAAAACAACAAAACAACAACATAATGATCAACATAATTCGCAACAACAATAATACTAAAACTAGAAAAGCACTCGGAGATCGCAGACCTCTGCCAGCACTACAGTCCTCTCCCAGAATTGTGTTTTCACCTAAATATTTAGATTCCTTGACCATGAAAACATACCATTAGCAATTGTTTTTTTATAATGATATCTATTTTAGTCCAGTAGTTATTCAAGGAAATTGCATTTTTCGTCATGGTGGATCCAGACGGTGATCCAGATCAACACCAAAATTGAATCAGTTCTTCTTTTTCCCATGCTGAACATTTCCTGAAAATTTCATCAAAATCCATCCGTAGCTTTTTGAGCTATTTTGTTCACAGACAGACATACAGACAAACTCTCCCGAAAACATAACCTCCTTGGCGGAGGTAATAAAACAGCCGTCATCAACACTGCTGGTCTCAACTTCTTTTTTGACTCAAGGACAACAACAACAAGCAACAACCATAAAAATAATACTAATAATAATAATGTTTGAGAGATTTCATCAATTACAAAAATGAAAATGGTACCTACTCAACATACTGCCCTTTAATGTTCTTTTAAGTGTAAATTTTGATATGGATTGTTCAATGTCTTTGGTTAGATTATTCCATAAATTAACCCCTTTAACATAAACACAACAATCCATCATTTTTGTCCTACATTTTGTTTTCAAAAAAATCTCTATTCCTCTTAATTTATAATTACTTTCTCTTTTTTCAAATCTTTTCTGAAGATTAACGGGTAACAATCTTTTATGTGCTTTAAACATAAATTGCAAGATACAATAATCTACTAAATCATAAAATTTGAACACTTTTAAATAAAGAAATAACGAGTTTCCAAGTCTGCTTATTATGAGCGTTTTCTGTTTTTTAAAGTCACTTGTAAATATCGGCAGTCGAGTGTTGAATTTTGTGGGAGGTTGGGTGGGGCGTCTGATTTATGTAGTCATCCACTGGAGCTATGGACTGTCTTTGGCTAACATTTACTTTAATGAAAAGTAATACAGGGAAAAAAAACTTTCTCAAGAGTTAAAGAGAAAGAGAAGGCACTTGTTTCTTCACAGACCTGGTTGCTTTGTTTCACTTGTAAAATCTGGCATGACTGGTTCACAACATTATCTTTCCTTTGGGTTGCTTTCAACGCTAAATTGATATTAACCATAGACTGTAAAAAACATGGACGTCATGTCGCTGGGCTTGAATTGAAGCCGCCACAAACCATTGAATAGTAGAACGCGGAGCCACGCTATCCAGCTCTCATAATACATCCATGATATTAACCATTGTAGCTGAACCACCTGGAACCCTCGGCATTGACTGTCATGACTGCATATTTTTGTCACACAAAAGTATTAAAGATACTATGAGGAGTTTCTGAGTAATTACAAAAAAGTCTCACTTTTAGATATATGCCTGATCCAAATACACACTTTAAGATGAGTTTTATAGCATCAAAATAGGTTATCTATAAATGCTATTCCTTAGCTTCGCGGTCAGGTCGGACAGGGCTGGACTGGCCTGGATACTCAACTTCAGGAACAAGACAATTAAAATTAGAGCAAATTTATATTATTCAGACACGTCTTAGAGCACCGGGCTGTAAGTAGCGATATATAGCTGGCTACAACTACGATATTAAGTTTTCCAAAAATTGCTTGTTGTCACACATCAAAAACTACCGCTACATAACTAGAAAGAGATACATTACCTCGTCACTTTACATCCTGTAAGTTGTTGAAAAAAGAAGTTGTAAAGCAATGCAGAGTTCTGAGGAAGGTCTAAGCTGCATTTATCACAACAAACACATGATTGGCTTCAGTCACGTCTTTGGTGCGTTCCAGTTGTAATCAGAAGTAGGAATTTCCAAGTTCCGAGTAGGAAACTGCAACTGGAACGCCCCCCGAAGTCGGAATTTCCTACTGGGTACTCGGTGAAACCTCGCCACCCCCGAGTTGACAATCAGAGATGGATGCCCCCAGTGTGAACAGTTATTTAGCTCCTGTAATAATCAATTTATTTGCACTTCTCATTCAGATCAGCTGTATACATCGTATTGTTAGACTTATATTTACAAAATTGCTGCCATAGTGATAATCACATTCTTCATGTGATATTTGTGAACAACAACGCAGGGCGTGCTAAAAACAGCTAACAATAGTCTGGTAGATCGGCATGTTTTTTTCTGACTTCAACTGGAACGCCGATAAGTCGGAGTTGATGTCACTCCCAGTTCCGAGGTTACTGGAATGCCGCATTATGACAGTCGCCATGCATGCTCATGGGTCGCAGAGTCTTGATGTCGACGGAAATAAATTCTCCTCATAGCACCTTTTATGTACAATCACAACAACAACAATTTTGGCAACCTGAGCAACGACCTTCCATGCAGAGTCAATGTACAGCTGTGATTGGGCGGGGCCAACCCTCACACGATGTGACAGAAGTTCAGTAACAGATGGACGTGAACTCCTCAGACAGCAGCTGACACGTCCTGCTCCTGCTGAGGACTTTACTCAAACTATTTTATTTCTTATAAATGCAGAGGGGGACGCTCTGCAAATCATTGCAGTTATCATTATCCATGCATATTAATTAACACAATTAAATATACAAAACATCGTTAAAATGAAATCAAATATTCTTGCTGAAGTAAGAGCTGTAGTTCAAAGAAGAGGAGATCACCATTCATGTTTTGTTATGACTTGTCATTACTTTGAAGGCATTTGCTTTATTTTCAATCAGAAAGTCCTGTAAAATATTTTAATTCATAAATCTTAAAGCAAATATGACCCGTAGTATGAATAACATACGATCCTTTGTATTTGCTGTGATTTTGAAGACTTTACTTCTCAGTATGGGGAAGTTATTCAATTTTCTTTCACACTATTCCTCTGATATGGTAATTTGCCGATGATCCCTGAGCCGCCGAGCCATCAGCGGGAGCATATTGAGAAAACAAGTTTATAATTATTCTACATTACAGTGATCAAAAAGAGGGGTCCGGTTTGGAACTACGTTCTTTTGTAGATGACTTATTGAGCCGCAAAGTCCGAATCTGTGAATATCTTTCTAAATATAGCCAAGCAGATGTTTCCTAGTTTGTGATGACTTTATTCTCGTAACTTTTCAACTTTATTCTCGTAAATTTATGAGATTATTCTCGTAATTTTACGACCTTATTCTCTTAATTTATGAGATTATTCTCGTAACTTTACGACTCTATTTTCGTAACCTTCCTCTTTTTTTAGTTTTCAACGTGGCCCTAATCCTCCGTCGTAACCCAGTACCCTCTCTCTCTCTTATTTAATGCCTGAAGAAGCAAAATCAACTAAAACTCTTTATTTTAGGAAACAAAATTTCTGATCATCTCAATATATTAAATGTGGTATGAGGAGAATCTATTACTGGCGAAATAAAGACTCTGCTACCCATGATCATGCGTGCGGACTGTTGGAATGCTGCGTTCCAGTAACCTCGGAAATGGGAGTGACATCATCTCCCACTTATTGGCGTTCCAGTTGAAAAAAACATGCCGATCTACCAGGCTATTATTAGCTGTTGTTAGCATGCCCTGTGTTGTTGTATGAAGAATGTGATTATCACTATGAAAGAATTTTTGTAAATATAAGTCTAACAATACTATGTATACAGCTGATCTAGAGCGACACACCCCAGTCAGAAGTGCAAATAAATTGATTATTACAGGAGCTAAATAACTGTTCACACTGGGGGCATCCATCTTCCATTGTCAACTTGGGGATGGCGAGTTTGCAGTAGGAAATTCCGACTTCGGGGAACGTTCCAGTTGCGTTTTCCTACTCGGAACCCAGAAATTCCTACTTCTGACTACAACTGGAACGCACCAAAGACGTGACTGAAGCCAATCATGTGCTTGTTGTGGTAAATGCATCTCAGACCTTCCTCAGAACTCTTCATTGCTTTACAACTTCTTTTTTCAACAACTTACAGGATGCAAAGCGATGAGGTAACGTATCTCTTTCTAGTTACGTAGCGGTAGTTTTTGATGTGTGACAACAAGCAGTTTTTGGAAAACTCATCATCGTAGTTGTAGCAGGCTATATATCGCTACTTACAGCCCGGTGCTCCAAGACGTGTAATATAAATAATAAAATAATATAAATTTGCTCTAGTTTTAATTGTCTTGTTCCTGAAGTTGAGTATCCAGGCCAGTCCTGCTCTGTCCAACCCGACAAGAAGGCTAAGGAATAGCTTTTATAGATAATCTACTTTGATGCTATAAAACTCATCTTAAAGTGTGTATTTCGATCAGGCATATATCTAAAAGTGAGACTTTTTTGTAATTGCTTAGAAACTCCTCACAGTCTCTTTAAAATCTGATTATTTTCTGACCATAAAGTGACTTTGAAAATTTGGTCTAAGGTCAAACTCAATTGATGACCCCTGCCCAATGGTGTCTAGATGTGTAAAACTGTTTCAGTCACTCAGTCAGAGAATCCAGACTCATGATGGTGAGCGTCATCTGAGCAGCAGGTCAACAGTCTGGTCCTGGAGCAGCATTATTAACCAGGTAATTAGCGTGTAATTAGGACTCTATTTGTTGGCTCTTCACTGGTGTGCATTATTGCCTTCCCACTAACGTGATTTGTCCGTCTATAATTTATATCCCACCACTCTAATTACATCCTCTCAGCCCTGTTAATGCTCTCTGTTACCATGATCCCTTAGTGACGCAAATGAAGAATTCCTCTCAGCGGAAACAAAGGTAGATTCTCTAAAAGCAGGATTTGGTGCATGTTTTTAAATACAAATGTGCACAATAAAGGGATGATCGCTGTCTTCAGGGGTGAATCTAAAGCTCAAAATAACAGTAGAGACCCATATTGACATGTCTCCTGGATGTAAATAGCACATCACATCATTCACAGTACTTTTATTTCACGTTTATCGTCTCATGTGTCTAAGCATAAATCTCAAAACAGTCCAAGGTCAAAAGAAACCTGATGTGCTGTTGCTCTGCTGTGTCTAATGTATGCCCTCAGTGTCCTGGAATTAGAGAGAACTGCAAACATATCATTTTTTTAAGTGGCACTTTGTTAATCTTAGAGGAAACTGTAATGAGCTCAGACCTCCATTTGTCAAGATTAGAAAATTACGAGTTTTAAGCATTTATATGTGAACTTTGGACGGCTCAATTAAAACCAGATTTGTGTTTCTCTCTCCTTATTTGCATAAAATAATTTCCACACAGCTGTTCCTCTGACGCCATTGACAGAGTGTGAGAACACAATGTGGTGATGTCGTCTTTTTGCTGATGTTTTTCCATGCTGCATAACCCTCCTGCTGTCTTGACATTCTGTGTACTCCCCTTGACCTGGAGGTCAAAGATGATCCACCTTCACTAAACTCCAGAAACAAAGCAGCTGAAGAGAAGTTGAAGCCTGTAATGTATTTTGCATTAAAGCAGCACAACCGAAGATCCCCGCTTGACCGGAGAGAGAACTCAACTACCCATGAGCTCTAGCGTGCGCATACTGTCGTAAGGATACAGATCTGCCGGTCGCGTGTGTTTGTTTTGTAGGCGAATCACAGAAGCCAGGACTTAGCTCAAAAGTATTCTTCTGTCTTCAGCAGCTGTTTGCACGATGGATAGCGACAAGGTAATGTATTTATTTTTGACTAAATGAAGATGTAATAAACCCTGTGACTTTCACCCTTGCCTTGTTTTTTTAACTCTGCTCACCCCTGGTTTTTAAAAGAACCTGTGACCTTTTTGAGAGTCCTAGAGCTCTAAACCTCTAGGTGGCGTTGTCGGCATCTGAAACTAGTGTGTTATTTTAAATTGGTTTTAAACAATTTTAGCTACCTTAAGTGTTTTATTTACACTTAGGTGTTAGCTTTTAAAAAATTTTAAATTAGTTTTCAGCTGCCCGACACATGCACTGAAGCTTGCTAGTGGAAAGTATGTTTTATTATTTTTAGTTCAAGACAGCATTTCCTCAGTCATCTGTGGTAGTTTGAAGAGTCACATAGGGCCTCTTCTACAAAGATCCAAAGTAGTCAGCGCTAAATTGCGTGTGCAAACTAAAAATTGCACAGGCAATTAGTGGGCGCGTTGTGGGTGATATACAGGCGCAAGGTAGTGTGAACCACCCTCTTTAAAGGAAGATTTTGCGAGTGCTACCATCTGACACCATGGAGAGTTTGGGTGAGCAGCGTGGCTGCAAATGAAAGATGAAATATGAAGCAAACACACTTGCAGTAATCTCTTTTTGTTGTTTGTCATTCTGACGGACAAGAGCATCACTTTGCCCTCATGCCATATTTTAATGTGTCATTTTTTATTTTCCTTTGCTGATTCTAGTTGAACGTAATCTAAATGACAGCATTCACATGGCTGCACAGCTTCATCACCAATAAACTGTCATGTGAAGAGCTGTCTTACAGTTACACACACAGACTGAGCGGGTACTCTTGCCTTTTACACACTGACAGCTCCTAAGCTCACTGTCAGTGCGTGGACAGTGTGATGCAGTCAGCTCTGAGTGACAGAGTGATTATGGCTATGAATAGATTTTCTACACAGGTTTAATGACCTCCTACACAATGTGAACCGCAAAATAGAGAAGGTTTACTTTTACCTGTGTCTGCATGAGTATGAAAGCCACACTGGATCGTCCCCCTTATTCCAGTCCATTATGACAGACAGCCCCCAAATCTTTCCATCTTAATTAAGATATTTACTCACTGGCCTCGTTTACATGGGTAGTTTTCCTCAATTTGAATTCGATCGAATTAAATGTATCTGATCCGATCTGTATACATAAACTTTGAGTAAAGAGATCCACGTTCAATCCGTGTTTGCATGGCCCCAGCTGAATCTGATTGTATTGTTTTTTTTGACATGCACAGAAGGTCACTCTGCCACTACCTGCAAATGTGTAAGAGAAGAAGAGGTGCACTTCCTGCTTCCTGTTTACCTCTAGAAAGATGGATCCACGTAGTGTTTTGTTGGGGTTTCTATTAAAAAGTTTGTTCCCTCCACCGTCCAGTTCTTCTGTTTGTTCTCTTTGTTTGCTTGGGCACGCTCTGCGTACGTCACTACGTGCCTCTTACGTACTACTGAGTGCCTGCGCCAGCGTTGCCAGATGGGAAATATAAAATTATCGTACCAGAGTCTCAAAATTATCGTATTTTGGGGGAAATTATCGTACACCTGACAAAATAATAAAAATAACTGATAATGATCAAAATAACTGTGTTATTGTTTCGCGAAAATCACAATTGATCACTCTGTTTAGTGTCCTACAGGCACTTTTGTGGGCATTCTCAGCCATCCAGCAAAATTAGGATCACTTTCCCATTCCTTTCTGTACTTTTGAAGTTGATGCTGCTTACTTGTCTCCTCCACAGCCCTCCACTTCAGCTCCCGCTCACCCTCTTCTTCTCCTCCAGTGCTCATTTTCTCTCAACTTGACTGACTTCCTCCTGACGGAGCTCCTATGACCGTGATTGGCTGTCAATCGTTCTTAGACAGATGACACTTAAACTATGATTGGCTGGAAACGTCACATGATATAAGATGCCTTTAGGGTTTACAGATAACTCCGTCAGAATGGGGTAGATCTGTAACAACCACACGAAACTGTCAAATTATCGTACATTTAGCCTTTTTTGGAATTATTGATCGTACATCGTACAGAGGGCTAAATTATCGTACAAATACAATAATTATCGTATGTCTGGCAACGCTGGCCTGCGCAGACCGAACAATCCTCTCTATCAACCCAATCCACTGTACTCAGCCGTTTACATGAAGCATGGAGCGGTTTATCAATCGGCACAGACTACCTCTTACAATCTGATCTGAAATAGGATCAGAATGGCTAAGGTGTTTACATGAAACATTTCTAATCTGATTGACCTTTCAATCTGATTGTAAATAGGATTTTTTGGCATGTAAACGGGGCCACTGGTCGAAAACATTCTGTTTATGTGACCCCTGTTTCTCACCACAATGCCCGCAGCACTGTGTTTAACAGTGTGCCGTTTTTGCACCTGCATTTCAAACATGCTAAATTTAGACACAACACCGTGCATGTTTGATAAATCACTTTGCAGGTTCTGAAATGATTTTTACATCTGAAAAGAGTTTCATTATTTTCGTTTCATAAGAACAGTAATTTATTGAATGTCAACTGTTGTGAACACCAGGACCATTTTGATGTATTTAATGATTACACAGTGCTGTAGGAGGAAAAGTGAAGCAGAGAAGATTCTTCATTGTATAACAGAAGGAGATTCAGATTTGGAGCTGTCAGACGAGGAAAGGGAAAGATGGTGATGTAGAGGGAGAGTAGTCTTTTCCTCATAAATTTGAAATTAGCAATATCAACTGCAGTTCAGCTCTACTAGTACTTAAATTTGGAGAACATGTACTCAATTTTAGGGTCTGTTTACAAGACAAAGAAAACAGACGAAAAAGAGAGTTTTCATTATGTTTGCACCTTCTGATCACACAAGAACACAGCCTGGAGGGCCTGAATCCACAAACTTTGTAAACCATGGTCCAGAGTGAAATGTGCTGCTAACTGTGTTTGTTGGTGCTCCTCCAACAAAATCTGGATTTGCTGCGGTAGTACTCTGGCCAGCAGTGACGCATTAGATATACATCTGAAAAGCTTGTTTTCACCAGAAAGCATTAGTGAACAGATGCGTTTTTGTAACATCGCTGTTTCTCTACAAACCTACATTGCCAACCACTGGCCTGGTGTGCATAATACTGTTTTTAATCATTTTAGCGGATCTGTTTGAAAGTGCATCAATTTTTCCATCCCTGTGTGAATTTGGATCAATTTTGAAAACGTAAAGGAAAAACTTTTTAATTTCTGTGACAAGGCTGTTGTAGGCCTATAAACAGACCCTTAGTCAACAAGAGAGCAGGTAGGCTTTACTCGTGAAGCAAAAAGGGTCACTAGGACTACTAGTAGACTGTTTTGGGTGTATTGGTACCACATGTAGACTTAAAAATGTACACTAGTACTACAAGTTAGCTTTGCTTGCTAAAAAAAGAGGCAGTGCTGGATTGGGTTATAATCTCTCCTACTGCATTTGCAGTAGGTCTGCTAGTAGTACAAGTAAATCTTTCAGCACTACAAGTACAACTATAGACTAAAAAAAAGTTTACTGGCACTACTAGTGACACATGTTGAGTTTACTAGTGGTACTAGTTGTCATGACCCTTGGTCATGTTTTTTAAAGAAATGTGTTTGTTTTGGTATGTATCAGTCTCCACTGTGTGAGTGTGTGTGTCTCTTGGGGTGTGTCTTGGAGGATGACATTTTCTGGAATTCCCATGGGTCATGTGAATCCCACAGGATGGGAGTAATTTTTTCAATTAATCCGGGACGGGAAAAAAAGCAACAGGAGCGGGCAGGAGGGGGAGCGACATTAATAGATGATCATTTTCAGCCGTGTTAAACAACCAGATGAACAGATGCATCCATTTTTGTAGTCATCTCTCAGTGAGAGCCAACACAAAAGAACTACAAAAGTGGTTTGACTTCCTGTCACCACTGGAAGTGAAAAGCGACTCGGAGCGGCTGCCGGCGACACACAGTTGAAAACAACATGAAGCGAGAAGACGACACGTCAAAAAGAGAGCTGTTTGCACCGACCGAATGTCAGGCATGTGAAACTAAAAGGCAATGCCTTTTATATGCACTGAACTTTTACCTAAAATAAAAAAATGCAACATTTGGGAGTGGGAGTCATTTTGAGTGGGAGCAGGAGGGGAGAGTGAGTCATTCTATGGGAGCGGGACAGGACAGGATTAATTTTTTTACTCCGGCCCGGGATTGGGACAGGACGGGATTTTTTCTCTGGGAGTGGGACGGGACAGGAGTGAAAATTCGCTCCCATGTCGTGCTGTAGTGTGTCGGTGTGAACAGTACAGGAGGAGAATGAAGATTGGCTCTCTGGTGCAGACCAGCGATTGGTGCTCTGTTTGAGGACAGGATTGGGAGAGAGCAGTGATTGGAGGAGAACGGGCCGTTTTCTTCTTAAGAAGCTGTGTGAAGCCCCGCCCACCTCTATCTGTCACTTGCCTGCTCCAAACAAAGAGCCGTGGTTGAAACTGTGTTTTGTGTGAAGCCAGAGAGCAGTCAGTAGGAGGGAGAAGCCCTTTTCTTTTTTTCTAAACTGTTTTCTTCTGTTTTTGTTAGTGTTAAATTAGGTGAGAGACTTGTCATTTGTTTCTCATCGATTTTTGTTTCACAGGTAAGATTAGATGTGGTAGGATTGTTTTGTTTTTTTTGTTGGGCATTGCTTTCAGCTGTAATAAATAAAAACTGCTATTCAAAGTGTCAAACTGTGTTCTGCTGGCCTTTGTTGGGAGTGGGCGAGCAGAGAGGGCTCTGCAAGCTGTGTTCAGGGTTCCCCTAGACCAGGGACATAACATGTAGCACTAGCAAACAAAAAAATTGTTTTACTAGTAAAGGTTTTTGGTGCAATTGTGTGCGAGTAGACCTCACCAGTAAAGCAATTTTCCTTCTCGTTGACAATTTTGTGTTACTAATACTGCCAGTGAAGCTTTGAGTTTTGCTAGTGACATTTTTTTATATCTGCTAGTACTCCATGGGTAGTCAGACCATTGTTTGAACACGTGAGTCAAGGTCATCTCAGCATTCCAAGGTGTGCATTGATCAGCAGATCAATTAACAGGCCGCTTCCCAGGTAGGCAGCATGTACCAGGGAAGCCAAACCCTTCTGACCTAAAGCTTTTTGTGCTTTCCTCTCCAAGTGGTCTGGTCCTGGATTTTGAGGTCTACCGAGACAAGAATACATTCAGGAACCAGAGACTAGGAGCTGGACTTGCAGTGGTCTTGCAAGTGGTGACGTCTGTTCTACTTGTGAGTTCTTTGATTTATAATTCACACATTTAAAATGACCTTTAATCAAATGTTTATCAAACTGAATGTCTTTTTTTTTTTTTTCGTTTTTTAAATTCAGCTCTATTTTCACATGGAAATCATCCTGTTGCTCTCTTCAACATACATGCTGTGAAATTAAAATAAATAAAAAAAATAGAAATTGTAAGTTTTTTTTTGAAAGCCCAAGTAGATAGGAAATCACACACACAAAACTGTAGGACAATTTTTTTTCTTTGGTTCTCAGGAGACCATTAATGCATGATTGTAGGACCTGTCTGTATTTCAGCCTATGTGTGGGTAGCATGTCTCAACAACAGCGTGGAAAGAATTGACTCTCGTAGGCGATTCTGCCAAGAGTAAAATTTCTGTCCCCAGCATATTATTGTATATTAAACATATAAACACGAGTAATAATATAGAACAAATTACATTTTATTATTATACTAAACACCATACACATTCATGTTTGTAGAAAGTACAGATATATATATATATATATTTTTTTATATTTTAAAATGGCATCCAAAACACTTATACATAGCATGTCTTGCCTGTCCCCACAGCCAAACGCTACACTTTACTACAATGCATCATGAACAAATTCCTTCCAAAGCTAATTTTCTTTTGCATCTAAGCATGACTCCATATTTTATCTACACTTTTAAAACAAAAGTTTTACAAAAAAGTCATATTTTGGTTAAAATTCACATTTTAGTGCTGTCCCCAGGTTTTGACTCATTGCTGTTACCCAAACACATTCCCCTCTTTAAAATTCTGGAACATTCCACCAGTGACATGTTCCGCAGGAAGTGACATCATTTTGGTCTTCAGCAAGTCATGAGAAGACCAAAAGTAAGTTATCTCTTATTTTTTCCTTAAATTTAATGATATATTAGCTGCTTTAGAGATGGTCAATCTAAAAACTCAGTCCTGTTACCTTAGTTATCTCTAAGACAACATTAGTTGATTTCAAAAGTAAAATATTCAGTTAAATCTTAAGAATGTGCTCCATGTGCTCAAGCTACTAGCTTAGATGCTAAGTGGCTAGATTTCACACAATTGTTAATTTTATGCTAAAAACTCATTGCTGTTACTCAAATAAAGAGTAACAGCAAAAAAAAGTCATTTTTTGTCATAAATATCAGTATTTTCATCATGTAACCAACCATTTCTTCTAAATAAACTCTTTTTTTAAGGGGAAAACATTGTATGTAGCTGATATTCTTTTAAACATGGTTTTAAAATTAAACAGTGTTAAAAATTTGAGTTTTGGTAACAGCAGAGAAAAAATTGCAATGATAATAAACTGTTGAAAATTGCAATAAATTAAATAAAGCAGCCTGAGATTGACCAGTACTCATTTTGAATGAGTAAATGAGTATATTACTAAATTCTATCTTGAAATGGAATTAAAAATGATTTTTAATTTTTGAAGAGTTACAAAAAGCAAATTGCACTCTTTTGGCAGAATGGTCCTCCTCATAAGGGATTAATAAAATGTCTTCTTCTTCTTCTTCTTCTCCTTTCTCCACAGAGGCAGAGCTGATCTCTATCACTGTGGTTAATGTGTGTGCTTTCAACATGTTGTTTAAATTAAACTGCTTTAAAAGTCCTAAACAATCCCCTAAATGTTTCAGCTTTGGCACAAGAAACCAGAATCCTATCATTCTTTAACAGCATCAAAAGTATTTTAAAGTGCAATATTTTAAGAACAATAGAGACTCTCCAAAGGAGGGCGGTTTAAATAAGTGAAATGAAAATCCTTCAGTGGGTGATGAATGTTGTAATTAAGTCATTATGGCTCATTGTAAGACACAGTTATAAAGAATAGGCCTAATATTAGACTCCCCAAGAGAAAGCATCATTAACAGTTGGAGCAGAGCTGCTGAGAATATCATATGACACTAAACACATAGCGTGGGTTTTATTTCACTCATCGTGGGTGTACAGTTTTTCTGATAAGCTCTGTGTTGCAGCTTTAAGGAGACAGACCTCAGTGTGGAGCTCTGTTAATAAGCACATTGGGGCTTCTTGGATTGGATGCCTATCTTCTTCTGCAGCTCTGAGTGAGAGGAGTTTATGTTTGAAAAGTGTCAGACGCTCAGTGAGACCCCACATCCACCCACCACCCACGATTGTACCTGCTCCAGAGGGGGACGGAGAGATTGAAGCCCACTCTCAGATTAAGCCTGTGTTGTTAAAACTTGATGTCTGCGTTAGAGGATGGAGGTTTTTTCAGAGCCTAGCCTCTGTGTAACCTGAGCACAGAGTTCAGACCGTGGGCAGCGCTGTATTATCTGAGAGCATTAACCTACAGCGCTGTACTGAGACCGGAGGCTGCACCGACTTTTTACATGTGTAGAGGCTAAATTTAGACTCTTGTGGCTTTTAGATACGGAGTCTCTGTTTGCCTGTGGTCATATTTAGTTTAAGGTTTCTGTATAAACATCTTACATTTCTGCTAGTAAAGGAGGCAAAGCAGTTGCACGTATAATCTCATTTTTTGCTTAAGACGTCATATTATAACCAGCGAGTGGGCAAGGCCAGTATATTCTGAGTGTGAAGAGTGTATCTGTGCAACATACAGTGAATTATAAGACTGAATAGACATCAGTCTCTGTCTTATCGATGAACTGCTGAATCAACTGTCCGAACTTGTGTATTTGGACCTAAATGCATGGAATTTCCACATACAGTATTTTGCATCAGTAACATTAAGTTACACCAAAGGAGACGACTGTCTTGGACAGAAACGGAAGTCAATCTAATTTTCTGGAAGTGGCACAAATCTCAGTGGAAAATGTTATCTCATGGTCTTGAAAGGAAAGAGACTTCTAGAAAAAAAAAAATCTAGAACCAGAGTTGAAAACTGAAGTTTTCTTTGCGGAACTTTACAGCTAACCTGGCGCATCAGATGGAACGTTGAATATATGTTTAATTTGTCTACTGGGAAATAGTCCATGCAAAAGTGGAGGGCACAACAATTTAGAAGCATATCCAGCAGGTGATAGGACGATTGTTCTATTTAGGGATGTAACGATTACCGGTAAAATGGTAAACCACGGTAAAATTTCCCACAGTACTCATTACGTGTCCTATTAAAATTACCGTTATACCGTGTTTGATCACCACACTGTGTCAATAACTCACGGTGATGCTGTTCTTTGCCTGGAAAGGCGAAACTATGTGTGTCTGCCCCACGATGAAGCAGCTGTGTGTCGCAAACAGAGACACACATGTGCAGCTTTCAATGTTTGGCCTCAGCAGTTGGAGCCTCGCTCAGACTCTCACTGGCTTTCCTACTCAAAACGGCTAAAAGGCTGTTCGAAGTTTGGATTTTAAAGGGTGTTGAGTGGAGACTGATTGACGACAGTCACTCTGTTTAAAACACCAAGCTGTGGCGAAAGACAAAAATGCGCGTGATTAAAACTGCTGTAACTCCTCGAGTAAACGAGCAGAGAGAGAGAGGGTGAGGGGGAGGCTTCAGAGAGCCATACCTGAGTAAATTATAGGAGGTTTATCAGGATTTTCTGTGTAATGATGTATAAAGGTTGTAAATAACAGCATTAGTATCAATCTGGAGTGAGTTCCTGTCGTTCTTTTGCCTTTCATTTGCCGTGTTTTGCCATAATAGACTGTCTTTTTCGGTCATAGTTGGTGTTTTATGGATTTAGTCAATCGTAATTCGGAAATATTAAAGGAATATTTCACCCAAAGAATGATATGCCTTCATTTTCCACTCACCCTCATGCCGAGCAACACTCTGGAGCACTTTTTTGATGTCTCAAATGCAGCGCGCTCCCTGCACTATGTAAGCTGCGGCAGACCAATCCAGACGGCTTACATAGTGCAGGGAGCTCGCGTAGACGTGCACTGCGGAAGTACGATATAGCACTGTTTAGGCTCGAAAAATGTACAAAATGACCTCGTTTCGAATTAATTATGGACGTTACCCGCTCAGGACACTTGGATTACAGCGGACGAGGAGGTTGAAGGTTACAAGCTATGCATCCATTTCAACCCTGACTAAAACACTGACTTTTTACAATGCTGTATTATGTTATTTCATAAACTTAAACTTTGCAGCATGATAAAGTTTACTTCAACACAATTTCAACAACCAACAAATTATTCAGAACAAATAGTATTATATAAGAAATGTGTCTGACCAAAATCCATTGAAATAAATGAAGCTACCACATGCTCACACATCAGACGGGCATTTTCCAAACACCTCTGCAAGCTTTGACAGTCAGGGTCGATGCAGCCTAACACAGGCGAGCCAAGAATGAGACAGCTAACTGTAGCTCAGGCCAAGAAGAGCACTCAAATCTGTCTAAAAGCTCCTCGGCACAGACGCCCCCTCTCTGCTCCCCGGAGACTCCACTGTCTGGGCAAATGAACAGTTCTTGAGCACAGTCCCTTCGCCAAACTCCTTTCAAAGATGCCTGAGTAACAGAGACAAAGAGGATCCTCTGAGGACGCAGGAGACTCCTCATTAGTTTGTATTTGCACGACTAATTTTCTCCAGGTGTTTCTTTCTGCGGCCTCTTCCCCACTGATGAGGTTTAAACTGTGAGGTGAGGCTGCTTTTACTGTTGCTCTTGTTTATGAACGAAGAAAATGCAGGAGAGTGATGCATTGTTTGAGGGATTAGTTCAAACTACTTACAGCAAAGGGAAAATACTGGAAAAGAAACTTCTGTTAGTCTGGTGCTGTCTTTAATGCAAATGTCTTTGTCTTCCCCTAAGAGTCAAAGTGAGACAAATGGCTCCATTCTGATTATATTTACACAACAGCTATTTCCCTCCAAGGTCGCACTCAGGTGAAGAACCTCAAACACTGCTGTCTCTAAGAGCAGAAAATGATGTATGTGCCTCGTTAAGTTGTCTGGGATGCAAATTCTCCAAATCTCACTTTTTCAAGGAAACTTACCTCCAACTGCTCAGAGTAGGGTTGACAGGAGAAACAGCACAGTTAGCACTGCATTTAAGAAACATGCTTTCCCCTGATTGGTCATGAAGGTAAAACTCTGTAGCCTTGCAGAGCAGACAGACCTGCCTGATTCTCACGAATTCACTCGGCTGAATTCTTAACAGCCCAATCAGGGAAGAGAGGCGGGAGCTGCAGAATGCTAATGTGACGACAACCGGAAGTTGAGAACGGACAAGCTGCTTAGCCTATTGTCCTCATAGCTACTCAGTGAACCTTGGTGAAATCTGCCCTCCTCAGAAGTTTACTTGTAGGGATTGTCTTTGACGAGGTTCATGTCACATGTAAGTGTTAAATGAATCATCTGTGTGGTCCAATTTAGTGTAAGATGATAGTATAAGGCCATTAGCTGTTAGCAGCCAAGTTAGCAGCTAACGGTCTTTAACTGTTGTTAGCTGTTAGCGGCTAAGTTAGCCACTATGGCTAATGTCCATGAACTGTTTTTAACTATTGTTAGCCATTAGCCGCTACATTAGCTGCTATGTATGCTACATTATAGGAGGCAACCCTGCTTGATGTGGATTGGTCTGTGATTAATGTTCTGTCCCTGAAAACAAAGTCAAAGGGCTCCTACCCAGATGGACGAGTGAAATATTTCTGTGGCAGATATATGGAGCTGTCCATCTGACTTGTCAGGTTAAAAATTTTGTGTGTTATGTTTGGATTGGACATTACTCTCCCGAAGCACTGTTGTGTTTGTTTTGGTGGACACTCAAAACGTTCCCTGACCAGGACTCCACAATAATACTCATCACATTATGTTAAGGTAGTTCTTTAGACTAACTTCAGCTCTTGTGGTCATTACAAGTTTTGAACTTGTATGTGAGATAAATGTCTTGCAGACCTTATTTCCTAAGCTCAAGAGAAAGTAATTATAATTTAAGAGGAATAGAGATAAAAAAAAAACAGCATTTAGGACAAAAATGAAGAGTTGTTGTGTTTCTGTTAAAGGAGTTGATAGAATAATCTCACCAAACTCACTTCAAACAATCCATATCAAAATTTACTTTAAAAGAACATTAAAGGTCAGTATGTTAAGTAAGTACCATTACTATTTTTGTAACTGATGAAATCCCAAACATTATAATTATTAGTAATATTTTGGTGGTTGTTGCTTGTTGTTGTCATTGAGCATCAAAAAGAATTTGAGACCAACAGTGTTGATGATGGCTGTTTTATTTTATTATCATTATTGTTGTGAATTATGTTGATCTTTGTGTTGCTCATTGTTGTTTTATTGTTTTTTTAATATTTTTTTAAATGCCTAAAAGGGGCAGATAATATAAGATTTTTCTCCTTCCTGTTCCTTTTCATTCGATTATGTGCTTGAAAATGTTTTAAGATATATGAATGAAATAAATCACTAACTAACTAACTAGCTCATACAATTTGTTTTGTTAGTGAAAAAACATTGCAAAGATATTAATTTGACTATAACAACACTAAGAAAAAACTTACTTATCTTACCATCTAAGAGTACTTTAATGAAATGTTCACAAAGTCTCTGTTTAAAACCATTTTGATTTCCTAAACTATGGCACAAAAAAAGAAACATTTTCTGTCTCTTGTAATTTTTGACCAGGAACACCAAGAAAACACACTGTTTTATGTGAAAAAAATTACATTTTATGTGATGAATGTCATTTGGGAAGAAAGTGATGAAACTTCATCACAAATGGAAAATTTTTACTTCACTTTTTCAGAGAGAAACTTGAAATAAAGCACTAGAACATAACAGGATGACTCCATGCAGTTTCTGTCATCTCCAAACACTGACAAACACAAGGCTGGCCACACACATCTGGATTTTTGGACCACTCTGGGCCTGATTTCTCCAGTGGCTGGGAGTCTGTGGCCCAAGTGTTGAAACTAATAAATTATCTTTATTTTAGTTACGTCCTCACCTCACTCCCACTCACGTAATCTTTTTTTGTATATAGCCTATTCATAACTGTGTTATCTCAAGACACTTTACAATAGATCAGACTGAAAACAAACTCTTCATTTTATGGATTCACATATATGCAGTAGGAAGTCTTGAATGTGGATCCCAGTCTCGTGATAAACAGCCATCCTCACGATGCTGTGTTGGGTGTTGGGGAAGGAAGAAAGGTGGGCAGAGACAAGTGGACAAAAGTAAGAACTAAAACTAGTGACAGATCCATGGGCCAATCATAGACCTGCTTCATCATATTTGTCTCTGCTAAATATCAATTTATTAGAGTCTAGCCCCCTGAAAGGCAACATCTCGTTTTAAGAAGAGTCCTCGTATCTGTACAATTGTAGTGTCAGATTTTATAGAAGTATAATAAATAATAATTATGAAAAGAGTCATTTGACCTAATGTTTACATTAACGTTGAACTATACAATAGCATCAAAATGAGAATTTATATGTGATGTATTATATCAGCTAATAGTTTGGGGCGGGGGTGGCAAAGGACTGAAAATAAGAATTTATGGTACTGACAAACTCATGGACACCCAGACCGTAAATCTGTCCCACATTTGTCCCCTATGAGTATAAATTTGTCAAAGTTAAGCCTTTTTTGTGCTGGTGTAAAGGCACACACAATTTCTGGTGTGGACCAAAGAACTAAAGTCTCATCCACCAAACAAAACGGAGGCCTTGGTTCACTTCTAAGTGGACCAGAGTTCAGTTCTGGTGGGTGTGAAAGCCATCTGAACAAAACAAGAACCAACAATGCCAGCAAACCAAAAGGGACAGAATTGTTATTTGGATTAGACCCAATATCACAGCAGGAAAGCTAACATAGAGCTAACCTTAGCATTGCTAACACTGCCAGCCTTCAGCCTCTTAGCAGGTTAATGTCTACAATCCACATGGAATATCCTGACATATCATTACAGTCAATATGCATTTGCCATCCAAAGGTGCCTAAATGAAGATTTATCTTCATTTTATATAAGGCAAAAGATACTTCTAATCTTCTTCATGCTAGACAAGATTATTACTCAATTTGTAACTCTCTGCTTTCAGGCTGTCCCAGCAAGTCGCTTCAGCTGGTCCAAAATGCTGCAGCACGTGTACTGACTAGAACTAGGAGAAGAGACCACATTACTCCTGTATTAGCTTCTCTGCATTGGCTTCCCATTAAATATAGAATAAAATTCAAGATTCTTCTCCTCACCTATAAAGCTCTCAGTGGACAGGCACCAGTCATCTTAAAGAGCTTGTAGTGCCGTACAACCCCTCTAGAACATTGCGCTCTCAAAATGCTGGCCTACTTGTGGTACCATCAATCGCCAAAAGTAGTATGGGAGGTAGAGCCTTCAGTTATCAGGCTCCTCTTCTCTGGAACAATTTACCGACCACAGTTCAGGAGTCAGACTCCCTGTCTACCTTTAAGGTTAGACTTAAAACATTCCTCTTTGATAAAGCTTTCAGTTAGGGACCAGCTTATAGTTTATAAATTAGTTCATAAATTAGAGTCATAGTTTAGATGCAATAGGCTTAGACTGCCTGGGGGATCTGGCACATGGGGCTCTATTTCTCCTCATCTGCTTTTGCCCCTTTTGTTTGCTCCTGTACTCGTCTCTGGCTCTTGTCTTGTAGGTGGCCTGGGATCCTGGTAGAGACTTCCTGCTGCTGTGGAGTCACGAAGCCTCAAAACTACAGTTATAAACATGACACATAGTTGGCCATTTTATTAGGAACACTCCATTCCCATTATCATTATAGCTGTTCATGTAGATATTAGCATGATCTCCATATCCATGATTGATACATCTACAGTGTCTATTTTTTATTACCACATAGTCATGAAGTCCCTCTGAAAATGGGATGTCTCATCTCAAGAGGCCTTTAACAAATTTATACTTAACTGAGACAAATATGGTTGGGATGCACTTGTGGTCTGGGCACCCATGAGTTTGTCACTACCATAAATTCTTATTTTCAGTCAGAATATCATTGATTATACTTCTATAAAATGATCACCACAACCATTCAGACATGAAGACCCTCCTGAAAATGAGATGTAGCATCTCAAGAGGCTAACCTCTAATAAATCAGACGACAGGTCTGTGTTCATGGATCTGTCACTAACTTTATTTCTTATTCTAGTCCACTTGTCTCCTCTTACCTCCCTTCCTTCGCCCTCACACCAACACAGCATCGTGTGGATTTGCTGTTCATCATGAGACTGGGATCCACATTCAAGATTTCCTGCTGCTTAACAGAAGGTTTTTTCTTGAGCCATGATGGAGGGATTCATGATTGGCTATATGTATTCATGTTGGCTGTTGGATGTATATATTTCTATATATATGTATATGTATATTTTATATGTATATATGTATCTATGCATATATGTGTATCCATAAAATGAAGAGCTTTATGCTCTATTGTAAAGTGTCTTGAGATAACACTTGTTATGAATTGGCGCTATACAAATAAAGATTTATTGGTTGGTTGACTCAATGCCAGTTGTGTTCACTGGCTCATAACACATCAGTGGACCAGATGGTAGGAAGAAACACCACAACTACAGCCCCAACTAGCGGCCAAAGGATAGATTACAAAACTTTTGACAAGTTTTGGTCCCCCTGACTAGGTTCAGTGTGAAGAAAACCAAGAGAAAAAGTAAAACATGTTGCAGCTTCACCTCTGAACTGAGTCTGGTGAATTTAGGTGTGAAAGCGTCATAATTAAATACCTCATTCTATTTCTGTATCATAATGTGGTCAAATATTCACTGGGTAATCGCTGAAGAGGTTTTTCTCTCCTTTTGTTTTTTCTTTTGGCATCGTTGCAGCCTCAATGGTATCTCAATTTGTTGCACGAGAGTGGAGTGAATCTGAAAGGGAGCTTGTTGCTCACCTTGGGTGATTTAAAGTTTGCTGAACATGACTTATTCTGGGCATGCCCTCCTGTTTTCAGGGCCAAGTTGGCCCAAAGACTTGTACCACACAGCATTTTTCCTCAAAACAACATAGCTGTTAAGTTTTCTCCTATTTTGGAGATTTTGAAAATGATGTTGTGCAATTTTGTCAGACATTAAGTGTGGGTGATTTGTAACTGAAGGTTTGATGGGTTAAATGACTCTTTCTTCTCCATCGGACAGCTCAGGGGGCCTCAAAAAGCAGAAGTAAAGAAGCAGCAAGTGAAGAAAAACTTGGAGTCTGTGCTTGCTCTCTTTTTCTCTAACCTTCAACGCATACATAAGAGAGCAAACTCAAACACACACACACACAAACACACAGGTACACACACACAATGAAGACACACACTCACTCGCACAGCCTTACCCAACTCCACTCTGCTCATGTGTGAAATGAGCAAGGGTCTTATCTCTTGGAAACACACCACTGAGCCAGAGGAGAAGTAGAGAGAGGGAGACACAGCAGGAGAGGAGTGAGGGGAAAGACGAGGAGGGGGAGGCAGATTGAGGGAGAGGACGGGTCACGTGGCGTGCATGCTGATCACTGTGGATTTTGGAAAGTGCTGCAGACTCTGGAGGTCTGAGGCTGGGCTATTATCAAGCTTCTGTTCCTCCATTACACCCCTGCACTGACCTCAGCAGGCTGGCCTCACACCTTATACACACACCCATACACACTTTAATCAAATTAAAATGGCCAATCAATTGGAATATATGTAAGATAATATAGGAATGAAAGGATGAATAATTAGTGTGTGACTCGCAAAACTCCAGCTGATGAATGAAGACAAAGTTGAAGAGGGAAATTCAATATAGAGCACTGTTGGAACATAAAGACGGCATCATTTTTACAACAAAAATAACTCAGGATTGATCATTTATGAAGCTCCAACCTTCTGTAGTGACTGCCAAGAGGTTAGAGAGAAGGTGCTTTGGACCATACGTACCTGGATCTTGAGTTAAGAGGAACTATCTGGTTCCTGAGGTCCATCAACATGTTTCCAGCGCAGTCAAAGTTCATGGGGAGATGCAAATCAGTCTAAAGGTGTGTTCACACCGGACGCTACTTGTACTACCTCGGCGAATCCCTCTCCATGCAAAGTCAATGTACAGCTGCTATTGGGCGGGGCTAACCCTCCTGCGATGTGTTTGCCACGGACAAGACGATTACTTCGCTCATCGCGCGATGTCAAAGTTTAAAAAAAGTTGACACGACATCACTTTTCAGGCGATGTCATGTGTGGCTGTGCGGCAACAGCCAATCAGCGGTGTGTGCATGTGTGACGGTACCAGTGACGGACAGTTTGTCATCTGGACTACAAAGGAACAATTTATGTGCGTGTGGGAAACATTAGTCAGTGAGGACATTAGTTCCGCCTAGACGGACTGCAGAGAACTCACAAAGGATGCTGCTGCAGGGCATCAGCTGTAGTGTTTTGTGTTTGATAAGTGAGTGAAAAGGATTCAGTTGGAATAACGCCCACTTATATATCCAATTATATGATATATGATATGATCGTGGTGAAACTTGAGCGGATGTGACATCACCGAGGGATGGCTGACAGCAACCGTGACCAAAATTAGATATTTATGGACACACGACAGTACTTAAGTGGGCGCCGCGATTTTGACCGCAGAGTCGCTTGCGGTGTGAACTCAGCTTAATGGTGCAGAGAGGAAGTCCAAGGAGCTGTACTACACCATCTGTCCCAGTCTTATCACAATTTGCACTAATGCCCACTCTTACTTCATGCTGCCTTGATAGCATTTTTAAAGCAATATGTCAAAGATAATGGAGTTTTGTGATTGAAGTTTTCTTGCCAATGTGTGGAAACTCTTTGAGCAGGACTGCTTGATTATGATCAGTTCTACTTTTATTTAATTGATGTTTGTGATCATGATTATTATGAATGATTTCCCAGTGATTTAACAACTTCAGAGCAAAGACTGGCATAATTAAACAGAACATATGGCGTTATTGTGCAGCTACAGCTGAGTGACAGCCTCTGCAAAGAACATGCATTGTCGAAAAAGTCTATTGGAAATTAACTGATACACCAGGACTGAAAGTAAAAGCAATATCAATCCATCCATTATCTTATCATTGTCTATTATTTCTTTTATTGTCTCCTCCTCACACCGCTAAGAGTCACAACAAAATAATTACCACACTTGATAAAAGTTACATGAGGCTACAATCAGCGTCTGAAGTAGCTAGCCTGACCTGTTCGGCTTACAACAGCTGAGAGTGGGGCGGAGTGATTCAGCAGCTTGCGGCAGCTCTGCGCAGAGAAATATGTGACGCAAGACGGTTAGTTTCAGATAAACTTTATTTATCTGAAAAGTTAATGCGCTCAACAACAAAAAAATTATAGTGTACTCTTAAACTGGTATTATTTTTTCATGGGAGTTCTTGTAGGCAGAGATACTTCCCTGTTTGCGGCTAGTTTTGTTTGACAGACTCTTATGGACTGTTACGAGAGAGGAGAGAACTTCCACTGTATCTAATGTACTTAGTGGTCATATGGAGCTCATACAACCCCACTTTAAAAAAACTGAACTGTCCCTCGTTGGCCCCACTGCAGTAAGATGTGTTGGCTAGAGATTCAGAAGCTTCCATTACATCCAGCCAGTTACCAGCCAACTTCTAGACACTGGGAGCCCCCTAACCACTGAAATTCACTGAAAAAAGCTCATTCATGTATTTGCAGGGCTTCTCCATGGCGTGGTGCTTCCCTGATGAGATGACATTGACTTAACTTTTTGCTTGGTTACTAAATCAGCTGTAAAATCCACTGGCAGCAAACTTAATACCACAAACTCAAGTTTACAATCTATAACTGCCAGGGTGGGCAGGCCATGCCATGGGCCTGTCAGGGAAAGTGGGGAAATTTTAAGAGGTTACATCTGTAGTACAGATGGATTAGTCAAAGACATGGATCAGGAGAATGGGAGAGCCAATGGCAGATGATTGGACTCGAGTCATAGGAACTGACTCGAGTCATAGGGACTCGGACTCGAGTCAGCTTGAGCTGCTAATGAGAAGACTTGCAACTCGACTCGGACTCGGGCGAAAATGTCTCCAGACTCGACCTGACTTGAGACAACATGATTCAGAAAATTGCACGCACTCAGGCTTTATATGAAGAGCCAGACAGGAGATATACGCCACTCTTGATGCTCCATTCACAGTATACTTGTTTGTCACCTATTATTGTCCTGCACAGTACTACACACTTACGTTCCTACCACACACCTGCTTCTACAGTGATGATCAGTGGGCAGGTAGCGCGGGACGCGGGTTTCCACCGCTATGTCTTCTGTGTCCAAAGTTATTTTCTTTGCATATATGATGGATGTTTCATTTCCACATTAAGTTAAAGGTGAAGGTTAAATGTTCCTATATGAGTTTTTGCTGTAAACTGTTTACAGAAAAACTTTGAACTGTTCAGTCTTACTGTTACTTTGTTTGCCTTTGTCAAAGTTGATACCTCTAAAAAAAGCACTTGGAAAAAAAATCTGAATTGCAAGTTGAGCCCCTAATTGTTGCAAATAAATGTTGCAAAATTGTTTAAATAAACATATTTTTTTTATATGAAACATGCCATTTCTTTAATGTAGCCTTTCCCATCTACCTAGGTCTAAATAATCAGACATGTAATGTCTTAATGGATGAATGAACAGTTTTATGCTGCTTTAATTCAGGCAGATTAGTCTGATGCTGTGTTTGGACGTTGACCTTGGGAAGATAAGGTTTCTCTCTTCAAGATAAAAATCTGAGTGCTTTTTGGGTGGACTGGGGAACAATGGTGAGGCACTCGACCTGTCATAACCTGTGACTCGACTCAACTTGACTTTACAAAACTCGACTCGACTTGCCCACAACAGAAAAAACTTGGGACTTGCTTGAGACTCGGATCAAATGACTCGAGACTTGCTTGGGACTCGGATCAGAGGGACTTGGGCAATTGTCTGGCCAATGGGCATGAATATGTATGTGGACTGCTGTGTAAAGCTGCATTTAGTTGTCAGAGCTATTAAAAAAGTGCTAAATTAGCTCAAGTCCATTTACCATTTAAATAATGTATACAAAGGGTTAATAAAGGAAGAGTTAAACAGTTCAACAATGAAAAAACAGACAACAAGAACAATGGGTCCCTCAGTCATCACAGTGAAGTAAATGAACTCCACATGTGCACTTTTATTAAATCCCTGCAGAGAAGACAAATGTGAGCTTTAACATCTCTCCTAAAGGCCAGAGCAGCTAATAACACAGTGTCAAATGAATAATCACTAGAACTCACGGCTCCCCTCAGTTTCAGAGCTTAAAGAGGGGTTAAAGCTTTTTCTTTATATCCAGTTAGAACTAACTTGGTTACAGTTCCTCTTTATGTATGTCTTCCAGCTCTGGTTCATCTATGTTTTGGTCCTGGATTGCCAGTAAAGTGACCCATACAACTTTTAAAGAAGTTTTGAGCGAAGCATTGTGATCAAGACTCCGTCACGGATATGTACTCATAAATAGACAGAATTAGCTGATCCCCTTCAGTGTTCTGCTCTGTTATCGGTAATGTTACTTAATCATTTTTATAGCAATAGCTTGTATAATGATTAAAAATAATAAACCAAAAATATTGACAGGAAAGGATGAAGCATACAGTCGCCACCTACTTGGTAAAAGGAATAAATCAGCACAATATAGTGACAGCTTGTACGGCACTGATGAGGACCAGGCTGAATACAGTTTAGGGTTGATGCCAAACTGCTCTGAACAGGACAGGGATCACGATGAGGAGAGGGTGGTTCCTAAATTAAAATGTGTGATAACAAACAGATTCACAAATACTAATCTTTGATTTGAATGCTTTATTCCGAACAGGTGCTAGTACAACACAAAGTGTGAATCTTTACTGAATATATATAGAGAGAAAGCTATAATGAGACATACACAGACCAGTGTTGTTTGAATGCACAAAATGTGTCTATTTATTAAATATTGTTATTTATTCATATATTTATTGACATCTATAAAGTAGTGCTGTCAAATGATTTAAGTTTTAATCAGATTAATCACAGGGTTGCTGTTACGTACTTTAGATTAACTGGATTAAATATACATTCTAAATCAACCTTAATCCTGTTTCAGTTTACCTTTCGTTTTTCTTTATATGAACAAATAGATTCAAGAAAGAAGGAATACATACTATATATGTGTTTACATTATATCAAATCAAACTTTATTTATAAAGCACTTTTCATACATTAAAAATGCAGCACAAAGTGCTATACATGTTAAAAACAGCATCCCCACCCCCACCACCACCACCCCCACACACACACACACACACACACACACACACACACACACACACACACACAAAACATGATTTAAAAAGTGTGATTTTAAAATCGTGTGGCTGCGTACAGAGGAGTCAGGTCAGGAAACGCCAGGAGGCCGACTGCACGGGGCGGCACCCACGACCCAGGGCCAGGACGCCTCCACCCAGGCGTGCCTCGCCACAGGACCAGCGAGGGGCCCACCGCAGCAAAGCAGTGGTGCAGACCCCCCACCTGTCCAAGACGACGCCCACCAAAGACAGAGACATCCCAGCCAGAGCCAACAGCGGCCCCCAGTGCAGGCAGCCCCCTGCTGAGGAAACACTGGAGATATGGAGTAAAAACATAAAACTACATAGGCTAAGAATCATAAAATAAATAAATAAAATTAAAATTAAATAAATAAAACACTAGTAAATGAAATAAATAGTAATAGAATAAGAATGACAAGCAAAAAGAGGGCAAGATTATATAAATAAATAAAATAAAAATATAGATGAAAATAACATATATATATATATATATATATATATAGAGAGAGAGAGAGAGGGATAGAGATAGAGATAGAGATAGAGATAGAGATAGAGATAGATAGATAGATAGATAGATAGATAGATAGATATAGATATATGTATATATATTAGTCTGGAAGTGCTTCGAGAAAAGAAAAGCTCTTTCCTGCCAGTGTGAATATTACTGTATGTCAGTCGACTGTTGTCTTGTTTTTCTTTGTGTTCAGATTTCCTACAGAGAGGGTCAATGTGTGTTGAGAGTCCTCCATTTCAAGATGGTCACTTCTGCCACGACCGGATCAGCTACCCATTTAAGTCTACAAACTGCCCGAAATGTGTTGCCAGGGACGTTTCAGTTGTTTAAATTCTGCTAAAAAATATAATCAGATTAATCATGAAGATGGATTATTCTGCATTAATATGTTAATTTTGCCTTAAAATAAAATCATTTACAAAAATAGGTCACTTCAGGGCACCAGCATAGAAGAAGGTATAAATAATCACATTTCTCAATAAATCAGTCTCTTAATTCAAGCTGTCCAATTTGTGTCACAATACTGCAACTGAAAAGGGCCCAAAGGCACGACTCTGCAGTCTAAAACCACAAAAAGCCTTTTATTCAGTCAAGGGTTTGGTAAACAATGTGGCAATCAGAGGTATCAGAACTGACGGGCAAATGAGGTCAAAAATTTACTTAAAGGTGTAGTCAGCTGTGACGTGGGAGAAAACAAGTGGAGAGGTTGTTGATAAACGAATTTAGACCCGCCTCTCCTTTCATACCTCACAGCTGGCTCCACCCCCGAAAGCTGACGGCCGTAGAAACTGCGTACAGGTAACCCTGACTCACTGCCATGATTGATAACATTACAACAACAGTACATTTTGGAGGCTGACGGCTGTTACTGTTATGTGAAGCACCACAAAGCTAATGTTGCTTACCTGTCCAGCAGAAAGACGGCGACATCCGCGCCCATTTTCAGGTATTTCAATTCGCGGAGTCCCCTCCTCCGTTTGGGCAACACCAATGTTGAACCAGGTCTTCGCTCTTTCATGGTCATAGCCCTTCTTTTTCACTTTTCACTCCTCTGACCTTTTTCTTTTGGGCTGTTTTTCAGCCTTTGCGACTGCACATATTGTATCTCTCTCTTACGCTAACTGCACACACTACGCAACCTACTACTCCCCCTCCCCCCTCTTTCTGATCTGCGCATGACTATGATCGCCCCCTGGATGTGGGGGGGTGGGGGGGGTTGTACCCTGTTTTGGTGGCCCGAGCCACAGTATTTACCTGCTGAAATTCAGAGCCAAGGCTGTGTATTGAAACCGGACTTTTTTTTTCAACATGCTGTCAGTGGTGACATCTTGTGGATGGAGAGGAGAAATACGGGGATTTTGACAAATGGTGCATTAGATTAGAAGATTAGAAGATTGCTGACTACACCTATAATGAGATCTTTGCATGAAGGAACACATAAGGCACAATGACAACCCAGAAGAGAATCAGAAGGGAAGTGGGGAATAAATACACACACGAGGTTATCAGACACAGGTGAAGGGAATCAACAATCAGGGAGACACTGAGGGGAGGGCAGGAAACAAAGCCTGAAGCAAGAGACAAGGGGGAAATTTTCAAAATAAAACTGGACTGACAAGACATGACATATGAAGAAGAAACAAAAAGGGGAACTTTACCTCGGGTTAAGACATTTAGACCATTTAACTGAACTGCTGTTCTTGTCTGTGTATGTCAGTAACAGAGGAGAATAAATTTAAATATAGTTAAATAAGCCACACACCATTGCTCAGGCACATGACACTGTAACGTTCAGATCAAGCACGTGTGAATCTTTATGCTGCCACAGTTCTGTCTCCATAAATTTCATCTTAATTTAAAGTTTACATCAGGAGGTTTGGAACAACAATAAAACTTTTAATACCTAGTTTCCTGATTCATTGAGCTTACCTGGTAAAAACTTAAGAGCAGAGTATTCTTTACACACTGGAATGGTGATGAAATCATTTCTGTCTAATCAGTGGCTTATTGTACCGATGTAAACAGACATTTCTGATAAAACAAGATACTTTGATTCTCTTTTTATGGTGGCCAATGAAGACAAAGGTCTTACAACGGCTCTGCAGTTCAGTAAGAGGGAAACACCTGCAAGGGCAGAAACGGGCCACAAGTCAGAAATGAAAAAAGGCCAAAATGATCTAAACCCAAAAACACCTTCAAAAACAGAAACACAGCATATCTAAGCACAACGGAAGAGCTCCAGGCCTGCAGGGAAGTCTGAAAGGAGTGCGTAGAAGAGACTGAAAACAGGAGAAGATTTCATGTACAGTGTTTGAACCTTCACTGTTGAGTTGGAGGGGGATGATAAACAGTCATCTTGATTTAATGTTGGCTCTAAAACTGGGCAACCTGGTGACACTACTGGGTCACTTTGGATGTGCAATGTGTGATAATACTTTATCAACTTTTTGAGTAATCTATTTTCAAAGTACACAAATGTATTACTTACTCAAAAAGTACACAGTGAAAGTACTTCATACTTTTTACACATTTAGTCGAGGAGGTCCTCTTTACAATGGTACCAATTTCATCTGATGAAATTATTATCTGTGGCATAGGGTTTAAAGTAAACCTTGCCATGCATTAGTCAGCCTTTATTTGATACAATATTAATGCACTTCTGTTCATTCAAATTGAAAATGAAGCATCTGAGAGCCAACATTAAGGGAAGACTCCTGTATTTCACAATTTTGATGGTGAATGAAAACAAGAACACGATAAAGAGCCTGTCTGTCACCCTCCTCTTACTCAGCACACAGCTTTTACCGTTCAGGTTCAAACACATAAGCACTTCAAATTTAGGAGCAGCTGGCTTGACACCAGTCTCTCTCGTCTATTTCTCGCCTGGAGCTCTCCAGCTGTTGTTCTTGGTTCTGATCTGATTCTGCTCTTGCAGGTATTTTCCTCTTATTGATCTATATTGAGCTGTTTTAGGCCATTTGCATTGTCGGCTACCGTATGTGTTTGTTTTTCTGTATAATTTGGCCAAGATAGAGTCACAGCTTGAAGTACAAACAAGTGTAGACCCCAGGCTCAAATGTCTGGCATATACGAGCGTTACACATGCCCCTCACTCTGAAAGCTTGATTTAAACTTAATGTAGTTTCAGTGTTGAAGTCAGTGACCCCTAAGATCCCTGTCTCCCCAGTCTACAATCTCTGCTGTCGACTAAAAACCCTGAGAGTTGGTCTTCAGATGTGAGTGTCAGACTACAGTTCATCAAGTTTCTTAAACAGAGTTTCAGTAAAGTCCTCCAGTCTCAGGCATTAGATGGTTTCAGACAAACTGGCAAGTTAACAGATAAGTCCAACTTTAGTCAGAGTATCAGAATAAATCTACTTTTTTAATATTATTAACTAGGGGTGAGCAAAATAAAAAAATGACAAAATAAAATTAAAAGACGCACGAAATAAAATCACAAAATAAACCCTCCTCGCCTCCCATAGCTAGACACTCACTGCACTATGGAGGAAGACGAAGCGGAGGAATTAGCAGACACTCCTTCATCAAATAAATCTGTTGTGTGGACATATTTTGGCGTCCCATGTACAGTAAAAGACGAGAGAACAGTGTGAAGATTGTGGACAAAACAACAACCATGTGTATATGCACTATTATAGGCTAAATATTATAGTTCACATTTCAGACATTTATAGGTCTAAACTGCAGCTCTGAGGACTGCTATTTGTTTTCCTTTTCATTCAGGAATGTAGTTATCCTGATTGTTACAACAACAAAGCACTTTTTATTGAGATTATATGTTTGTATTTGCACTGTAGTCTAAATAAGGGGGAAAAAAATACATTTTTTTTTTCAAAGAGCATTTATTTTGTTCTGATGCAGCAATATTTTTAGTAAGTCTGCATTAGGAAGAAAATTAGATTTTTACACAACTTCCTACTGTTGCAGATTTTCCATAATCTTTATTTTGTATAGTGAGTATTTCGTATCGTGAGCCCTGTTATGTACACATGTGGACAAAATTGTTGGTACCCTTCATTTAATGAAAGAAAAACCCACATGGTCACTGAAATAACTTGAGAATAACAAAAGTAATAATGAATAAAAATTTACTGAAAATCAGCTAATGAAAATCAGACACTGATTTTAAATTTTGGTTCAGCAGAAATATTTTAAAAAACAAAATAATGAAACTGTCTTGGACAAAAAGGATGGTACCCCTACAAAGGATTGAAAATGGTGTGACCATAGGGACATGTTAAACTAAGGTGTGTCCTGTAATTATCATCACAGGTGTCTTCAAGCTTGTAATCAGTCAGTCTGCCTATTCAAAGGCTGAAAAGTGGTCACTGTGCTGTTTGGTATCATGGTGTGTACCACACTGAACATGGACCACAGAAAGCTAAGGAGAGAGCTGTCTCAGGAGATTAGAAAGAAAATTATAGACAAGCATGTTAAAGGTAAAGGCTATAAGACCATCTCCAAGCAGCTTGATGTTCCTGTGACTACAACTGCACAGATTATTCAGAAGTTTAAGGTCCACAGGACTGTAGCCAACCTCCCTGGACGTGGCTGCAGGAGGAAAACTGATGACAAACTGAAGAGACGGAGAATAAGAATGGAAACCAAAGAGCCCAGAACAACTTCAAAGAGATTAGAGGAGAACTCCAAGGTCAAGGTACATCAGAGTCAGATCACACCATCCATCACTGTTTGAGCCAAAGTGGACTGAATGGAGGACATCACTGTTGAAAGCAAATCATAAAAAAGTGAGACTGGAATCTGCCAAAATGCATATCGACAAGCCACAAAGCTTCTGGGAGAATGTCCTTTGGACAAATGAGACAAAACTGGAGCTTTTTGGCAAGTCGCATCAGCTCTATGTTCACAGACACAAAAATGAAGCATACAAAGAAAAGAACACTGTACCGACTGTGAAACATGGAGGAGGCTAAGTTATGTTCTGGGGCTGCTTTGCTGCATCTGACACAGCGTGTCTTGAATCTGTGCAGGTAAAATGAAATCTCAAGACTATCAAGACATTCTGGAGTAAAATATACCTTAGTTGTTTGCAGGATTGATTAAAAGTTGAATTTTATATATGAAAATGTACATATGTTTGCCTTACTTGCCATTTTGCTTTGCAATTTTGTAAGAAATATGGAGTATATTATCACAACTCTTGTCTTGTTTGTGTGTATGTCCAGTATATAAATATATGTCAGAGCTGATGTTGATATAGATGTCAATGAGCAGGATCACTGGAAGGTTGGAGAGGGATAAAAATGACTCTTCACAGTCGTTTTAGTGATTTTAGTCCAACAGCCTGCAACCTGATAAAACCAGGCTTGGACCCATTTCGGGTGGAGACCCAGACTTTGGGAAAGGTTGGTGTGTGCATCACTGATGTACTGAAGTGAAGTGTTAGAGTTCATACATCATACAAGGGCCTAATAAAAAGAACTAGCTTGAGAACCACTCGCCTGCATCGCCCTTTCTTCTCATTTTTACCTCTTCCAAGGAGATAAGCATGTTTGTTTGAGTGTTTGTTTGTTAGCAAGATTACACAAAAACTACTGGACAGACTTAACTGAAATTAATGAATGTTGGTTATGGCCCAACTTAAAGGGACTGTGAGGAGTTTCTAAGTAATTACAAAAAAGTCTCACTTTTAGATATATGCCTGATCAAAATAAACACTTTAAGATGAGTTTTATAGCATCTAAATAGTTATCTATAAATGCTATTCCTTAGCTTCGCGGTTGGGTCAGACAGGGCTGGACTGGCCTGGATACTCAACTTCGGGAACAAGACAATTACAACTCGAGCAAATTTATATTATTCGGACACGTCTTAGAGCACCGGGCTGTAAGTAGCGATATAAGCCGGCTACAAAACTACAATACTAAGTTTTACAAAAACTGTCACTTCTTTTGGTGCATTCCAGTTGTAGTCAAAAGTAGGAATTTCCGAGTTCCGAGTAGGAAACTAAAACTGGAACGTCCCCCGAAGTCTGAATTTCCTACTGGGAACTCGGTGAAACCTCACCACCCCTGAGTTGACAATGGAATATGGATGCCCCCAGTGTGAACAGTTATTTAGCTCCTGTAATAATCAATTTAATTGCATTTCTGACTGGGGTGTGTTGCTCTAGATCAGCTGTATACATAGTGTTGTTAGACTTATATTTACAAAAATGCTGCCATAGTGATGATCACATTCTTCATGTGATATTTGTGAACAACAACACAGAGCGTGCTAACAACAGCTAACAATAACCTGGTAGATCGGCATGTTTTTTTCCGACTTCAACTGGAATGCCGATAAGTCGGAGATGATGTCACTCCCAGTTCAAAGATTACTGGAACGCAGCATTACGACAGTCACCGCGTGTGCTCATGGGGAGCAGAGTCTTTATGTCGCCGGTAATAGATCCTCCTCATAGCACCTTTAAAAATGATTACATTTTGTTGGTGATCCAGATAACCACCATTCAAGAACAATCGTTTTTGCTCAATAACTGCCTAACTGATAATGATTTAAACGTGATTCTGAGTGCTATCTGTGGGTTTTCAGGGCCAAGGAATCATATTATGATAGTAACTTTAACATAGAACTGTTGCCACCTGAGTGGAGGTTTGCGCCCTCCGATTGCTCTCTTGTTTTGATTTGTTTATACAGACACTCCTACAAAACTATCAGGACTCTGCATGGAGCAGCTGAAGGTCAAAGTAAGAGCATGTTTAAGACTTGCAATTCCCTGTCCTGGGAAAATATGTCTGACTTCTCCTTTGCTCTCATGTACAGTAAGGCGTCTCCATGAGGAAGAGAGAAGAAGCTAACTGTAGAGTTCCTCTGGATCAGGAGCTCATTTGTCATTTGAGTTGTAATTTTGTGTCAGAAAGAGGAATGTGTCAGGAGTTTTCTGCGCTTTCATGATAACTGTGGATGTAAAATAATCCTCCGTTTTTCCTTCACCAAGGTTCTTTCTTCCTCTGAAGATGTTTGTTTTGCATCAGAAAGTGGTGTCTCGACTGTGTGTTCCCCCCTGTTGTGCTGAACGCCTGCTGTTCTGGAGTGCTACGGACTTTAACCACAGTCTGTTTGAATCCACGACTGAAATTGGTTAAACAGAAACTTTTTAAAGAAAATAGACGTCCTACTGAGGGAAATAACGGGAGGAATAATTAAATAGAGTCATGGGAGAGAGGGAGGATCATGTGGGAACAAAACATCCAAATGGGAGTTTGAATAGGAGTGAACAAGTTTGACCTGAAGTTTGACACATAAAAATAACAGCTGTAAGAGTGTTTATTCTGTTCGCTGATGTGTGATATCTGAATTATTAGAAAGAAAAGAATTGTGGGTAGATTACTGAGCATATCCAGAGCACAGTTTCTGCCAACATGGCTGTAAGCTTTTGGTTTTTTATGAACAAAATGACAGATAGTAGGCTACTTTGGAAAAGCAGAGAGCAGACAAAGTAAACAGGTATTGTCCTCTACAAACACGATTTAAACAACAATGAAACACAAATCTAGGACACACAAACAAGTCTACGCACTGATGGTGGTGGACAGAGCCATAGCTGTTATGTATTCAATATCTTCAAACTGCTTTGAGAGATCCTCTTCAAACTCCAGGCACATGGCTTAATAATAGACCATGGAGGCCATGGAGCCATATGTGTACGTTTTGTTTGTGAATATGTGTTATCTTGAGTGTTAAAGGCTTTTTTACAAAGAATTTCTTACTGAAAGTTGTTTTATGCTATTATGGCACAGAGGAAACTGATTGTTTTTTGTTCTAACCCTCACTTACAGATGCAGCCACTTCCCTTTTCAGCCAAAATTCTGCCAACATCCAGCCACCAAGAGTTCCCCCATCTTTCTGTCGGTGTAGCTAAATAAACACATCCATTCATGCAATGGCAGGGTGTCCCCATGAGACATCACTTTCCTCACAAGACACATACAGTTATAGAAGTAGCAGCACAGGGGATCCCATTACAGCCATGAGCCTGGGGTCTTGTCAGACTCAGTCAAAGAAAGTTGCAAACATTTGTTCTATTTGCTCTATTTGTATGAGGAACAGCATTGGTTTAAGATAGATAGATTGATAGAAACTTTATTAATCCCTTGGGAAGGTTCCCTCAGGAAACTCGGATTCCAGCAGCAGGTAACACCATAGTACAGAAAAACATGCAGATAAGATAGAAATAAAAAAGATAAAAACAAAGGTTATATACAGCAAAAAAATACAAATAATAATTAAACTGTACACTAGCAGCAGTGGGGATTTCCAGCATAAATAAACTACTGTGCAAATTATTGAACTGTACTCCAAGCAGCAGTTGAAATGTCCAATATAAATAAACTACAAAACAATACGTTACCTTTACAGTGTAGCAGAAATTAGGATGTCCGGTAAAAATAAAACTAAAGTATAAATAATTAACATTCTGACACAAATAAACTACAATACTACACAATCAGGTGAAACGTGATTCCTCATGAGCAGTGATGGGCGGGTCCAAGGTGGGCCTCTTTTTAAGCCCTAGAGTTTAAAGGTTTAGAAAAGCCAACTCGGTGCACTAGTTTGAGCTGGTTGTCTAAACTTGTGTTTTGCACAGCAGCTTGGAATATTAGTCTGTTTGTTTGCTATTTCACTGACACAAATTCTCAGCTAGGGATTTTTTTTTTTTTTTTAACATTGCATCATTGCTGATCCTAACTATAAACTAACTTCAGTAGTTTGTCTAGTTAGCCTGTTTTAGGGCTACCATAAAATACCAAATAATACAGGGGTATTTATTTGTGTCAATCACTGAGTAGATGAGGGGTTTATTTGTGACCAGGCAGCTGTTTGGGACAGGTATTTAATACCTTTCTCACAAAAGTAAAGTATCTTACTAGTATGAATATTACCTCTACATTTTCAAGGCAAGATTACAGTAAAATAGTTGTACTAAACACTCCAAATACTGGTAAGGAACTAGTTAAAGGTGCTATGGGAGAATTTATCGCCGGCGTACTGCTGTGTTCCTGTAACCTCGGAAATGGGAGTGACATCATCTCCGACTTATCGACGTTCCAGTTGAAGTCAGAAAAAAACATGCCGATCTACCAGGCTATTGTTAGCTGTTGTTAGCACACTCTGCGTTGTTGTATGAAGAATGTGATTATCACTATGGCAGCATTTTTGTAAATATAAATCTAACAATACTATGTATACAGCTGATCTAGAGCGACACACCCCAGTCAGAAGTGCAAATAAATTGATTATTACAGGAGCTAAATAACTGTTCACACTGGGGGCATCCATCTTCCATTGTCAACTCGGGGGTGGCTAGGTTTCACCGAGTTCCCAGTAGGAAATTCAGACTTTGGGGGACGTTCCAGTTTTAGTTTCCTACTCGGAGCTCAAAATTCCTACTTCTGACTACAACTTGAACGCACCGGAGACGTGAAGCCAAATGTGTTTGTTTGTTGTGGTAAATGCAGCATGGATCTTTGTCGGAACTCTGCATTGCTTTCAAGTTCTTTTTCAACAACTTAGAGGATGCAAAGCCACGAGGTAATGTATCTCTTTCTAGTTACGTAGCGGTAGTTTTTGATGTGCGACAGCAAGCAATGCGGGGAAAAGTTATTATTGTAGTTGTAGACGGCTATATATCGCTACTTACAGCCCGGCGCTCTCAGACGTGTAATATAAATAATAAAATAATATAAATTTGCTCTAGTTTTCGGCTAATTGTCTTGTTCCTGAAGTTGAGTATCCAGGCCAGTCCAGCCCTGTACAACCAACCACAAAGCTAAGGAATAGCATTTATAGATAACCTATTTTGATGCTATAAAACTCATCGATAAGTGTATATTTCATTCAGGCATACATCTAAAAGTGAGACTTTTTTGTAATTACTTAAAAACTCTTCACAGTCTCTTTAAGATCAGACTTTTTTTCCCTGCTGTACCAGGGCCATTCAGCAGAAATGTACCGGAAACTGATGTCACTGGCCTCCTTGACATTGGTTTTCTTTTTCAAAAGCACATACAAACATGAAAAGGGCAAATAACATGCAGTGGCATCTTTGAATTTTAAAAGCCCCCTATGAAATGCTGCATTCCAGGCAACCCGTAACTCGGAAATTTACCAGTTGAAATCTCCGAGTTCCGACCTGAAAGCGTTCCAGACAAATTACGACTTTGGTTTGAGCGCAAGGAATTCTGGTGTGAAAACAAACCAACATGGCAGACATTATAAGATTTATATAATTTAAGATTTATTCTTTATCAGCAGGCTCATTTGAGTGAAACAGAGGAGGGGAAATGGCGCATAAGGTAACTGAAGCTTGTACTTTACAGTTTTTTGTCTTTATTTTGTGGCGGCCATATTGTATAGGCAGTGATCTGACATCACTAGTCATAACTTGGAGTACATCAATCTGGTTCGAGTTCACGGGTGGGGAGTTACGAGTTCCAGTGCACTTTCACAAGTTACAGGTGGGAATATCACGAGTTACGGATTGCTTGGAAGCGGCATAAGAATCTGGCTTTCTGCTCTCTAGTGGCCTGAATGGATGTTGAGTGTAACTGCACTGTCGTAACACAGAGCGCCTCACACCAACGAGCATTTGTTGACATATAGAGGGAGGAGAAGTGAGGGGATGGGACATCCCGAAAAACAAATAAACTATGTGGACTGATAAGGTACATTGTGATCATGTTTCTTTTTGAATAAATCACTTTTCAAGCTTCAGTTGTTAGCTCAGCATTTGCATTAGTGTGTTCTGTAATTTTGGCTATACCTTGTAGGCTGCACCTAATAAATTCCACATGACATTTACTTGGAACAAGTGGTTATACATCAAAATGTACAGCTGCATCTGGCTTTTATTTGGGACCCAGCGATTAATGGAAACCTGGCTGGTATTTGGTATTTTAGGGTATATAATGTGCCATTTGTATTACACATGAACATGTCTAAAGTGCCCTTAAACACACACAAAACTCAGTGCCCTCTTCAGTGGCTAGAAAGGGCAGTAGGGGCCTTTTTTTTTTCTTTTCACCCCTCCCCTTGAAAAAGTCTGTGCACACCACTGAATTACTGTTTTTCCTTAGCTGACTGCTAACATAACAATAATGAGCTGAGAAGCTGGACACAGCATTTAAGGTGAAAGTGCACACCTGAGCTGTACTTTAACCATTCAAAGTGTTATCTTTATTTTCAGTTTGTATCTGTATCAGATGTGAAGATCGTTTGTGGGAAACATCAGGGGTTAGCGAAATGGTTAACTCACGGAACCACGAAATACGAAACAGGGCTCACAATACGAAATACTTGCAATACAAAATAAAGATCATGGGAAATCCCAAACAGTAGGAAAAAAACAGTCGGAAGTTGTGCAAAAATCTTGTTTTCTTTATTTTCTTCCTAATGCAGACATACAAAAAATATTGCTGCATCAGAACAAAATAAATGCTCTTTAAAAAAAAAAAAAGTGTATTTTTTCACCCTTATTTAGACTACAGTCCAAATACAAACATAAAATCTCAATAAAAAGTGCTTTGTTGTTGTAACAATCAGGATAAGTACACTCTCGAATGAAAAGGAAAACAAATAGCAGTCCTCAGAGCTGCAGTTTAGACCTATAAATGTCTGAACTGTGAACTATAATATTTAGCCTATAACAGTGCATATACTTCTGATCTTCAAGTATGATCAAATTCTGTCAACTCAACAGTAGATGCAAAAATCAAATATTGTTTTTTATGTTTGTTTTTTCCAAATTTATATTTATTGTTTTAACAACCTTAATACAAACACATCAATGCACGTAACACATCTATGTGTACAAAAAAAAAAAAACATCACTCAGGTACACAAACAAGGGTCATAAAGCATAATAATAATGATTAAGATGATAAAACAAAAAAGATTTAAGACAGTAATTGTAGTGATAGTTATGCCTATAAAAATACATGTATATATATATATATATATATATATATATATATATATATATACTCATAAATTAAACAAATATATGTAATAAAATAAATAAACTAATAAAAAAAGTGAAAAATGTTTGTTTTTTATGCAGACTTACACAAACATACAGTTGCTGCCTGTCTCCAGTTCAAAGTAGTTGGTAGTTGTACTCACCACAATATACGGCGAACTGTAGCGGCATATTTTGCACACAGTTGTTTTTTTCCGCAATCTTCTCACCGTTCTCTCGTCTTTTACATGGGAAGCCAAAATAGGTCCACACAACCGATTTATTTGACTAGCTAATTCCTCGACCTCATCTTCCTCCATTCTGAAGTGAGTGTTTGCTACAGTAGGCAAGGAGGGTAAAAAATCACAAGCACCCCTTTGCGTTTTTTTTTTTATTTCGTGCATCTTTGAATTTTGTCATTTTTTATTCATTACATCCCTTGTAAATATTGTTTTAATCCTGAACAGTATGACTAAGCTAAAAGCGAAGTAAACATCACTCTCCAGTCTTAGTTATATTACTTTTGAGGAATAAAGAGAAACTAGTAATTTTTAACAGTTTTTGAGTAACTTGCCTAACACTGCTCAGGAGACTGGCTGGCTGGGCTTAGCCTGAGACAGACCTGACACCCTAATGCCTAATATTTGATGTCTGAGCTCCTCACTCACTAACTTGAAGCAGACTCAAAACTTGCTGGAGAAAGTATGCACCCCATCTGGTCAAGGAATGCAACAGAAGCCTTCAGAAAGGGCTGGGAAATGTTGATGAGTATAAATAAGCCAGTGGTTGGCTTGTTTGGTCTGCTGTCACTGTGCTGGATGGATGGATGGTTCTATGGGTGATGGATGAATAGACTAAAAAGCACTCCAGCATTTCTCCTTGACCCACTGCTGTATTTTCAGTCTGGCACCTGTAAACCTAAAGAGGCATTAAAACCACCAGACAGTAGTCCTTGTCTCAACCTTTGTAAAAAGTCTCTTATCAAGTTTTTTTTAATGTTGGACTAGAGACCACCAGTTGACTTCTACAGACTTTTTTTTTTTTTTTAACTTGGCTGCTTTAGGAAAAGGTTTCAAAAAATAACAGCCCATTTTGTGGTCAGCCTAGCACACACGAGAGTCTCAGCCTCTTTTGCCGTCTTGAATTTGTTTTTATTTCTTGAGATTACTTTTTGGGGTTTAGTAAAGCCTGCAGATTCGTCTTTCAACCTTGAATTTCAGCATGGCATCTGTGCTTTCATGCACTGTCAGTCTCCTGGGCTTTTTCGAAGCGGTATATTGAACTAACTTTTGCTCACATCCCTCTGTTCAACCATCAGAGAGGAGACAGACACAAATGGACAGAACAACTACGTGGCTCAGCGTAGGTACAAATATGCATTACCAAGAGACATGTCTGCAGTGACTGAAATCAGATCAGTCTGAAATATCAGGAACATGTTGCGATCGACCTGTATGAAAATATCTGTGGTTGAGGTTCAGATTGGTTTAAAAGAAAGACCAGAATATTTTCATTTATCCATTCACAAACTGAAAGTGAAAGCACAGATCGGGGCCAGGAGCAGGTTTGGAGAGAAATGCTCTGGGGTTTGCTTAGACCAGGTGTTTCAACAGATCTCCTTTTCTCCAGCTGAAACCTGTCATTTTTATTAACTTCTCTCTGCAGACCTCTACCACCATCATGTGTTCAATGCAGAGTACTGCAGTAAAAAAGAGTGAGGCACTGGCACAGAAATGAGCTCACAGGGGTTCAGTTTAAAGCTTGATAACTTGAATATGGAGTAATAAAGTCTTCAGATTTGCATGATAGAAAGAAAAGGAACTCTGAGAATGGGGTTATTTGAATGATTAATATTTCCAGCTTCTAACATACAAAGGTGTTTTTTGATTTAGTATCATGTTCCTTAAATATTCTAACCAGTTAAATCAGTCTGAAACAGATCAAGAAGCAATTTTCCTGATGTGTTTGCAAACTAATTACATTTTCACAACAAAGCTCAATAATTAATTCAGAGCATATTTAACAACACATTCACTCTCACACTCATACCTGAGGTCAATTTTGAAATCACCAATCAACCTAAAGAGTATGTCAGAGTGCCCAGAGAGAACCCGAGCATGTACGAGGAGAACATGCAAACTCCAGATAGAAAGGCCCTGACTAACACTGGGTCAAACCTGCTGTAAGGCATGTGCACGACCCGCTGTGCCACATAACCTGCATTTTCAAAATGGAACAGATACATTTTAAAGGGACTGTGAGGAGTTTCTAAGTAATTACCAAAATGTCTCACTTTTAGATATATGCCTGATCGAAATACACACTTTAAGATGAGTTTTATAGCATCAAAATAGGTTATCTATAAATGCTATTCCATACCTTAGTGGTCAGGTCGGACAGAGTTGGACTGGCCTGGACACTCAACTAATAAATAATTCATATTTTTCGGACAGGTGTTAGAGCACCAGGCTGTAAGTAGCGATATATAGCCAGCTACAAAACTACGATACTAAGTTTTCCAAAAATTGCTTGTTGTCACACATCAAAAACTACCGCTACGTAACTAAAGAGAGATACATTACCTCGACGCTTTGCATCCTGTAAGTTGTTGAAAAAAGTTGTGAAGCAATGCAGAGTTCTGAGGAAGGTCTGAGCTGCATTTTTATTAGCGTCACAACAAACACACATTTGGCTTCACGTCTTTTGATACATTCCAGTTGTTGTCAGAAGTAGGAATTTCCACATTCCGAGTAGGAAACTGCAACTGGAACGTCCCCCGAAGTCGGAATTTCCTACTGGGAACTCAGTGAAACCTCGCCACCCCCGAGTTGACAATGGAAGATGGATGCCCCCAGTGTGAACAGTTATTTATCTCCTGTAATAATCAATTTATTTGCACTTCTGACTGGGGTGTGTCGCTCTAGATCAGCTGTATACATAGTATTGTTAGACTTATATTTACAAAAATGCTGCCATAGTGATAATCACATTCTTCATGTGATATTTGTGAACAACAACGCAGGGCGTGCTAACAACAGCTAACAATAGCCTGGTAGATCAGCAGGTTTTTTCTGACTTCAACTGGAACGCCGATAAGTCGGAGATGATGTCACTCTCAGTTCCGAGGTTACTGGAACGCAGCATTACGACAGTCGCCGCGCGTGCTCATGGGTAGCAGTCTTTATGTCGCCGGTAATAGATTCTCCTCATAGCACCTTTAAATATTTTAGAAAAGCCTTCAAAAAAACTCATGTGTACAGTAGATTGGTTTAGGTAGTGAAGATAAAGTACATTTTGTCTTCTACCTAATTTTTTTTTTTTAACAAAAACACATAAAGATGACATGTAATGATTACGATCAAACTACTCTAATAAAAATCAGGAATTAAAGGGACCAGATCATATTACAGTTAAAACATAGCTTGACTTCGGGTCAAATAACTGTTTAAGTAAATAAATATATTACTTAAAGGTGCTATGAGGAGAATTTATCGCCAGCGTAATGCTGCGTTCCTGTAACCTCGGAAATGGGAGTGACATCATCTCCGACTTATCGGCGTTCCAGTTGAAGTCAGAAAAAAACATGCCGATCTACCAGGCTATTGTTAGCTGTTGTTAGCACGCCCTGCGTCGTTGTATGAAGAATGTGATTATCACTATGGCAGCATTTTTGTAAATATAAATCTAACAATACTATGTATACAGCTGATCTAGAGCGACACACCCCAGTCAGGAGTGCTAATAAATGGATTATTAGAGGAGCTAAATAACTGTTCACACTGGGGGCATCCACCTTCGATTGACACCTCGGGGTGGCGAGGTTTCACCGAGTTCCCAGTAGGAAATTCAGACTTCGGGGGACGTTCCAGTTTTAGTTTCCTACTCGGAGCTCAAAATTCCTACTTCTGACTACAACTTGAACGCACCGGAGACGTGAAGCCAAATGTGTTTGTTTGTTGTGGTAAATGCAGCATGGATCTTTGTCGGAACTCTGCATTGCTTTACAACTTCTTTTTTCAACAACTTACAGGATGCAAAGCAACGAGGTAATGTATCTCTTTCTAGTCACGTAGCGGTAGTTTTTGATGTGTGACGACAAGCAATGCGGGCAAAAGTTATTATCGTAGTTGTAGCCGGCTATATATCGCTACTTACAGCCCGGCGCTCTCAGAAGTGTAATATAAATAATAAAATAATATAAATTTGCTCTAGTTTTAATTGTCTTGTTCCTGAAGTTGAGTATCCAGGCCAGTCCAGCCCAGTACGACCCGACCAGGAGGCTAAAGAATAGCATTTATAGATAACCTATTTAGATGCTATAAAACTCATCGATAAGTGTATTTTTCAATCAGGCATTTATCTAAAAGTGAGACTTTTTTGTAATTACTTAAAAACTCCTCACAGTCTCTTTAATGAAAGTATAAATAAAACTAAACAAATAAATAGATACTGTATGGAAAGATAGGATTTTATTTATCTCTATATTTAATCTTCTAATGTGTGATTGTGCTCAATGTGTCTGAGTGTGTTTTTGTATATTGTGTAATCTAAGTTTTGTTAATGAGTCCTGTAATGCTGCAAATCACTTTAATGGTTTTGATGTTTTATGTTCTTTAAAGTGTCTTTGAGTTTTTGAAAAGTGCCTTATACACAACATGTGTTATTATTTCATTATTAAACATTCAAATTAATGTGGAGCAAGGTATCAGACACCAACTTGTTTTCAGTCCAAATTAAAATGCTTTCAGAAAACATGATGAACGGATGTAACTGTAATCTTCTGTATAATGTGCAGTACCTTCTAATCTAAGGTTTTCCTGATTTCTTTATGTACAAATGCACCTGATTTGCTTCGAGAACCCAGATTTATTCAGATTAAGTTTGTAGCTTTTCATATAATCACTCTGATCGTGCAGACTGAATTTCACCACACCGTCAGCCTCAGTCTCTTTCTGCTCTGAACAGCCTCATTCTCAATACTGGTGTTTTCCTGGAGCGACAGACCCTGTGACAGAGCATTACTGAGGCCAAGATATGTTTCTGTCATCTTCATTCTTCACCCACAGGCATGTTTCACAAACCTGGTATAACAACTGTTCGGAATAAAATTCTCCTCCCAGGTGAAACTCCAATATATGTAGAGCCCAAATATGTGCTCTTATTTGATATCATTGGATTTCTGCAGGCCACACCAAAGGTGCCTCATGTCTACAGCAGGTGATAACGATGGATTCTTAAAAGCCAGTTGAAGCCCATGCAGGTGTTTCAGACTGAGTAACAGCTCTGTTGACAACCTTCAGTCAGACAAAAGGACTGTCCCTGTTTGGAGCTGCAACACAGGCTTTTAAAGGTCTGTGTTACACCAAGGGTAGCACTTTGGCAGCAGATAGTACACGTGTCTCACACCAAGAAGGTTGCAGCATCTCTGAAAATGTATCATGGAGTGATCCACAGCTGATGAGACGTGATCACCTGTGGGAGTGAGAGAAAGGCTGTTCCTTTAAGATGGAGTCATGGACAAGCTGTTGATGCTATTTTCTGTTCTCCTGGACAATCATATATGTTTTGCTCCTACTAAAATGCAGATTTATACACTTGCCCAGCAGCTGGATCAGCCTGATCCAATGTCCATAATCAGGCTGATCCATCTCGCTGAACTCCAATACAGTGACTGTTAGCAGCCCAAAACGGGATGGCCCAATCAGCCTCCTCTAGAGCAGGAAGATTTGAGAGCTAATGGCCCTTTTCCATTAGCCCTAATCTACTCTACTCGACTCTGCCCGGTTCTACTCTACTCGCCTTGTGCTGGTTTTCCATTAGCCCCAGTCGCCTGCCAAATGGGGTGCAGTGTCGCTGTAAACAGCTAAGCGGCATTGCAGTGACGTCATTTTGAGCGCGACAAAACAATCTGTGGGTCTTTGTTACAAACCGAGTAAAAAAGGAAAGCAGAAGAAGGCTGCAGGTGGTAAGAAGAAATACCTCTTGAGAAGCACAGGAGAGTTTTGGAAGCTATACAACAGAATGAAGCCGAGGACGAGAGCAATCAAGCTGCAAAGAAAAGACGTATGAGGGTAAGCTAATGGTAGCTACCACTAGCATGCTAGGTCGTAACGCTCATGACTCATCGATGATGACATTGTCTGACCAATCAGTAGCCGGCAGTCGGTGAGGTCATCTTTTAGTATCGACTCTACTCGCTTGGAACCAGAGCGGAGTAGGTACTGAAACTAGCTTGTTTTAGGAGGTACCAGGCTCGTGGAAAACACGCTGCAAATCGAGTCGGGCCAAGTAGAGTAGGGCCAAGGTGTGCTAGTGGAAAAGAGCCATAAGAGAGACAACAACAGGAAATGCCTGCTTGTACAGAGATCAGCATGGACAGCTTCAGTACGAGTTTTATCAAAACTGGGTCACATTTTTTTAATGATAAACAAATAACACTGCAAACATCTGTGGAAGGATATCGAGGCTCCATTTCTGTAGCGTTTTACAACGTGGCGCACAGTGGCTCCTGCCTATGACATTATCTGATTGTCCTATGGTTGAAAAAAACAATCACCTGATGGATTTGCTTTGAAAGGTTCAGCCCTCCCCAAACACTTTGTATGGGCTCTGTCCGTGTGGACTAGGGAACTGTTTGTCTGATTTAACCTCTCTGTTTTGTTTTTTTAATTTATAATATCATGATCGCCTAAGATTTCTTGGAGCACAAACACAATCAGCTCCCAATGTGTCCTGATGACACACTTCAGGGTGTCAAAATGTCCTGAGCCAGCTGTGTCATGATGAGCTGTGGAGGGGAAAAGAAAGCAGCATCCATGCACATACTGATTTATTGTACTTTTGAGTATGAGAACTGTAGAGCATGGTGTCTGTTCTAATCCTAAAAGTCCAAATTAGTAATTTATTAATCCAATAAAGCATGAGGTTAATTACACTGTAACAGTTTAATACCATAAAGTGTAACTTCTAACCCTGCCTGACTAATGACGGACTTCCACGCACATTTGTGTGATAATAATATATTCACTGTGTTATTAGAAGATTTTAAAATCTGTGTCAGTCTGACTGTGCCCTGTGGTCCATGTTTATAACCTCATCTGTCTCACTAAAAGCTTCTCAGTGGTTACTGACAGTAGGACAAATATCAGGTTTATAATCAGGTGATAAAGTTCTCTTAGCACTAAAACATGTCTCAGTACTTTCATAAAGTACAGTTTCACTGCGTTCATATGTCTCTTTGTGAATGAACTTGTTTTGGATGTACCCTGTTTGAAATACTGTGGTGTTGGTTTAAATTCTCGTGTATCTCTGATATATTAACATTCAAACAGCTGCATTAAGTTAAACAGAGAAGCACAGCCTTCCCTAAAGCTCTGTGGTTTGGAGTGTAAAAGTTGTTGCTGAACTGTTTAATTCATCTGGTAAACGGATTAATGTTTCCATTTGTTTTTTGGATCTCTAACTGGACATGAGCCATTAACAAATGAGTCCAAATAGAGGAGGAGTAGCAGAGTGCTAACGGCAGCATGTCAGCACCAATAAAACAAACACTAAAACTGTCTGAGCAGGAAATTGGCCCTTTGTTAACTTTTTACGCAAGCACAAGATTTACATTTTTGGATTTGGCACGTCAATTTATGGTCACCAGACACTGTAAGTGCTCTCGATTTTTTTTTTTTTTTTTTTTGATGTGAACGACCCTAAAAACCAGCATCAGTGTGAGACAATTGCATATTCTTTGACCTGAACTGTGGATGAGTTTCAACTACAGTTTGTGAGATGACCACTGGACTATGGGCTCTGTGCACTTTCCCAGTAAGACCACAAACACCGATTACTAATGACCTGTTTCCTGTGGAGATCTCAGTGCAGGACAAAAAAGCTTCTCTGTGTATGCAAATGAGCACTGGACATAAAAAATACTGTAGCTATGGTACAGGTCGAGGGCTTCGAGCACGATCTTGCCGTCTTATATCACTTTCACACTAAAATTAGCGGGTCAACACAGGTTTTTACAGTGCGGGTTAACCCACTAACAATCAGCAAGTGACTCCTTTCTCACTGCCAGCAGACTGCTGCTTGGCGAGTTTTTGTTTCCTCTGCCACGTCAAGCTAATGTCATCACGTTGATGACATCATCCATCCAAACAATGGAAAGGAGCATGAAGGCCGTGGACACGTTGGTCAGCTGTTTTCTGTACTTTGTATTTTGGTCCCACTTTAAAAATGTACAAACTAAACACAGACTGAACGACTTTCAAGTGCTGGTGATAGGAAGGTGGGTGGAATTTGTTGCTGAGATGGCAAAAGAATCACGTGAATTAGGGGACGTGTAGATGTTATAGCATCAACATGTTACACCGATATCATGACGCAAATTAGCGGCTTGACCCAGATGAGCTGATAAAAACCTGTGTTCCTTGCAGGGTCAGTCGACCCAGATCGACATGCCAATCAGACCCTTTCAAACTTCCAACAGGAGCCAATTGTTAGCAGGTCTAAACAGGTTTTTGGCCAGTGTGAAAGGGGTATTATAGAAGGCAGGCTATTCTAAAATATGTTTCCCCACCAAACAGTTCAGCAGAGGATGCAGTGAAGACAGCGCTCATTTTTTTGACTTAAGTATTTTTGTCATAGTTTTCATCAACAACCTTTTTTCCTCTTTTGAATACAAGACAGTTACTAATAAAAACAAGTGCACACTGACAAAAACTCAAACTAAATTAATGGACAGTTACACACAGACCAAAATGTCTGACAGACTTAATCCAATCAGACCTAATGTGGTCATGTAGAAAGTAGAGACAAGTGATGAATCTATCCAATCACAGCTACTTTGGTTGTGTGGAAAGGTTGGATGAGTTCAGAGGGACATCCAATCACAGCTGCCTTAGCTTGGTGGTGGTGGGATAAGTTATGGAGCGATCCAATCAGAGCTGCTCTCTTTATGAACTGATATATTCATGTAGAGCAGGTTCACTTTAGAACAGCCTGCTGGTGGAAAAAAGGCATACAGAAGCCGTGCCCTCTTTTAAGTGACTTACTGAAAACTCACTTTTATAGATTTATGTGACGTTGTCTACTATCTCAGTCTTAGTTCTGTTTACAGCAGTGTTGTCAAACTCAAATACACAGGGGGGCAAAAATTAACAAATCAAGTCACAGACCTGACTGGTAATATGTATAACATAGTGAAATGAGCTTATTGCACATATTGACCATTGAACTAATTGAACTTTTAAATTATTACCCATAAAACAAACATTAAAAGTTAAATGAATGAAAAATAAGCTGCATTTATTTCTTATGGCTCTAGCTGCACATTTCCAGGGTAAGTTCTAATAAAAACATTTTTCTACGGCCAGAAAAGAATTTCATTTCAAGAAAATACAACATGCCTTGTGGTCGCAAGAAAAAAGTGCAAAAAGGAAACATATTTCAAGCTCAGCTCTCTGACGCTCACTAGTCTAAGGCAGAAACTTGAACCTGGAACTAGTAAATTTTATTATTATTTAGTTATTAGTTATTTTTTGCCTAAAAACAATAAAATTAAATACAAGAAAAATCAGTTGCAGTCATTTCTTATGGCCCTATAAGCAGCTTTTCCTGAGAATTTCAAGTGAAACATTTTCCACTGGCCAACAACAGCAAAAAAAAACAACTTCCTTCAAAGAATAATCAGACATGAATAATCACAAGAAAAAAAGTACAAAGCAATTCAAGGGTGAAGCAAGGGCTCGCTCTGATGCTACGTTCCATTAACCTCGGAACTGGGAAGAGTGAACTGGGAGTGATGTCATCTCCTAGTTATCAGCAATCCAATTACAAAGTCGGAAAAAAACGTGCCGATCTACCAGGCTATTGTTAGCCGTTGTTAGCACGCCCTGTGTTGTAGTTCACGATTACCACTTGGAGAATGTTAATAACACTATGGCTGCATTTTTGTAAATATAAGTCGAACAATACTATGTATACGGCTGATTTAGTGCGACACACACTATTCAGAAGTGCTAATAAACAGATTATTACAGGAGCTTAATAAATGTTTTCACTGGGGGCAGCCATGTTGGATTGTCAACTCGGGGATGGTGAGGTTTCCCCCGAGTTCTCAGTAAGAAATTCCGACTAATAGCAATCAGATATTATCCTGCAATCCAAAGATAATTCCACCCTGGGCCAGATTTGGCCCGCAGGCCTTTAGTTTGATTAACTTTTAGTTTTTTCTATAATTTTATTTCCTCCTTATGTCTGTTACTCTATTTCGTTATTGTTAATATCATATTGTTTATAGACTGATTGATTGATTTTATCCTTTTTATTCTACTGTTTTCTGCTTCCTCCCTCTTTTATTGCCCTTTCTTTTTCTAACTGATCTTATGTTCAAGCTTTTCCTTCGGTCCTCGTGGTCTTTTTTTGTTGCTCTGTGTTATTATGTTGTCTGGGTTCTTAAGACGGTTGAAGGATCTTTGTTTTGGAGTCTCTGAAGTTTGGACAGGTGCATGTTGGTTTCACCTTCTTCAGGGTGTATTCACACTCTGAGTCATTACTACCTCTTGTGTGTTGATTGGTGGGGTGTGGGCTGATGTGCGTTGGTGTGGTCTTCAGAGATATGCCTCTATGAGTGGGGGCCTCCTGCATGTTTCATGTTTGGTGACTGGACCTGGATTGTTTTTTAGTTATTTTCTTTTGTCTTGAATCTCTTGTGCTTTATCTTCTGAATTATGTCTGTTTATGAAACCACATTGTGAAACTCTGAAGAAGACAATGTGAGCAGAAGAGAATGTGATTGGATCTAAATGTGGACAATGATGGGTGTCTTCAGATGTATCTTATCAGAACCAGAGGAAGTGTACTTTGATTCCAGGTATTAAGGATCTACAACATCATCCAGCTACCTGCCTCACACACACAAACTCATTCTGAACCCCCCAAAAGGGAATATTTCCCTGACCTGGATGAAAATGTAAAAGCAGCTGCCCCATTTCTGTCTCCCTTCTTTCTTTTTTACATCCTTTCCAGTGATGCCTGTGTTACATTCTTCACAAACACAGCACGCCCTATTTCCAGCTCCATCCTCTGTCACCTGAAGGAACTCAAATGAAGCACGCTTCAGCCTCAGGCTTGGATCAGCATGAATCAGGCTCAAGGGGGTTGTTTTTAAGATCCACATTTTATGTCTTGCAGTGCACAAAATGAGTGACTCATGGATGGTTAAGCTGTCGTGGAAAACGTGAAGTATTATTCCTGTGCTTAAAAACATTTGTATATTATTAACCTGAGCTTGTAGAACAGCAACGAATCATGCAGCTTTCACTGAGCTTTAATTATCCACACCAAGACAGAAGAGAGGTAGAGCTTGTGTGATGTCTTTATCAGGGCTCTCTCCATCAAAATATTAAATGAATACTCCAACATTTTGTTGTTTTTGTGTCTTGCCTCCAGGGGTGTAGCAGCAATTTTAAAAGTGAGGGTGTTCTAAGGGTAGGGTAACCTTCGAGTCAAATTTCTGTTTTTACAATACGCTTATTGAAATTGAATGTATTTTTGCTTTTCATCCCAATAATATGCAAGTAAAATAGCATTAAGTATCAAAATGTACATTGATGTACCACACACTCCACGCTAACATCCATTTACACTTTCTCATACCATTATGGTTAAATGATGCTATGATTTAAGTCTTTTTTTATATAATATAGCACTAACCATGCCCATGACTCATATCCAATGATATTTGTGGGTGATACTTTAAAGAATACAGCACCTTTTACATTGTGTCTTAAATCTGTTTTAAATCAGTCAACTTAAAATCAATGTCAGAAAAAGTAAACAATACTTTGAGCAAGCTTATTTCCCAATGAGCTTTATATTGATTCATAAAAAAAATCACTGGGTCTTAATGCCTTTTAACTTAACAGCACAGTGTTTTATTGCCAATTAATCAAGCTGGTATATCTGAATGATACCACCTACAACGGTACGTTTTTTCCACAAATGTAAAAAACAAACAAACAAACAACAAATGAATACATACATCTAATTAAAGCTTCCAAAAGTGCTTCTTCTGCTGTCTTTGCGGGACACAAATTCTTTGGCAATCGCCTTCCTGTCTAACATGTCCAGCTTTTCTTTGTGAATGTGGCAAACAGCCACACTGTTCAGACGTTCTTGTGTCATAGTACTCCGGAGCCATGTCTTAAGTCTCTGGAGCCCACTGAACCCTCTCTCTGCTTCAGCAGATGACACTGGAACAACAAGGAGCAACCTAACAAGTGTTTCAACTTATTCAAATAGGCCACGGACCTCAGGACACATCCCCTGAAGAATACCAACAACTTCACTGCTGGACTGGAAAGAATACTTTGCCCTGAACATTGCTAGCTGTACCTTAAGGCCTGTTGGATTCAGCTCTGGGTACTTTTGCACATTATCATCTACATCTCCGGTTAAGAGGACTTGCTCCAGATTTCTTATGGATCTCATTCCATCCTGCTCAAACCACTCTCTGATCTGTGCATCAACAACTTCAAGTGCTTTATAGAACTCAGTTCTGTAGTACTCAAAAGCGGATGCATGGGCATGTGCAGGGGCAGAGCTGGTAAAACGTTTAGGTGGCCTATGGAAACAAGGAGCTGCAACTGGAGTCAGACCAAGGCTTTCACACATGTGAGAGGCCTTGTTGTACACAACTTGGAATGCATCAGGATTTCTTTTCTTCCCTAAGATCTCTTTCACACAGGCAACAGCAGACAGCATGCCATCTGTTGTCTGTGCTCTGCGCTGGAGGGAAACATTGAGAGTCCCTAACTCCTCTGTTATCTCTACAGCCAGCCAAAGACCAAGAACCACATTCCCCTGCTGTAGTTTATCATACAGGCCCTGTGCCCTGCTTGCTGTATCTGAGTTAGCTGTTGCCATCTTACTCAAAGCAGACAATATTGGTTCAGCACAGCACGGATAGCACTTGTGCAAACTGTCCACCTTGTGGGACAAAGAGGTCTAATAGCCTGCTGAGGCCCATCCCCAGTTTTCACAATGCCCTTAAAGATGTCTTTTAGTTTGCCTGACTGTCCAAACAAAATTCCCATTTCATGCGCCCATTCCATAGAGTTGGGAATAACAGCTGAGGAAGTACAGGCTTGCTGAGTGATGAGGTTCACACAGTGAGCACCACGGTTCACATATGGAGCAAGTGGTTGCTCTCTTTGAATGATGGCCTGTGCCCCTGAATATTTACTTGCCATGTTTGCAGCTCCATCATGAGCCTGGCCACGTAGACCCGTAATGGACAGATTTAGTCTTAGCGTAGCATCCTTTACCACCCTTGCAAGACTATCACCAGTAGTCAGTGTAACTTCATACAGACCTATGAATTCTTCATGTATGACCAAATCATGGTCAACATATCTTAGACATTATGCCTCCTGCTCTTTTCCACACTGATCTCTGGTGCCATCCATCATTGTAGGAAACTGCAAATGTGGAAGGGATCGAATCTTGTGAGCTATGTCCCTCACAATGGAGTTGCTCGTCAAGCCAAGGAACTCATTTTGAATGACTCCTGATGTGTAAACATCCTTTTAGCCACCTGGTGAGGCATGGGTCTTCTTCTGCTTTGTACTTCAGTAACTGATCTAAATTTCCCTCACTTGAATCATGGCCCCTGAGAGCCAAACCCTGTCTTGCCAAATATTGCACAGCACCAATTATTTTTAGGAGGCAGGCCATTGCTTCCTCTTGCTGTGGTATATTGACATTAGCCAAATGACACTGTACTGATCTGTCTTCATACAGATACAGGGTTGTCAGTCCTGTTTTGTGACTTTCAGACTTTTCATGTAACACAAATCGCTCAATGGCCTTTTTCCAGTTCTTATAACCTGCTGAAATAAATGCAGGTTCTGCATTCTTTGCAAGTGGTGAGGAATCTGTGTGGAATGCTCTGCAGCAGAAAAAGCAGAGCACACCTTGCACACCAGGGTTGAAATGAAGCCAAGGGAATCTGTTGTACCAGCTTTTTTTTGGAATGAAAGGATGTGTTTTCCAGCTAACTGTTTAATGATGGTTTTCGGGTCTGGCTGATTTGGTTTAGTTGCCAAGAATGTTTGGTTTGGGACTGCCTTTGCAGAAGTATCTAACACTTCAGTGACCTGAAGCATTCTGTCCCCATCATGGTCTTCCTTGCACTTTCCTTCCCCTGAACTCATGACTTCTCCTTCTCTCAAGTTCTCTCACTGATCTTCCTTTTCCTGCTCCTCCGCACTCCTGGACCCTGCCTCGCAATCATCCTATTAAATATAAATACAAAATAACTGACTGTGTAAATAACTGTAAACAGTCAAATAACTCGAGCAGTGGTTCACGTTTCTTTCTGTAACACAAGCAAGATTGTTGCAGTATTGTATATATGAGAGCATACATTATTAGAACACTAATTGTGATTGATAATAAGCCTTAAAACTAATTTCATTTGACTCCTCACCGTTGGACCTCCTCCATCTCTAGAAGGAGACCCTGACCCCAGATGTGACGCTGTGTCCTCCTAAACAAGCAGAACACAGCAGTTAAAACGCTGAGATGACTTTACACATGATACAATACATATTTTAACATGACAAAGGCGGCTTGAATTACATAAAAGGGCACATACAGTACAAAGTGAAAAAATAATACAATGTATTTACAGGTAGAACATTTAATTATTACAATCATAGACTATAAATTAACTCTTTTTCCTTTCAGGGAGAATACCCTGAAGCCCCTTTCACAAGGCCAACTTCTTATTAAAACTGTATGTATTTAATCTAACCCACTATATAAAGTTACATGACTGGCCTTAAAAAAGGAGTCAATCCTCCTCTGCTTTGCAGCTTTGGACATCCTCATATGTAGCATAAGATAAAACAAAGATGCTTAATAAAGTCAAAATGAGATCGATATTGCAATCACAGTAAAAATATTCGACTTCTACTACATGTTTCTGGGATGAAAGTTGAAAATTTGTCTTAAAACCGGTTATATCGACGTATGCTAACTGCTAGCATATCAATGCAATTTCCCATACACGTTAGCATCAAGCTAGCTCTATATTTTCAATGTCATTCTGGGTACATTACGGCGTACTGTAAGGAATCAACAAGGAATTCCTCAAACCTAGAGACTAACCATGGAAGGATCATCATGGTCATTGGATTAAACCATTTCTCATCTATTCTGAACCGGTTATAGTTACATCAGCCTGCATAGAGTAAGCTACCACCGTGATAGTGCTTCTAAGCTAACTAACTAGTTTGTACATCGCTTCACATTAAATGTTGAATTAAAAAAATATTACCTGACACATATAACAACAGAGCGTGGTCACAAAAGATATCTTATTATCATTCGTTTCGTTACAATCTTTACATTTGTGCTCGTTTTCAAAATACCCCCGGCTCAGGCTCCGCTTCTGTCTGCGTTGCTTGACAACACTCTTCTCTGTTTACAGTGGGCTCGTCAAATGGCGGGTTGTGATTTGCTTGATCTCCATTCAATCAGTCAAACTTGACCAATACATTTTTGGCAATGAATTCCTCTGTAAAAAGTGAGGGGGATGATTTTTTGTTTCTGTGAAAGTGCGGGTGTCTCAACACCTGCAACCCCCCGTGGGTGTGACGCCCATTCTTGCCTCACTCTTAAGTCCGTGCGTGCAATGACAAGGAAGAGATGGGCAAAGCTTGCCCACTGCTAGTTAGCTTAGTTCAAACACTGGAAGTAAATGGGAAGTGTTAGCCTGCCTCTGTCAATAGTCATCAGATAAACTCTTCAGCAACTCTAAATGGTCTGGTGTGCTTGTTGCGACTTGTTTTTTTTACCCCTTAAAGCTCCACTATGTAAGATTCCAGCTTTCCGCTCTCTCGTGGCCTCTATGGCTGTTGGGTGTAACTGCACTGTCGTACACTAACATGCATTTGTTGTCATACAGAGGGAGGAGAAGCCGACAAGACGTCCCAAGAGACAAACCGTAAAAATGTGTAGTTTTTTAGTGTGGACATCTTCCTACCATCCACACTGAGGTTACATAGTGCCAGTGAAGGTGATACAGACCCCCTCAGACCATGACAGAGGAGTCATTCAACCTGTCGTAAGGTGATGCATCAGCACAATGACTCTAGAAATATTATCTTAGGGTGGAAAACTGACGTAGTGTTGGTTTAATGTTATGGTGTATTTTATTGTCTTCATATTATCTTATCTGCTCCTACATAAAGGCTTTGTTTTGTTGACCTACTTCTGCAGTGGTTTGCTTGAGAGATGTGACGTTCACGGATGAATCAAATCCTTGAACAGCTCTTCTAGGTGAAAGACGAGAACCATTTTGCAGTTTTGAAGGAGCTGTTTGTTTCTTAAATTTGCAGGCAATTAGCATTTAATAATGGCTCACAAACAAATAGTTCACTCACAACTGAAGGAGTTTTCTTAAGTAATTAGTAAAGTTCTATTTATGTTAGCGTGTCTTATCTTATCATGACTTCATGAATGTTGATTGACAGAATGATCATCCAATCACCTGCCAAACATGCTTCTGAAAGGTTCTGCCCATTCTCAAACACAAAAAGTAGGATACTTAAAGTTTATTTTATTGAGTATGCTTGTGTATAAGTATAGCAAGTATACCAAGGCCCATGTATTTGCTGTGCACTAGAGTATATTAATTTAAGACTTCTTTAGACCAAATTGGAACATTTTCAGTATATAAAGCATACTTTAAGTTTATTTTATATGTTCATTTTAAGTTTACAAAAGTATACGTTCCAGTATACAACAAATATGCATATCTATATACTACTAATGTATTAGAATTATATTTCTAGTCTACATTTTAGTCTATTAAAGTATAATTTAGGTATATTTTGTCAACTAAAAAATACTGTTTTTGCTGTTTTAATAGTTTACTTCTTGTTGTACTTTAAGTATACTTGTAAGTTGTACTTTCTTGTAATTCCCCCTTCATGCACAGATTAAACAAAAAAGTTCTGTACAGTCAAAACTCTGACAGACAATAGAAGAGGCTTGTACAAACAACAGTGCTGGTTGCTTGACAGATGGAACATTTTGTTTAATTAATGACCTGCCCGTATTCCCAAAGATTCTGAGAATCCTCTCAGAGAGCTCCTAACTTAGCCTAAAAATTCCCAGCAAGAAGTCTTAGCTTACGAGTGATTCCAGAACACTCTCAGAGAACTCTGAGCAAGGAATGGACAGAAACTCCTCTTAGTGAGCAGGTGTGGTTGACCCCGTTGCTCGGTATGAGTCATCATTTCCAAAGCTGTGATTGGTTGATCCTAAAAGCTGTATACAAAACTTACTTTTGGTGATAATTGATAAACTTAATCATGGAATCTAATCTTATGAAGACTGTGTAATTGTTAATAACATGTCACATAAAAGAAAATACATGTTAAATGAATAGTAAACTGTACTATAAAATAATCCTACTGAATGCCCACATATTCACATAGTGATGGTTATATTAATTTGCTTTTATTAATTGCATGTTTTTGTACTTTCAACTATCAACATCCCAGCTTAATTTGGTATTAACTAGTGTAACACAACACAGCTTTCATTTTCATTTTCATTATTTATATCATTCAGAAAATAAAATCCAATACAAATAAAAATAAAACTCTCCAACATTTGAATGAAAAGGAGCAGAAAGAAGAAAAATCTTATATAGTCTGCCCCTCTCTCACAAAATATTAACTAGCAATACAAATGAACAGGAGCTGCAGGCCAACATGCCTTTTTACATTCACTTTTCTTATTTTCAAAAACAACCAACAAAATAAACAAGCAAAAAGATCACATATTCATTCATGTTTTGCCACAAAGCAAATACAGCAGAACATTTATAAACACATTTCCCTGTATTCATGCAACATACTGGCTTTAATGCTTTTTTTAAAGACATAATTTGATTTGGCTTCTTTACTTTCTTTGTTCAGATTATTCCATAAACTGATTCCTCTCACAGGAACACAGCACTCCCTCAGTTTAGTTCTAAATCTTGTTTTTTTAAATATTTCAAATCCTTTTAAATCATAACAACTTTCTCTTTTTTAAATCGGTTCTGGATGTTGCTTGGTAAAATGTTTCTATGAGCTTTATACATAATCTGCAACATACTGAGATCTACTAACTCACTGAAGTTCAACAACTGCAATTTAATAAATAATGGGTTTGAAGGACCTCTATATTGACTTCTACTGATAATTCCTATTGCTTTTTTTTGTAAAATAAAAATTGGTTGGATTGAAGTTTTACATGCACTTCCCCAAACTTCAACACAATAGGTCAGATATGAAACAATCAATGAATTATACAAAAGGTACAAAGCTTTGTCATCTAAGTAATCCTTAACTTTATGTAACATAGCAATTGTTTTTGCTATTTTAACTTTAATTCCATTAATGTGTGATTTCCATGTTAGATTTTCATCAATAATAACACCTTTCATCAATGCCCTTGATTGCTGACAGGTGTATAAGAAGTAGGCTTGTCTGGCTTTTACATCTGCTCCACCATTTTGTCCTCTGCTTAGGAAACTCCTAAGCTGCTTAAAAGTCCTCTTCCCTGCTCCTAACAGATCTCACCTTAGGAGCACTCTTAGGAGCTAGGATTCTTTTGGAATAGCTTTTATCTTTACTAAGATCTACTCTTAATTTTGAGGAGAAATTCTAAGAAAACACCAAGATTCTAAGAATTTTCTTAGAATTTGGCCACTAGGAGCAACTCTTTGCACTAAGAATCTTTAGGAATACGGGCCCTGGTTATTTTTAAACAATCATGTTCACATCAAATTTCAGTTTTTTATCCATGCGCCAAACTTTTTTTGTGTTTTAGTTGAGGTCCTTACTACATCAGACAGGCCTGTATGTAAAGATTCACAGATCAAAGTACAAAGTATTTTGATATATGTGGTTAAAAAAACAACTGTTAATGCTGCCTAGCATGATATAATTAAAACAAAATGTGTTCTTGTTGAAACAGATGATGCTGTGTACATAACACCTACTAAACCCAATGAAAGGTAGTAGAACTTGATCAATAAAGTCCAAATGTTTTTCTGCTAATGTTGTAAAGGCACATAAAGATAATGCAACTGAGCACACATGCTATTTACTGTAAACTTTTAAACTCCAGCACTGTATGATTTAAACATGTAAGTGTACAACAGGGGTAACACCTCAAAGCAGATGTGTGAAATGAAAACCATTTTTATTCTGCTAAATTAAATGTATGACTAAATCATGACTTTATGGTGTAGCTGGATCAAGATATAGGCCACTAAGTATTAGTAGGCCTACTCTGGGGCAAAAAGAAGTAAAAAGTATACTAAAGTTTTAGTATTTAAGTAGGTGTGTAAGTATTAATAAAGGACTTAGTCATTGACCTATTCTTATAAGCCAAGTGAAATTCACTATACTATTCTATATATAAAAGTTTTTGTGTAAAATAAGTATTTTGCTAAGTGTTACTATTTTGTTGACAGCATTATCTCGGAAATTCCAAGTTGAAAATACATTTTTTAAATGTTTCCACGAACCCCTGGTTGGAAATCACTGCTTTAAGTGTACATGCTTCTGAACTAAAACTAACTAACTAACTAACTAACTAACTAACTAAAATACTAAAAAAAAAAAAATTACTAAATAAGTAATTAAATAAATTCCTTTGGTCCGCCAACCAAAGCCCTTATATTTATGACATTGAGAATTTCAAAGCTGACAGAAATATTATGAACGCTTGTCTCCGCAATGGGAGTTCCAGCACTAACTCCACCCGCCCGGGCTGTCTCGGTTTATCTACACGAGCTCACCCCAGACGACCAGGAAGTGTCACGCACCAGATCAGACACAACAGTCCAGTGTTTACCGAGTCGAGAGGAGTCCACGGAGGAAACGACGAGGACACTGAGCGTGTTTGGGCTTTCTATCGATGCCAGAGAGTTTGAGACGTCTACTTTAACGATGGGGGGACAAACAGTGACTACTTGTGTGGTTTTTAGTGCCGTTGTGCTGTGCGTTAGCTTTGTTAGCCGGGGGGCATGCCAGTCCACTTCACCTCCTGCTCCAACACCAACTTCAGCCCGTAAGTTTCATTTCATGTGAAAAGCCAGCCATGTTGTTGACAGAGAGATCTTATGTGGTGTACAGTCTTAATTCTGAGGGTTTAACAGCGTCGACAGAAGTGTGATGGTGTTGTTTTTAAAGTACGCCACTGGTGCCGTGGCTGTGGTCACTGTGATGGAGTCACGTTACTCTCTTGTCTTCCAGCCTGCTCCACTTACACCAGCTGCGACTCCTGCGTCCCTCACGCCAAGGTGAGTTCACCTGCACGACTGTGGACACCTGCCTCTCTGATAGATAATGCCAGACCTTTGCAAGAATAATTCTAACTGCTGCCATAAAACGTATCAAATTGAAGTGTCATGCTTGTAATCTCAGTGGCCTACTTTTCCCCCACAGCATGACCACAGACCTGCTCCAGTTCAAAGCCTGTAAATCTGTAAAGCATTGACTCACTGAGCCTCCCAACACCAAACAGACCACTTTTTAATGACTGTTCTTACTAAAACACATCAGACTAAGCTGAAGGAGGTCCCTAAGAAAAGAAAAATAATAATAGAAGTTATGTTAGGACTGGGCAATATTACCAAATCTCATCATGATTAATTCAAGTTGTTACCATGATTACAATTAATTAGAGGTGGGCCATTTTCCCCCCACAAAAAATCTTCAATCAAAAAAAAACAAACAAACTCAATTCACTATTCCATGCCCCTGCCGAATTTAAAATGAAATAACTACTCACTGTAAATTTATTTCCAAAATATACATTTATTTATACTTAAAATTATACATTTATTTATTTATTATATTTTATTGTGTCAGTTGTACGGCTGGGTTTAAAAAATCAATTTAATCGATTTCCCTTTAAATGGTTCATAATCGATCCATAAAATCCAAAGATCGATCTTTTAACTTGGGTAGTTTTTTCTTCATTGGATGTGCAGAGAAGCAGCCTGTGGTATCAACCCTGCTAGTGTTGTGTGATCTGCGTTAGCGCTGCTTTACACTGAACAAAATCTCTTGAGATGTTACTGCAAGTAATCAAACAAACACGGCAGAAGCAAATAGCACTATGTGGGCACCACCGGCGAGTTTAAAGGCTGACGTATGGACGTATTTTGGATTTTACAAGCACGAAGGCAAAGAGGAGTTGGACAGAAAGCAAGTAATATGCAGAATACGTATTTATGTACATAATTAATATAAGATTAATGTAGCTGCTTTGGGTTCATTTCTTAATGTAAAAGCAATTTAAATAATGCACCAGGTCAAAAGTGACTGTTTTAAGTTTACATTATTATTTTAACTAAGATATCCCAGACTGAATAAATATATTATTGTATTGTGAATCGAATTGATTTGAGACCTGGTAATATCAAATCGAATCGATCCAGAAAATCTGAATCGATACCCAACCCTAGTCAGTTGGTGTCATTGATACATTGATGTATGTCTTAATGTTTCAAACAATAAATAATACAATTCCAAATTCATTGTACATACATGGCAGCACTGCAAGTTTCCATATATATCCTTAAATTGGGTTTACAGTCAAGGCGTATATTTCCATTATTTATGTATCACTGAAATAATCGCAATAAAATAATTAACAAAAAGCAAAAAAACAACTAACAATTACACAAAGGCTACATATAAAGAAAAGGAAAAGAAAAAAAATGAATAGATACAAATAAATAAATAGATTGGCTTTCTATATCATGCAATTAATTCATATTTAAGCTATACATGAAACATAAGAAACTCACTTCATCTGATTTTATTCCACATTTACATTGTCAATTTTATACTTCATATGAAAGGAGGCCCATCTTTTTTCAAACAGCCTTTCGTTTCTATTTATCTTATGGGTTATTTTTTCCATTCTATAAAAGCTGTGCACTGTTTCTAACCACTTTTTCAGATTAGGAGGTTCAGTAAAATATACATTTAAAGTGCCTCCAGGTCAAAAAATCAACACATAAATCGACACAAAGTGCCTGTGCACTGTAGTTTTATACACTTGTTTGAATTAACTATGAAGATAACAAAATGCCTAAGGTAATGCTTGTTGTAAATAACATAAAAATCTAAATAGAAAACACAACTCTTGTTGTACAAAATGTAAAAGTGTACAAAGTAATGAGAAAGGTGCCTCAAATGGCAAAATGAACGGGTTGATTTAAAAAAACAATCGTTAAACTCGAGTTTCAGGAAAAATGAATGAATTTGACTTGCCAACTCGATTTTTAAATCTTATAAATTTTTGCCCAGGCATACGATTAATGAACAGTTATTTTATGTTATACCTGAACAAATTAATGGTGTTACCGACGGTCGTAGAAATGGTCTTCCTGTAGTATTTACACTTAACTTCTTTCTGCTCAATGTTCTCTGGCATTTTTTCTTGGCTACAAGGTCCTCTGATAGATCGGTGCTTGTCTCCTCCATGTTGGTCTTCGCTCTTGGCGAAAGTGAGCGACTGTATGGAGGGGGCACAATCATGTGACTTACACAGCAAAATAATCAACATGAATAAAATTACTTTGATAAGAGGTCTAACTGTCAATTTGGATTATTTTTCAATTACTTGCCCAGCCAGATCGCGGATTTTTTTTGCATGATTTTCATGTTTCTTTTGAATCTAAAAGCCAATCTCACGAAGACAACCCAGGTAAATAAGAAATGCAGTCTCTAAATTATGATTTCATTTATGATCCGAACATTAAAGTGTGATAAATATGCAAAATTCAGGAATCAGAAAGGGGGCATATACTTTTAGCAGCACTATCTATAATTCTGATAATCCTTCTGTAACCCTGTCTCTGTGGCAAAAAAACTGTACACACAAAACTCACCACCAGATAACACCATTTATCATGTTTGCAGAGAGGCACTATGACTTCTTTGATTTAACTGATAAGATATCAGTGGAATAAAATATTTCAGCTAGCTGAAATTTCCAGTTATTGCTAATCTATCTCAGTCTGAGTATCCACACACAAAACATTTTGTTTTCATTAAATAGAATATATATATATATATATATATATATATATATATATATATATATGTATATGTATATATCTATATCTATATCTATCTATCTATCTATATATATATATATATATATATATATATATATATATATATATGTATATATATATATATATATACACAATTTTTGTTTTAAAACAAAATATTTCATTATGTATATAAAGTGCCACTTTAAGATTGAAATTATGAAACTGAATTCATGTTTGCTTTACATAATGATGAGTGTTAATGAAAAAAAAAAAGTTAAATATTTTGAAATATATCCAACATCCTAAAAGGGCCTTAAGGGGGAAAGTGTGAGTTTTATGTCTTTTGTAATTGCACAAAAAAATCTGTAAAATCAATGTTGCTGCATAATTTTTGACATCCCAGACTTATTGTCCCTGCTTAAAAATAACCCACTTTGCTTTCATTGGAATTTTTTTTCCCGTCTAATACAATGCCATTATGCGACTAAACAGGCATTTAGAGGGTTAAAATATGAAAAATAAATTAATGTTGGCCATACATGATTAGACGTAGAGTTAATGACCAAAAAGTATTATTTTTCATGTTTAATATTTTAATTTTATCCAATATCCTAAACAGTTTTTAGAGTGAGAGGGTTTTTTAGGGTTAAATAGCATGTCTTAGATTTTAAGCCATTCTCTATCATAACACACTACAATCTAAACCCATGTGAGTGTCTGTTATTTCAATATTTACATTAATTTAGGGGCAGGTTGGCCAAACTGCCATGTGCCCGCTCATCTGTGCTTAACTTCAGTTACAATATTAAGCAGTTAATATCAAAGAAATTCTACATTTTCAAATATGTTTATAAAAATCCTGGATGTGCATCCATGTTTGCATCACCACCAAAATGAAATCACTTCACCAGAGCTCCTTAAAAATGTCATCAGACTCTGTGGAGCACATTGAGTTGTCCTGCACACTGCTGGACAAACAATGGACAAAAACATTACCTCCTTTGCAGAGGTAAATCAACAGAAGAAGAGAGTGTCTAAGCTTTAAACTTTCTCCGTCTTTATCTGCTCTCAACAGGCACAAATAAATGAAGAGGGAGCTTTTAGTCAGCTACAGCTTCATCTGACAGCTGCTAAAGGAGGCTGGAGTGTTAGTGAAACTTCAACAGACCACATTAAAAAAGATGAAAAATTCAGACTGTTAAAATATATTCATAGAACGGTTCATATCAATAAAATCAAGAATGGTTAAACAACCCTATTTAATAACTACAATGAGCTTTGACCTACATTTGTGTGTTCTTTCATGCATGTGTGCTCTACAGCTTCAGACTGCTGATATAAAACACAAAACATTTTAGCCAAACAAATCTACAGTATTTCCAAAAGACTGTTAGATAATAACCGATAATAGTCCTACTCGATTTGCAGCGTGTCTCCACTAGCCTGGTTTCTCCTAAAACAAGCTAGTTTTCGTACCTGCTCCGCTCTGGTTCCAAGAGAGCACAAAAAGCCACAGATTGTTGTGTCGCGCTCAAAATGACGTCACCGCAGTGCCGCTCACCCTGTTGGGCAGGCGACTGGGGCTAATGGAAAAGCAGCACAAGGCGAGTAGAGTAGAGTAGGGCTAATGGAAAAGGGCCATTACTGTATCATATTGTGGAGCCAGTGTAGTTTATAAATAGTTTTAACCTAAATGCAAGTCTTTACGAGACTTTCTGTTGCTAGTATCTGCCCCCAGATTCGACTCAAATTCCTTTATTATATTACTAGTGCCATGAGCTTCGGGCAATCCCACTATATATACCCGGACTAACCTTTTAAGCAAAACTGTATGGTTAAAGTGTGATGTGAACGGTTTGTTTTGAGCAGGGTGGTCATGTTGGCGATCACAGGAGGAAAGAGAAGTCAAAATGAGTCCTTTTCCCCCAAGACATTACTTGTTAATCACAAAATGCCGACCCCCATTACCTCTGTCTTATTATTTCTTCATTTTTTTTTTTAGCTTTAATGCATTAAAATCAAAATGATATTATTTAGCTGAGTTAATATTTCAAGCAACAACACATTGTAGTCATGTAAAAGTTTGATCTGACTCTCTCAAACTCCCTTTTCTTCTAAATAGGGCTGGGCGATATGGCCTTTATGTTGTCTAAATGTTTCCCTCTTAAAGTCAAAGTCTGGGTCATAAAAGGTTAATTATATAGTACAAATGTAGGCAGGTTTGTCTACATAAACACTAAAAGGCTGAAGTATTTTAACAGTATTAGCATGAAACTCTCTGATCAATATTTAATCTACTTAAAGGGACTGTGAGGAGTTTCTAAGTAATTTCAAAAAAGTCTCACTTTTAGATATATGCCTGATCCAAATACACACTTTAAGATGAGTTTTATAGCATCAAAATAGGTTATCTATAAATGCTATTCCTTAGCTTCGCATTCGGGTCGGACAGAGCTGGACTGGCCTGGATACTCAACTTCAGGAACAAGACAATTAAAACTAGAGCAAATTTATATTATTCAGACACGTCTTAGAGCACCGGGCTGTAAGTAGTGATATATAGCCGGCTACAAAACTACGATACTAAGTTTTCCAAAAATTACTTGTTGTCACACATCAAAAACTACCGCTACGTAACTAGAAAGAGATACATTACCTCGTCGCTTTGCATCCTGTAAGTTGTTGAAAAAAAGTTGTAAAGCAATTCAGAGTTCTGAGGAAGGTCCAAGCTGCATTCATTAGCATCCCAACAAACACACGCGTTGGCTTGGGTCACGTCTTTTGGTGCGTTCAAGTTGTAGTCAGAAGTAGGAATTCCCGAGTTCCGAGTAGGAAACTGCAACTAAAACGTCCCCCGAAGTCGGAATTTTCTACTGGGAGCTCGGTGAAACCTCGCCACCCCCGAGTTGACAATGGAAGATGGATGCCCCCAGTGTGAACAGTTATTTATCTCCTGTAATAATCAATTTATTTACACTTCTGACTGGGTGTGTCGCTCTAGATCAGCTGTATACATAGTGTTGTTAGACTTATATTTACAAAAATGCTGCCTTCTTGGTAATCACATTCTTCATGTGGTATTTGTGAACAACAATGCAGGGCGTGCTAACAACAGCTGACTATAGCCTGGTAGATTGGCGTGTTTTTTTCTGACTTCAACTGGAACGCCGATAAGTCGGAGATGATGTCACTCCCAGTTCCGAGGTTACTGGAACGCAGCATTACGACAGTCGCTGCGCGTGCTCATGGGTAGCAGAGTCTAAATGTCGCCGGAAACAGATTTTCCTCACAGTCCCTTTAAATAACAAATACAAGCCTATAAAAGTGCTTGTGCAATCCCTACAAGGCTGACCATCATGAAAATTATAGCTTTTTTCAAAAATTGCAACTACTAACAATTGGACTAAGGCAAGAAAAAAAATCTTGATTTTTAATTTTTTAAATCTTCTGCAGAAAATAGTTCAAATTAATCAATTTAATTGATTTTTTCCCAGCTCTACTTCTAAATAATATGTGTGATTTTTTTTTTCTCCTCACAGTGCCTTTGGTGCATCACCACCAACAACTGCTCGGAGTACCCGGTGAGCTGGTTACTTCCTCCTGCGTCTCTGTGCCAGCTGTCCCAGGCTCGATGGGGAGTCTGCTGGAGTAAGTTTTCCAGTTTTTATTGTCATTTATGTGGTGCAAGTTCATTCACTATATAGACTATATATATGTTTTTATCAGAATTAGTTTAGTTTTTCACTTTTGTTTTTTACTTTAAGAACTGCAGATGTGTGGGAATGTTGGTTCATTAGTAAAGACACTTCACTGCCATCATAAAAGTAAATAAAGGTGGAGAGGGTTAGGGTTAGGGTTAGTAGTTGTTTTATTCTCATATTACATAAACAGGATGTCATCTAATCCAGTATTTTTCTTTTTACAATTGTTGCCTTAACCTCATACTCAACTTTCTGGAAACTCAGCTTCACATTTTATTTATGTTAAAACAAGCTGACCTTACTCTCAAGGGCAGTCGACTTATGCAAACAAAATATTTTAGCATTGAGGTTCACACAAAAATCTAAACACTATGACAAATGGAAAAGCAGAGGACTAAAATATTTTGAGTCAAGGCAGCTGTTATTCAACTTAGACTTCAGAATCTTAGTTTAAACTTAAGGGGGGTTGATGATGCAGCATTTTCAAAGCAACAGCCTTCTGTCCCACATTGTCACTTTAAGTTTTGATGCCTGTCCTTTGCCTGCATGTAACTTATTCTTCATGTTATGATTGAGAACAGTGAGGATGAGTCTCCAGCTGATGTTGCAAAAGTGTTTTTGTAAAAGAAAAAAAATGACATGACTGGGAGCTGCAGGTGGAGGTGAAGCTTTAGGCTGATTATATGACTCATGAGTTCTTCATCTTGCTCCTGGAACTGTTGTCGCCTAAAACACCAAAAGGACTGTTTTACAAATCCATGTAAAATATTTCACAAGCCCATAGAGCGTGGTTTGGAGAGGCAGCACACGTCAAACTTATGAGGCAGTAGTTAGTGTTCATAATATGATAGCAGGTGAACATCTTTCAGTCCTGCACATCATTATTGGCACCCATGAAGTTTAAGTACACAATGTGACAGTACAAACAGTTTCTTTACAAACCTCTCTAACTTTGCTCTGCATCACTTTATCAGACTCAAACTTGGCAGAAGTAATGTTCACATATTAAGGTTTGTAAATTATACTTCATTAGCGACTATGATCATGCAGTCATATTTAGAATAGGCAGTTTGAATTGCAACCACTTGAAGCCTACAAGGAAAAGAACACCCTACCAACAATTGAGCATAGTGGAGGTTCCATAATGGTTTGGGGCTGCTTTGCTGCATCAGGCACTGGGGCCGTATCACAGGAATCATGAAATTAAAGAATTATCAAGAAATTTTAGATTAAAATGTCCGACCCAGTGTCAGAACACTTGGTTTGAGTTGAAGATCGTGGGCCCTCCAGCAAGACAAAGACCCAAAGCACACATCCAAAAGCACGCAGGAATGGTTGAAAAGGAAAAAATGGCCTGTTTTTAAAATGACCATCAATGAGTCCTGATCTCAATCTGATTGAAAATCTTTGGTATGGCTGAAATCTGCCATTGGGGAAAAGAAACCTGCAAATGTTCAAGAGCTTGAACTATTTGCATAGGAAGAGTGGGAGAAGATACCAGCTGAGAAGTGCAAGAAGCTTATAGATGGCTACAGGAAACATTTGGAGGCTGTCATCAGTGCCAAAGGGTGTGCAACAAAATACTGAAGAGGGGTGCTATTATTACTGAACATGCAAGTAAAAATGTTTTTTTATTGTTTAAGTATTTTGGACCTTCAATTTAAAAAAAAGAGCCTGATGACATAAATTTGGTACATTTCAATTTATTTCTGAAGATATTGTGAAAGCAATGATGATAATGAAGGGGTGCCAATAATACTGAGCAGGACTGTATATCATAACTCCAGTGCTGTATGTTAAAAAAAGAGTATCAGCTAAAGAGTTGAGGCACACAGAGGTCAATCTGAAGCATCATGCATGGAGATCACACTGGAGAAAAAAAAGCTGCAGAGTTTCAGCTCCATATCCAACAGCAGTGGGAGACGGCTCTTTAGATGCTGGAGAGACCAGATGTGGTTGTTTTTAAGCAGATGTACCACAGAATTTCTGCGATGTGTCGTGGGAACACTTCAAAATGCCCAAACACACGTCTGAGTTGTCTTACTACCAGATAAACTCCTTCCACAGCGGTGGTTGTTTTTATCCATCCTGTCAAGTCCCTTCTCTGGTTTGAATTCCCCTGATAATGTGCTGCAGCGTTCAGATGTGAGCTCACTTGGAGAGAGGAGAGAAAGAAGAAATTACAGCAGTAAAGTCTGAGTGAAAACAGCTGAGCACACCCTCTGTGTTTGTCACATGGATCAGAGCAAAGCCAGTCAAGGGGCAAGCTGGCTGAAGCAGGAAGCAAACGTAGCCATGACACCGAGAGGAAAGAGGAAGTATTAGACAGTCATCAGAATGGAGGTCCAACTTGTTGATTTGTCTAAAAACAGAATCCAAACAGCGTAACTTGTAAATTGTGCGAAACAAACTGATGAGGAGAGGAGCTGGACAGAAATCACAGCCACCAAGGATGTTATAGGATGCTAACTGCTAGCCAGATTTAGCCTCCTGATGTTGTGCACCATGTTTGTTTACACTGAAGTCATGTGTGATCATGTGAAATCACAAGCTGTGACAGCGGGGGTGCTGACTTCCTGATAAGTGAATGTGTCAGTTTTTGTTGCTGTGTCTCTCTTTGTGGCTCTGATAAATCTGACATTATCTTTCACTGTTTCAATGAGATTTTAAAAACCTTCATGTGAGTACCAGGCCTTATTTTGTTTTTGTGATGGTGGAAGGCCATAAATGTAATCATAACTGAAACTCAAAAGATGATGAAAAGTCATTTTCTAACCAGGAGCAACTGTGGAGCTTAGAGTTTGAGAAATGGACCGGCCTGATGATAGACGTGAAATGTGGCAATCCAGCTATTTTGAGAATCTTTGTTGTTTGGTGGAACTGCTGATTTAAAGGATAAGTTTGGTTAAGACAGCTTTCACATTGTTTATAGAATGAAGTAGAACAATATACTCACCCAGAAGGCTTTCCTGATCCAAACAGTGCTTCAGGAGATATTTAGATCCAAAATCGAGCAGCGGACATCCGTGTAATGGTAGCACATGGGGCATGTATAGCGCCGCTCCTCAAACTGCATTAATCGTCCAAGAACTCATTAGTTTCACCAATATTTCATCATGGTCCGCTCATGCTACTCCTCCAAGACAGTCCAGTGTTGCTCCACCTATGTTTTCGTGACTGTGCTGACCTCTGAACTGAAGACTGCTCTCTGGCCAGCAGTTCTTCTCTTTGCCTCCGCGTCCTCCTTTCGATGAGCTCCTCATCTGTAACTTCTGGCTCGAAACTGTAAGGACACCCATCATATTCAAAGTTCTCCTCCACAACATCTTCATCCCATAGATATTTGTCCGTTTTGCACAAAACTGGAAGAAGAAAGTTTTTGAGTAGCCGGCAGATGCCCCTGAAACAATGAGCCGTACTTCGCATGCACGGCAGCCGTAAAGACAGTCTTCAGTTCAGAGGTCAGCACAGTCACAAAAACATGGGTGGGGCGACACAGGCTGTCGTGGAGGAGTAGCAGGAGCGGACCATGATGAAATATTGGTGAAACTAATGAGATTTTGGATGATTAATGCAGTTTTAGGAGCGGCGCTGTATGCCCCATGTGCTGCCATTATGCGGATGTCCGCTGCTCGATTTTGGATCTAAATATCTCCTGAAGGACTGTTTGGATCAGGAAAGCTTTCTGGGTGAGTATATTGTTCTACTTCATTCTATAAACAATGTGAAAGCTGTAGAAACAGAACTTATCCTTTAGTAACCACTGCTAAATAGACATGTCCATGTCAGATTGTTAGTTTTATGATAAGATTTCATTAAGAGTTATGAGTTACACCAAAGTCAGGTTGAAGTGTCTCCACAGATGGAGGTCAGTGGTCTCAGAACGGGACCAATGATGAAACACTTCAGTGGATTTCTCAATGAAGGCAACTCGTAAAACAAAAAAAAAGAATAACTGAAGCACTCAAGTCATTTTAGGTATTTTCTTCAGGTGCGAGTGTCCTGACACCCCTGCCTTCTCATCAGAGTCAGACAGTAAAGACATAATATGAGAGATGTCACCACCCTCCTCCTGAACAAGCACATCTCTGATTGGATGATGGGATTGCAAAGTCAGCAACAGTGAACCTGTTCTGTGACAACACATCACTGAATAAAAAAACTTCTACATATAGTTGACTTCATTTGTTCCTTTAATCTACTTGTTACATTTGTTAAGTAAATATGTTATTGCAATTAAAAGGCAAACTATTTAATTTTCTCTTAATTTTAGCTTGTTAAATTAAACATTCCTTTTTCAATAAGCTTAAGACATACCTCATGTCCTGAGGCGAGTTTGTCAGATCATTTCTGATATCTAGTTTTTCCTACAGTTTAGATAATGTGGCTGTGAGAGTTGTATTCTGGATTAACAGTGTCTCATCACAGAGGAGCAACGAGAAAAGCCACCTGATTTTAGAGGAATCAGTCCACACTGAACTTCCTGCTTCTTTGTGATCTTTTTACACCTGCAGCTCTGCCTCTGCTTCCTCATTTCCCCCTCAGATTGTTCAAGATTACAGCCGTGAACAGCTGCGTTGAGCTCATTCCTGTTTCCTCTGAGCAGAAAATGAAAGGGGAAGAGAGTTTGGCAAACACCTGAGAAAACTTGTGGATTTAGGGGATCTCCACGTCTGTCATTTTCTGTTTTGTGGTCATTTTCAATCAGAGTCATAGGCAGTGAACTGAGGCTTTAGGGATGCACAATACTGGATTTTTGCTGATATTTGATATGCAAATATTTCAGAACTCATCACCTCGACACTGATTTCAATGCCCATATGTTTTTGACAAGTTCTATGACAAGTACATGAGTTTGGAGTCTTTAATTTACTAAAATGGACCTGTTCCTTTCATCATTACAGTTTATTTGTGTCAGAAGCAGCTACAAAACAAGAAACAAACAAAGAAATTGAAACATTAACATGAGTTTTTTAACACTGCTGTGTCTCAAGGCTTATTTCTTTAATATTGTAGGGGTGGGGAGATTTTTTTGCCCGACTTCAGATGGGAAAGAACTTGATCTCATGCCACAGTTAATCAAAGTTATGGAATTAATAAATATGTTCACCCAAGTAATGATATTGATAATAAAATAAAATTATTGTCCCAGTACATCTGAATAAATCAAAACAAGGCCAAATGAATGACAAATATATTTACTTTGATTAAAGATGCTATGAGGAGTTTCTAAGTAATTACAAAAAAGTCTCACTTTTAGATATATGCCTGATGGAAATACACACTTTAAGATGAGTTTTATAGCATCAAAATAGGTTATCTATAAATGCTATTCCTTAGCTTCATGGTCGGGTTGGACAGGGCTGGACTGGCCTGGATACTCAACTTTGGGAACAAGACAATTAAAACTAGAGCAAATTTATATTATTCAGACACGTCTTAGAGCACCGGACTGTAAGTAGAGATATGTAGCCGGCTACAAAACTACGATACAAAGTTTTCCAAAAATTGCTTGTTGTCACACGTCAAAAACTACCGCTACGTAACTAGAAAGAGATACATTACCTCGTCGCTTTGCATCCTGTAAGTTGTTGAAAAAAGAAGCTGTAAAGCAATGCAGAGTTCTGAGGAAGGTTGGAGCTGCATTCATTAGCTTCACAACAAATCCACGCTGGGCTTGAGTCACGTCTTTACGACAGTCGCTGTGCTAGCTCAGGGGTAGCAGAGTCTTTATGTCAGCGGAAATAGATTCTCCTCGTAGCACCTTTAAATGTTCAACTTATTTCTCCAAGAATTTTCTTTCTGATTCACATGACATATGGAATAAGGATGTAACCTACTTATACAGTTATGTACTAAGATGAAGTCATTTTGGAGTTATAAATCTATATTAGCCTCATATTCAACATTAAAGGGCAGCTCCAGTTTTTTGACACCTGGACCTTATTTTTAGGTGTGTGCATGCTCATATACTCACTCAGACAAACATCGTGCAGTTTGGAGTCCTTCAGAAGTTATTTAGATCCAACCGATTTAGTCGCACTTAGCGGGGGCCACGGCAATGGAGCTTCAGCGCGGAACATAATTTTTGCAAAATCGCTCATTTCAGCTATATTTTTTCATCCATCACCACTGTTATCATAAAGTCAGCTCGTCTACCGTATTCAGGTGGGTCAGCTGACCTGGTAAACAAACTTTTGATGACGTCATAGCCGCGCGACACAAAGGTACAGCTGATTTACTTTTTGCCGGCATTGCTGAGCAACATGGCAGAATATTTATCTGATGTCGAAGAGTCAGACTACTTTGATGGTTGTCCTTACCGGTTTGAGCCCGAGTACTCAGACGAGGAGCTCCATGAAAGAAGAATGCGGAGGGAGAGAGACGAACAGCTGGCTCGACAACAACAAACAGGAGCACGTCCACGACTCAATGCGAACTGGTGGTGCGCTTGTGGACAGTGTTCGCCTATAGCAACAGAAGAGGAGTGTGTTTGCTGCTCAGAGTGGGACTTGAGACCGGCTGACAAGCGTATGGTTCTATCCAGGAATATATGTCTGACTATTCTGGAGGATTTCTCTGCGATGACAAACCGGGCTGTGGTAGAGACGAGCGATTTTGCAAAAATTATGTTCCGCGCTGAAGCTCCATTGCCGTGGCCCCCTCGAAGTGCGGCTAAATCGGTTGGATCTAAATAACTTCTGAAGGACTCCGAGCTGCACGATGTTTGTCTGAGTGAGTATATGAGCATGCACAGACCTAAAAATAAGGTCCAGGTGTCAAAAAACCGGAGTTGCCCTTTAACACAGAGAAGATAAAAAAAAATCATGAATTTGCACCAATTATCTATATTTTTTTGTGAAATATCATTCTCACAGTGTAGGTTGTTATAATGAAATTGATACAAATGAGATTTTAAAGAATTGACTAGAATAAAAAAACAGTTCCCAAAGACAGAAACTCCCCTTTGTTGATGTTACACTTCCTCGTGTACAGTGATGTGAACTAAAACAGACTGGTGTTTGTTTAACCTGAACTAAGTCTTGTAATGTTTATCAGTTACAAAGCCACCAATTACCGGTATCGTTATTGGCCTTAAAAATCAGTCTCTGTCTTTCCCTATGTTGACACTCTGAATTCACCTTGTTAAAGTCTGTCCTGTTGAGGCACACGGGCTGCAGCTGTTTTTATTTAGACCATGCAAATCAGCTGAAAACAGCTGAAGCATTCATCCTGCCCTTGTCTGCCTCACAGTCAGCAGGACCATCACACCTCTGTGTGTGTCTGCTGTTGCTGCTTTACAGACTCAAAACCTGATGAACAATAATAAACGGACCAAGATCTCAGTCTCAGAAGTTTTGTTTCAGTAAATGTGTCATTTCCTCTTTGTTCTGAGTTGTAGTAATGTCTGTGATTCAGCAGATGGCGTCATTGTCCACCGTTTGAGACGGTGATGTTTAGTCGAGGGCTGAGAACCGGAGTCCACTTTCATTAGTTTTAAGGCCTCAGAGTAGATCCAGTTGTCTTTAAAGATCTACAAAGGGGGTCAATATGAAGTTTGGCCTCAGGTCAAACCTTCCAAAGTCACTTTATGTCAGGCCAGAACATAATCAGAGAATATTGAGATGATTAATAAGAAAATATAACCGTTATCCTCCTAAATTAAAGAGTTTTGGTTGATTTTCTCTACAAGCATTGAGTAATGTGTAAAGGAGAGAGAGAGAGAGCGCTGGGGTGATCGTCAGTCGATGTCATGGTTGCTTCTCTCATCATATCTGCCTCAAAGGGACTGTGAGGAGTTTCTAAGTAATTACAAAAAAGTCTCACTTTAGATATATGCCTGATCCAAATACACACTTTAAGATGAGTTTTATAGCATCAAAATAGGTTATCTATTAATGCTATTCCTGAGCTTTGTGGTCGGATCGGACAGGGCTGGACTGGCCTGGATACTCAACTTCAGGAACAAGACAATTAAAACTAGAGCAAATTTATATTATTCAGACACGTCTATAAAACTACGATTCTAAGTTTTCCAAAAATTGCTTGTTGTCACACATCGAAAACTACCGCTACGTAACTAGAAAGAGATACAGGATGCAAAGCGACGAGGAAATGTAAGTGGTTGAAAAAAGAAGTTGTAAAGCAATACAGAGTTCTGAGGAAGATCCGAGCTGCGTTCATTAGCATCACAACAAACACACGCTTTGGCTTTGGTCACGTCTTTTGGTGCGTTCCAGTTGTAGTCAGAAGTAGGAATTTCCGAGTAGGAAGCTGCAACTGGAACATTTCCTGAAATCAGAATTTCCTACTGGGAACTCGGTGAAACCTCGCCACCCCCGAGTTGACAATCGAAGATGGATGCCCCCAGTGTGAACAGTTATTTATCTCCTGTAGTAATCAGTTTATTAGCACTTCTGACTGGGGTGTGTCGCTCTAGATCAGCTGTATACATAGTATTGTTAGACTTGTATTTACAAAAATGCTGCCATTGTGATAATCATATTCTTCATGTGATATTTATGAACAACAACGCAGGGCGTGCTAACAACAGCTAACAATAGCCTGGTAGATCGGCATGTTTTTTTCTGACTTTAACTGGAACGCCGATAAGTCGGAGATGATGTCACTCCCAGTTCCGTGGTTACAGGAAATTACGACAGTCGCCGTGCGTGCTCATGGGTAGCAGAGTCTTAATGTCACCAGTAATAGATCCTCCTCATAGCACCTTTAAGGAAAGAGTTAATAAAAGATATTTTTACAGATCATGGCGAGGGCCAGAACTTAGTATTGGCGGGCCAGGTTTGGTCTTGGGGATGCTGTTGGCCCTGACCTACATGTTTTTCTCCTCCTTGTGTTTCAGTGAACTTTGAAGCCCTGATCATTGCCATGGCCGTCCTGGGAGGAACCTTCCTCATCAGCATTGTTGTGTGCTGCTGCTGCTGCTGTTGCTGCAAGAAGCGTGACTCAGGGTAAGTCAATCCTTTAGCCTTCAGGGCATGTGTGACCAAAAAAAGTGTGTACATAACAAAGTTGTCTCAGCACTGACGGCTCAGATTGTTTATCTTGGTGTGTCATAAGATTTCTGAGAAGAATTCCCTCAGAGGTCGAGCTTTTTTATAAAGAAAAGATCATTTTCAACCAGAAAGCACACATTGTTGCTTTCCACAAAGCCAATAGATTCTATTAAAAAAACAGAGGTCAGTCCTTATTTTTGAGTTGTGTTGAAATCAAGCTTAACCTAAAAGAACAAATCAAACAACTCGTAGCAAGCAGCGAGTTCTGGTGTTGAAAATATAAGCCAACAAGGAAGTGCACATGACTGGAATTTCTTGTTTCCACTTCAGGCGGGCTGCTGATGCACATGAACTTAAACACTCTCTTAATGCAAGCATACACATGTGAACAGACAGGTTCAATCAGAATAATTGATATATATTCATACATCTATATCTATATCTATCTATCTATCTATATATATATATATATATATATATATATATCTATATATCTATATATATCTATATATATATATATATATATATATATATATATATATGTAGATATAGATATAGATATATATAGATATATATAGATATATAGATATATATATATATAGATATAGATAGATAGATATATCTTTACATACACATACATACAGTGGGAGAAAACAGTAAGTACACCCTTTGTAATTTTGTACATTTCTGCCAAAAGTGGTCATAAAATGTGGTCTGATCTTAACTCAAATCACAACAATGAGTGAACAGTGTCTGCTTAAACTAATGCCACCCAAACAATTACATGTTATCATTTTTTTACTGGCCATAAGATGTAAACATTCACAAGACGGCCCGTAAATTATAGTGATGATGATGGGTGGGAAAACTAACCTCTTTGAAACTACACCCTTTTAAATCTTGACAGCAAAATTGAATATTTTCTTGAAAAAACTCTGGTGCCTAAAGGGTTAATAATCCACTTTTAAATACAGTCCAGGCTTTTGAAGAGAGAGAGTATAAACAGCTGGTAAAAGTATATTGCTGATTAAATCCTAAAAGCTGACTCACATGTGATGTGTACTTCTCCTGATATAGTCTGGAGGCATCATCATTGTTTATCTTTTTCACTGGTGTTAAAAAAGCTAACTAAAGATTGCAAAAATCAGCAATATCGTAGCATCTCAATTTAAATCGAATCAGCACCTAAAAAATCGAATTGGGAGAAAAGTGAACCGTCTCAGCCCTAATGATTATGGTAAATGTCGTAGTGTCGTAGAGACCTATTGGTCATTAAATGTTGGTCTGTTTGGTGTTGTATCAACAACAGACCAAGTTTGGGATGCCTCGAAAAATTCTAAGGCAGAAAGTCTTGCAGGTTTCATTTTTGTTCTGCTTCCTTCATTTGTTCCTCCACGTCAGAGACATTGACCAATGAGAGCAGAAGGATCTCTGCAAGCATTACAGATGCAGATTAGAGCTGAAACGATTCCTCGAATATTCGTGAGTACTCGATTACAAAATATCCTCGAATTAAATTTTGTGCCTCGAAGCCTCGTTTAATATATAGTTATACATATAAATATATATCTGGACTACTATACAGTGCACGGTGTTTGACACGGACGGTCATTTCTTTGGCACAACGCGCCTGCTACCTCCGCTGCTGCGCGGCTTGTACAATCATGAAGGAAGAGAAAAGAGAGGGACAGAAAGGAGAGAGTCCACAGAAGAAATGGCAGAGAGTGTCCCAAGTGTGTGGTCACTACAAGAAGGGACGAAAAGAAAACACAGTGCAGTGTGTCTGATGTCAAACAGAGTTAGCCTAGCACGTAGCTTAGCACGATAGCACGTTGTTAGGGCTGCAACTATTACTATTACAGCATTTTAAATATGCTCATCACAGACATGCGTCCTCTTTCCATGGTGGAGGACACAGGATTTAAGAACATGATCAAGGATTTCAATCCAAACTACACAATGCCCTCCAGAACACACTTCACAAATATAATTGCAGAATTATATTACTGCTTTGTAAATCAGTATTGTATTGGCTTTGTTTTAAGCCAGTACTGGTTTAAACTTTGAAAGTTGTTAAAATAAAAACCCTTTTCTGAGGAATAAACGGCATTTGGTTGTTCATTTTGAAAGCCCTAACATGTTGCATTGTATACAATTGATTTATTTGTTTAAAAACAAAAAAGTATATTTTGTTAGAGTACTCGAGTACTCGAAGAAATAATCGACAGAGTACTCGATTCCAAAAATACTCGATAGTTGCAGCTCTAATGGAGATTATAGATATAAACAAACCAGATTGATGCCTTTAGAGCTGCTTGAGAGCTAAATGTTTGCAAAGCTCTGAAAAACAGCATCCCTGCTCTTATGATGTGGTGGAGAGGAGCGACTACAGTAAACAGAGAAATGGTGGAGAGAAACAGCAGATTCAACACAATGAGTGACTACTCACATTTATCAACAAACTAACACATCATTTAACATCATGTTTGCCAAAATAAAGTCCTGTACTCTCAGTACAGTGTGGTTTTGTGCTCTCTTCAGCGTTGCCCCCCTCCCTCCTTATTCATCACATCAGTTGTTACATACAGTCGGTCTCAGTCAACTAGTCTGTCATACTCGTCAGACGAGTCAAAGCACAAATCTGTGGCTCGGTGCTCGCCTCGTGTGACGAACTAACTGTCATTTCTGACCTCTGGGCCATCCACACACACATGCACTCAGCACAAGTTTCTATTTGTATCTTCATTTCGTCCACAGGGAAACAGCGTTTCATGAGCCTGAAAACACACGTTAATAGTCATTTGTGGCAGCCCTAGTCAGGAAGCATTTCATGAACAGGGAGGGAAAATCTCACATCTGCCTTGTTCACAGAACAGAACATCATTTAATATAGTATTTGTTTGACAAAAAGCAGTTGTGTTGGCTCACACTCCAGCACAGCAGGTGGCAGTAAAGGACCACAAACATTTTGGTCATCAACTTTCAGATAACAGAAAAAAGACCTTCTGTGGTGGATACTGCAAAATAACATCCAAACACCATCATACCAAATTCTACTGCCAAACTGGGTCTGCAGTACTGAATACCACGTTTAGAGGTATGTTGCAGTAGGAGGTTTTGAACAGCCACTAGATAAAGGTTGGGTTTTAATAGCCCCTTTTCATGCTGCCTTATATTTCCACCCCTGTGATGCTTCAACTCCACTCTGAAACAATGTGTAGGTGGGATGGGGAACAAGTTGAGACCTATTTGTCTTGTAACCGTGAAGGTGGTTACAATCTGAGGGGTGAAGACAACTATAAAATATGAAGTAGACACACACACATTAAGAGCTTCTGCTTACAGCTTAAGTAAGGAAATGAAGAAAAAATGTTCAAGTAAAAACAAGTTTAAAAAAATGTACAAACTGATGATTTTTGCAAGATACCGTAATGAAGAGAATGAAGTAGTCTGATGATATTATATGGTTATTATAATAAAATAATGATGGTATGAGAATTCTGTATGTCTGTGTGACATTATAATTACCTCCGCCAAGGAGGTTATGTTTTCAGGGGAGTTTGTTTGTCTGTCTGTCCATCTGTGATCAGAATAACTCAAAAAGTTATGGATGGTTTTTGATTACATTTTCAGGAAATGTTCAGCATGGGAAAAGGAAGAACTGATTTGATTTTGGTGTTGATCCGGATCAGCGTCTGGCCACCATGGTGAAAAATGTGATTTTTGTGAATAACTACTGAACTAAAATAGATATCATCATGAATCCAGCTGCTAATGGTATGTTTTCATGGTCAAGGAATCTAAATATTTCGATGGAATAATGGTGGGACTAATATTTATGGTGAAAATCACAATATGGCTGAGGACTGTGGCGCTGGCGGAGGTCTATGCTCTCCGAGTGCTTTTGTAGTTACTATTGTGGATAGAAGTTTTCTGTTGCAATGTCCAAGCATGGAATAAGGGTGCATGGACATAGTTGTCTATGAGTATATGTACAGTAAGTGCATAACATCTGCATTTGTTCGTAAATAATTGTTTGGTAAAGAGGTGGGAGCCAATACGTTTTTACTTCATCCCACTCCTTTTGGAATTTGTGATTAGATAATGTCTGTTTATTTTGTTTTGTATTTTTTCTGTCTTTGACAGTGATTTTAATTTAACATCATGTTCAAAATAAATGTCTATCAAATCAAATCAAATCAAATTTGCTATTTAAGCAATATAGATAGAAACAGAGGAGTAATATTGGTGACATGGGCAGACCAATTCAGCGGGTAACAGCAACAAATAAGTAAATACTATTGTGCAGGGAAAAGGGCAACGAGCTCACTGTGGTGCTGGGTCATTGAGTTTCAATTACAATTACGTGCCCAACCCCCCACAATCATTAAAACATAATAATCCTTGTTGCCATGACCAATATAACCTGAAAATTTCATCAAAATCTGCTCCTAACTTTTGAGTTAGCTTGCTCATAGACAGTCACCGACAAATACACAGCGTCTTTGCTGCAGGTAAGCATGTGAGCCTGATTCAGTCCAAACTAATGTCGTCACTTTACCCCAAAATCAAACTTGAACAGTTTTCAAACTTGCACGCAAATAGTGGAAGATACACAGCTTTAACAAATTTTTGAATATAGTGTAAGGTCACAGCCCTAATCACAGCAGACTAAAATATTCTCTGATTGTTCCAGAAGACAGGGCGGTGCTTGAATGACAAAGCAGGACTTCACTTCTTTCTTCAGTCTTGTACGAAGATCAGTTAAATTCTTGTGACATGCACATAAAAAAGAGTTCTGGGTGCTCTGGGTGTTGTGAACCTCAGGAGTTAAGCTGAGCATCCTTGGATTATAGTTACATTTTATGATTGGAGCTTCCTTTACAAGATGTTGATGTGTGCGGTGCTCTCACTAAAATGAAAATGTCATGTCAGTCAATCATCTGCAGGCCGGCCTGTCACACGCTGACAGACCCGTGGGTGCAGGAGTCGCGTTCATGTCGATCATCTGAAGGAAAAAAGAGCAGGATGTGGAGCACACGCTCACACAACATCCATTAAAATAATGCCAACAGTACATTTACCTGCAGGCAGTTTTATTTTCTCACCTGCTGATTGCTCGGCTTTCATTTAATCCACTGAGCCCATTATCTCGGGGTGACTCGACTTTCTCTGCTCCTCACATCAATTTCCTTTTGTTTTCCAAGCTGCAGAGAAAAACAGAAATCACTCTGGATTAATTAAATCATGTTTAACTCTGTCAGCGGGAATTCTTTGTGAAGAGTAAATCCCTGCAGCAGATATCTTTTTGGTTAATGTGTATTTATTACACTGTAATTCTGACATTGTGATCCTGTCTTGTTTTGTCTACAGACCCGACAGAGATGAGGAGAGACTTTCCAGGAGGAGAGAGGAGATCAAACAGCGAGCTGAGGAGAGGTAAGGAGTTCACTGCAGGCTTAAGAAGAGGTGCTTAAAGCTGTCAGCAATAAACTCTGACTGTGCTAATTTGAATAACAGCTGCACACTTATGAACTCTGTATGATGCTGAAGATGGAGCAGCGTCTTCATAACTGATGCCACGTCGCCCCCCTCTGGCCAAAACAGAAACTACAACATGAGTTTTGACTGACATGCAGGCTCACAGTAAATCAGGTCACTCTTCTCTTCATGCATGCAGGGAAGTCATGAACTGTTCATCAGTTATAACTTAGACAAGCACTATTGTAATTATAGCTGATCACCTCCTTCAGTCAGTCAATCAAACTTTATTTCATAAAAAAGAATCTAAATATTTCCTAACTTTACTTTTGGAGTAAATGTTTCCTATTGTAAGAAAACATAAAAGCACACAAAGATCCAAAAAAGGCTACAGATTCAATGTTAACGTTGTTATACTTATAATTGATTTAGCCAAATGTTTAATTGATTTGCCGATCACGATAATTCAGGATGTTTTTCGGACCACATTTCTTTCTCGAAGATAATGGTCTATCCTTTCAGTTTTTAATAATGTGTTGGTCAGGACAGTTCGCTGCCCAATTTTAGTCGTTTCTGCAATCTCCTTCGATGTCGAGGCCGGAGGAATCAAAGGAAACAGTTACTGAGGATAAACACAGCAAACACATGTCAGTGGAGTTCCAGCTGTTGATTGGTTGAAGGAAAAGACTGGTGCAGAAATCAGAGGGAGGAGAACACTGAAAAGCTTTTGAAGTGATGAGTTTTCAGATCAATGTTTTCTGTTGGCAGTATGGATCCATAGCTAATACAGTGTACTTACAGAAATATTTGGTCATTTGGCGCTGTCATAGCAAAGCTGTGGACCTAAGGGATGCAATATTAAGCATATTAATAAAACTGCACGTAGGCAAAAACAACAAAAAGCACGCAAGACAGACTTAAAAAAGCCAACTACACAAACAACCCCATATTGAACACACAAGGAAGACTCGCTTTATCAAAGCTCTACTTAGACTTTAAGCAGTTAGAATGAGACGATGCCATCTTTCTGTTGGGCAGATTGTGGTTACATTCTAGTTCTTCGTGATCTATGACAGTTTTACTGTGCAGCCCTGATACGTAGTTGTGTAGAAAGACCAAGCTGACTGGTGACTTTCAGCAGCCAAGCAGTAAATGTTGAAGATAGAAGGTTCTGTGATACGTCTCTTTGTTGGAGATTTTCTAAAAGTTGTGATTACAACGATGTTTTTCATATAAAAATAGCTCATCAAGATGAGCACAACAGCCAGCAGACAGCATGTACAGCGTGTAAGCTTCACATTTTGCTTTACATCAGTCCTTATTATACAAAAACATCAGATGTTCAACTTCAACAAAGTTCAAATTCGCTCAAGGCTTTGCAGATTTTCTGAATTGTCATCATTGTAGCTCACTAGCTACAGGAAGATGTCCATCCTGTCATCATGACCATTTCATTGATGATTTATCCAACCTCGCTCTAGAACCTTACAGATTTCAGCAGTTTATACACCGCACCATACCACAGCACTGCCCAAGCTTTTGTCGGTCATTGAGGAACGGTCATTTATGTTGCTGCGATTTCATCTCTGAATGTAGAAGAGTTACTATGTGGCAAACAGAACTTTGTTTTTTCAGATAAATAACTCGTCATCCATGGTTAAAAACTCTTTCTGCAGCCTTTTGTCAGACTTGAGAGCCAATGCAACCGGTAATGGCGTCTTCATAGAAGACTGCAAATGGAGTTACATTTGAAAGAGACCAGATGCTCTGTGTCATTTTTTGTGGCTGACTTCCTGGTGAGATCTGAAAATAGAAATGAAAATAGACTTGCAGCTTATTTATTGCGCCGCACCAGGGAACCATATATAAGCTCCAAAGAACAGTGAGATTGGCACAGTCCAAATTGGGAGTGCAACCTCTGCTAACAAACTCTTTAAATCACAAGACTGACCCACAAAATACATCCCTGTTGTGCACAAACATGAAAATGTCTTAAAAAGGCCCTTTGATTACTTCAGATGATATACAGTCATCCATGTTAGATCAGGTTAAAGGCAGAATCGACAAAACCCAAAACCAGTGAAGTTGGCCCGTTGTGTAAATTGTAAATAAAAACAGAATACAATGATTTGCAAATCCTTTTTAACTTATATTCAATTGAATACACAGCAAAGACAAGATACTCAATGTTCAAACTGAGAAACTTTATTTTCTTTCGCAAATAGTCATCAACTTAGAATTTAATGGCAGCAACACAATGCAAAAAAGTTGTCACAGGGGCATTTTTACCACTGTGTTACATCGCCTTTCCTCTTAACAACACTCAGTAAACGTTTGGGAACTGAGGAGACCAATTTTAGAAGGTTTTCAGGTGGAATTCTTTCCCATTCTTGCTTGATGTACAGCTTAAGTTGCTCAACAGTCCGGGGTCTCGGTTGTTGTATTTTACTCTTCATAATGCGCCACACATTTTCAATGGGGGACAGGTCTGGACTCCATTCAGGCCAGTCTAGTACCTGAACTCTTTTACTACGAAGCCACGCTGTTGTAACACGTGCAGAATGTGGCTTGGCATTGTGTTGCTGAAATAAGCAGGGGCGTCCATGAAAAAGACGTTGCTTGGATGGCAACATTTGTTGCTCCAAAACCTGTATGTACCTTTCAGCATTAATGGTGCCTTCACAGATGTGTAAGTTACCCATGCCTTGGGCACTAATACACCCCCATACCATCACAGATGCTGGCTTTTGAACTTTGCGCCTATAACAGTCTGGATGATTCTTTTCCTCTTTGGTCCGGATGACACGACGACCACAGTTTCCAAAAACAATTGTAAATGTGGACTGGTCAGACCACAGAACACTTTTCCACTTTGCATCAGTCCATCTTAGATGAGCTCGGGCCCAGCGAAGCCGGCGGGGTTTCTGGGTGTTGTTGATAAATGGCTTTGGCTTTGCATAGTAGAGTTTTAACTTGCACTTACAGATGTAGACGAACTGTAGTTACTGACAGTGGTTTTCTGAAGTGTTCTTGAGCCCATGTGGTGATATCCTTTACACAGTGATGCCGGTTTTTGATGCAGTACTGCCTGAGGGATCGAAGGTCACGGGCATTCAATGTTGGTTTTGGGCCTTGCCGCTTACGTGCAGTAATTTCTCCAGATTCTCTGAACCTTTTGATGATATTACAGACCGTAGATGATGATATCCCTAAATTCCTTGCAATCGCTCGTTGAGAAATGTTGTTCTTAAACTGTTGGACAATTTGCTCACGCATTTGTTCACAAAGTGGTGACCCTCGCCCCATCCTTGTTTGTGAATGACTGAGCATTTCAGGGAAGCTGCTTTTATACCCAATCATGGCACCCACCTGTTCCCAATTAGCCTGTTCACCTGTGGGATGTTCCAAATAAGTGTTTGATGAGCATTCCTCAACTTTCTCAGTCTTTTTTGCCACTTGTGCCAGCTTTTTTGAAACATGTTGCAGGCATCAAATTCCAAATGAGCTAATATTTGCAAAAAATAACACAGTTTACCAGTTTGAACATTAAGTATCTTGTCTTTGCTGTGTATTCAATTGAATATAAGTTGAAAGGGATTTGCAAATCTTGGTATTCTGTTTTTATTTATGATTTACACAACATGCCAACTTCACTGGTTTTGGGTTTTGTAACAGTGACAGAGGAAATAGAGAAGCTATAAAAGATCAGGGAACTACTCAAGCCTCACATTTGTTCAACATATTTATTTTTTTATCTCTCGTTCTCCCTTCCTGTGACTCTCCCTAAGATGGAAATAACTAAACAAAAGGGCACATTGTTTGTTTGAGATTCAAGCAACTGGTGTGTGTGTGTAAGTGTGTGTGCAGCCCCGACATGTCCATGTCCATGTCCCAGAGGAGGAGCCCAGCGTTTCTCTGCTTGCATCCCAAAACACCAATTGGATTGTCAAGGCTGAGCAGCTGCTCTTTGGTAATGCGGTCATAAATAGAGTGAGCTACATCCTGTGGAGCAGCCTCCTCCGTCAAAGAAACTCTGTTCCTCTCAGAGTCATGCAGCAGTGAGTGGAAGTCCTCTTTCTCCTGCTCTCCATAAATGTTTCAGCCTCGTCCTTCTCTTCACTGCCTGAACTCCCAGCGCTCTGAGGACGGCCGGGCGATGTGTTGGCAAGCGGGGCAGTCGTGCAGAAAGATAATCAGTAGCTGTGGTTTATCATCATCACTTGCAGAGCTAGGGACATCAGAGTCCTGGTTCTCCCCGTGTGAGAGTGTGTTTGTGTGTGTGTGAGCTGAATTATCCAAACTCCAGGAGCTTTTCTCTCACATGCCTCAGAATCCAGCCGAGGTTTCCTGCAGAGAGCATGATCACATCTCTGAAGTCAGAGTTAGTGCAGTGACCTACATAGAGGAAGTTCATGTTGTGAACAGGACATTCAGAAACGATCGGACGCATCACGGAAAAGACTCCAGACACTGCAGCCAGGCCCCCGGAGAGCCGGCGCTGAGTCTTCATCTTCATCAGAGCCCAGAGAGCAGTCTGAGGAAATCATTAACAGCCCACAAGGGACTGACCCACACTGCTGTCTGAGCGCTGAGTGGTTTTACAGCTTTAAAGATGACATTTCCTTTACAAAGACACAAGTAGACATTTTTATTCTGGGATTCTAAAGCAAGAAAGCCTTTTGAACCAGAGAAACCAAAATACTACAAATATTTTACAAGCAGCTCTTGTTTTGTTTTTAGCCTCTTATAGTGATTTTAAACTGGGGTTGACCATCTAACTCAAGCTCCAGCAATCACTACGTATTTGGTAAAGAATCTTTGCCAATTTTGCTGGATAAGATTTTCTGGTCTTTTAGTGTTATTTATCATCCTGCTGTAGACAGGTTACAAGACACACATTTAAATGGAAAGCAAAATATAATTTCTGTGAGCTGAGGTAGTGATAAAATCATCCTGAATGTTGGTAGGTTTATTTATATATATATGTATATATATATATATATATATATATATATATATATATATATATATATATATATATATATATATATATATATATATATATATATGTATATATATATATATATATATATATATATATATATATATATATATATATATATATATATATATATATATATATATATATATATATATATATATATATATATATATATATATATATATATATATATATATATATATATATGTATATATATATATATATATATATATATATATATATATATATATATATATATATATATATATATATATATATATATATATATATATATATGTATATATGTATATATATTTTTTTACATTTACTGCTGCTGTAGGGCTTAATAGGTACAAATTGTTGCAAACGCATATTGAAAAGTGCTTGAAATTCATCTTGGACTAACAAGCTTTATTCGCTAAATCACATTACACTGCAGTTTTTCTTTAATATCCACTGTATTCTCATATACTGAACTTGAGTCACGTCCCATTTATAATTCAAAGGGTTTAATATGATGTTAGCTCAACCTCTGCAGCTATAATAACCTCGACTGTTGTGGCTTTCCTTGAAGTTTAGGATTGTTTATTCGAGTTTTGACCATTCTTCCAGAAGCCTGTTTAATAGGTCAAACACTGATGGTGGAGTAGAAGGCCTGGCTCACAGTCTTCATTCTAATTCATCCTGAAAGTTTTCTATCAGGATGAGGTCAGTACTCTGTGCAGGCCAGTCAAGCTCTTCCACACCAACCCCACTCATCCAGGTCTTTATGGACCTGCTTTGTGCACTGGTGTGCAGTCAAGTTGGAACAAGAAGAGGACATCCCCAAACTGTTCCCACAAACTATCAAACCATAACAAAACATCTTGGTGTGCTGAAGCATTAAGAGTTCCTTTCACCAGAACTAAGGGGTCGAGGACGACTCCTGAAAAACTCCACACCGTAACCCTCCACCAAACTTTACACTTCAATCCAATCCAATCCACTTTATTTATATAGCACATTTTAAAAACAGACCAGCGTCTCCAAAGTGCTATACAAAAGCAACAAAATAAAGGCAGATACACAAAGCTCTGCCAGCTCCATAAAATAAATAAAACCATAAAATAAATAAAACATAAAATAAATAACATGAATTAAAATAATAAATAAGATAAAAACAAATGAAAAGACACCGAGGACCACACAACTCATGCGGTGTTAAAAGCCAGAGAATAAAAGTGGGCCCTAAGACGAGACTTAAAACAGTCCACTGTGGGGGCCATTCGGACGTGGAGGGGCAAAGCGTTCCAGAGTTTGGTCACTCCAGAGAACACGTCTCCACTGCTCTATAAGTGTTTTAGTGTTCTTTTAATAAGACAAAAAGGTATGGTTTACCTTGACATGTTTCGACGTAACTCTGCCGTCTTCTTCAGAAGCTGTCATCCTGACAGCTGTGACGTGTCTTTTTATCAGCTGTTTCCGGGAGTAGCCGTCGGGACAGATTGATCACGTGATCTGTCCCACCGGCTACGTCCCCCGTTGCCTGGCAGCCTCTGGAAAAATGAATCCCAGGTGTGTGAGAGCTAGAAGGCTCCTTCATCCCTGTTGATGGTGTCCGTGCCCTGTTTCCTGATCTCTATTGATTCCTTTATCCATCTCTTGTATTTGTTGGTTTCTGATCCGATTAAAGTTGATTTGTCCCAGTCCATTATGTGGGACCCTCAACAGGGATGAAGGAGCCTTCTAGCTCTCACACACCTGGGATTCACTTCTCCAGAGGCCGCCAGGCAACGGGGGACGTAGCCGGCAGGACAGATCACGTGATCAATCTGTCCCGCCGGCTACTCCCGGAAACAGCTGATAAAAAGACACGTCACAGCTGTCAGGATGACAGCTTCTGAAGAAGACGGCAGAGTTACGTCGAAACATGTCAAGGTAAACCATACCTTTTTGTCTTAATAAAAGAACACTAAAACACTTATGTTCTAAGAAGACAAGATGAATCTAATTAGTTATTTATCCACTGCTCTATAGTCCAGCAGCGTGCTTTACTCCACTGAATCAGACACTTTGCATTGCACTTGGTGATGTGAGGCTGGATGCAGCTGCTCGGCCATGGAAACCCATCCATGAAGCTCTCTACACTGTTCTTGAGCTGATCTGAAGGCCACATGCATTTTGGAGGTGTGTGGCTGTTGACTCTGCAGAAATTGGTGACCACTGTGCACTATGACCCTCAGTATCTGCTGACCCCACTCTGTGATACGTGGCCTGCCACTTAATGGCTCAGTTACTGTCATTCCCAATCACTTCCAATTAGTGGCGTGATAACAAAGAGTTGACTGTCAAATCTTTAGTAGTGAGGAAATTCGACTGGACTTACTACTCAGGTGAACACATGAATTCATGATTTGGATGAGTAAGTGAATACTTTGGCAGTGTAGTGGATCATATTTGTATGACAAACTAAGGGGAAAAGCTGGTGTAGAGTACTGCTAATCTCTTTGCCTGTGGCTCATGTTCCCTTATCTTACTTTACTGCTCATAGCACACAGGGATTCTCGTTGACTGTGACAGAGGCAAGTGAGTATTAATGTCAGGTAGTCACTTAAAACATTTTGGTAAGGTGATTGCAGGTACACAGGTGTAGTATCTGAATGCCTGTGCATGTTTACAGTGTCAGAGAGTTGTTATAATGAGCAAATGAGTCACAAAGAAGAGTTAGGGTCTTCAAGATAATTATCTAATATGCAGTAATGCTAAAAATGTTTTTATACCAGTTAATGTTTTATGTGTCCCTCTCGTGGATGTTTATGTGAAGGGAGTGTGAACTTGTCAATCAGTCAGTTGTCTACAAGCCGACAGCAGGATGGGAGACAGATGGCAGGCAGTGCTCAGCCACCCCGATTGCTCACAGATCACTACCTGGCAATAAAACAGTGGAGGATTTACACCAGCTCTTTGTGCAGACATGAAGTGAAGCAACGCCCGCTGAGGTCTGGAGCGTAACCTCCCCCCGGGCTTTTGTTAGTCTTCAGAGAGGCTGGACGAGTGGCTGACTGCAGGCCTGTTGCTCTGTTTGTGCTTCACATCTATTATGAAAGTCTGATGGAAGATGGAAATAGTGAAAGTGAAAATATGACTGGAAACTCCACAAAGTCAGGGTTTTAAAGGGTTTTTCTCTGACAATGTGCTCTTTCATATCTGCCTGCTACAAACACGCGCTAAAAAAGTATTTTACCTTAAAGTTTATGCATTTTCCATCTTCTGTGTTGTGCCTGATATTGATGATCTGTACCAAAGATGCAGAGGATAAATGGTTTGTGTGGAGCTGCATGAAAGATTGTCAATATATTGTTTATTACAAATATATGAGACTATTTATCATCCAGGTTTGGCAAGCGTGAGGTCTTTTTGTATCTCCTACTGCAGAAATGTTGTCTGGATATTAGTCCATCTGTGCAAAGGCAACAATATATGTGTATCCTGAATTAATACTTAGTTTGTGTAGTGGTAGGATGGCTTTTTCTAACAAAGAAAAATAACAAAAACTGTTACGTCCTTGATACAGTTTCAGGTCAAGAAAATAAAAGTAACCAAATTAATCAAAAGTTGTTGTACAGGTATAATATCCACATCATGGAAGTCCGATTTTAGTCTGAGATAAGAAAGAAATGTTGTGTATCACAGCCGTCAGTAAGCGCATGTGTGGATGACAAGGTATTAAAACTGTCATTTCCACCTGCAATCAGCTCACCCCTTCATCCTAATCTGACATTAAGATTTCATTTCCTCCTAAGTTTCATTAGGATCTGATCTCCAGTCAGAGCTATCAAAGCTGCATCACTTCTGTGAAATGCTGACAGTAAAGCTGCAAGTCTGAATCTCCTGTTCGCTGTAAAGCTTGTGCTCTCCTGCTTCAATCAGAAAGAATGAGAGTGAAAGCCGTGCTGTGATGTATATTGTAAAAGAGGAATTTTAGAACTTTTGAACATCGCCATATTTTCTCAAAACTGTGGGCTCACAATCTCAGACTTCAAACCTTTTCCCAGTTTGAGTCAGAAACTTTCTAACAAAAGCAGTGGCTCACAAAGTTTCTTTGGTCATGGGATGCAGGTGTGGTGGAGTGGGTTGTGACAATGCACTTACCATGTATTGACTTCTGACAGGAGGCCTGTTTTCAGCTGTCTTCTCTACTCTGCTCCACTGGTTCCCAACCTTTTTTTTAAAAGTAGAACTTCATCACCTGGTCCAGTTCTATGTTTACAAGCCCACCCTGGCCTCAGTGCTTCTTTTGCAGTGAAGTCCTGGCAAATAAATCGATGAAGCATTTACAGTAACACCAGAGGACAAAACACCCTGGAAGTGTCTATAAAAGACAATGACCTGTTATTATTGTATAGGTCATTGTCCCCCTGGGAAAACTAGTAGTAGCCACACTTTCCATTTTATTGACAGGTAGGCCTGTCACAATAAAGCTGCGTTCACACCACAAGCGACCCAGCTACCAAAATCACGTCGCCCACTGACGTATTGTCGCACGTCCATAAATACCTAATTTTGGTCACCTTTGCCATCGGCTGTCGCTCGGTGACGACACGTCCGCTCGAGTTTCACTGCAATCATATCATATATCATATAATAGGATGCATAAGCGGACATTATTCCAGCTGTATCCTTTTCATTCAGTTATCAACCACAAAACACTGCAGCTGATGCCCTACAGCAGCATCGTCTGTGAGTTTACCGCGGTCCGCCTAGGCGGAACTAATGTCCTCACTGACTAATGTTTCCCACACGGACATGGATTGTTACTCTGTTGTTCGGATGAATAACTGTCTGTCTAGGGTGCCGTCACACGTGCACACACCGCTGATTGATCAACTTTTTTTTTACTTTCACATCGCACGACAAGCTATGTGGTAGGGTGAAAAGCGGCTGTCGCATCGCGGGAGGCTTAGCCCCGCCCCATCGTGGCTGTACATTGACTTTGCATGGAGAGTGATCACCGAGGTAGTGCAAGTAGCATCCGGTGTGAACGCAGTATAACAAATTTTGCTGGACGATAATTGTCCCAAAAATCATTGCTGATAAACAATTGTCAATGTTATTTTGAAACATCTTATTTTTTCATGAATGCAATCATATGTCGTAATAAAGTGAGTACACCATATCATAAGCAATAAACTTAAATTTCTTAAGTATTTAATTATAATTGGAAGGTCAAGAGCTGTTGAATAAAAAAATAAACGATATAATAAATTAAACAAAAAAAAAAAGAGGGAAAAAAACTCAATGAAAATGAGATGGACTCTCTTTTGGGAAAAACTGCATGTAAAAAATCATAATAATCAAAGACTACAAAAAAATAGACCCTGTCTCTGTAAAGAAAAAAAAACTCCTATAAAAACACACACAACAATAAAAACAGTAAATAAAATGTAGTTTGTACAGTTCCTGTATTGTTTGTGTACTTTCTCCCAGTTAATTCGTATTGTATGTAAAACGTTTGTAGCATTGCTGGCTTTTCAACCGTATTGAAGGGCAACATTTCTTTTGCAATGAAGCGAATGACACTGTTTGTGAGCGCACCATTTTGCGCTGTTTTATTTATATTGACTTTGCAGACCAAATGGCTCAATAAGTGCTGACTGTTGGGGCGAAGGCTCTGCTGCACCGCCACATCTTCGTCCACTACTTTCAAACAATTTCGACATATCGGCCGTCAGTGTTTATGGGCTCACACCTTGTTCATACTGTTAAAACCAAAATATTCCTACACTGGGCCTGTGGCATTTGGCTTAGGAACCATCGCTTTTGTACTGTCATTCATATTAGTGTTGTTTCCTTGTTACTCCTCACAACGCTCGCTTCAGCTCTCTGTGTGTGTACGCATGAGTGGCCCCACACCCCTCACAGACTGAAAGAAAGACAGATGTATCACAAACCCTAACCCCGCTCATTCCGCTATAGAACCAACGCGCCCAGGCGTTAAGAAAGATGGACAGAGTGAGCCATCTTCTCATCCAGCCTGTTTGTTAGAAAGAGAGGAGGAAAACAAACATGCATGCACGTCAATTTATCGAGGCCGGCAAACTTCGGAGGACGTTTTTATTTATCATTCGGTTAATTGATTTGTTGGTTATCACGACAGGCCTATTGACCGGCTTATCTTAATACTTCCAAGTTGGAAATAAATTATTGAATCTTTCCATGTACCCCCTGCAATGTGCTTGCGTGCCCCTGGTTGGTAATCACTGCTCTACTCTACTCTAATTTTCAGAGCTCCAAAATATCTCTTAGTCTTTTTATGTCGCCAATATGTTCAAATGAATTTAGTGCTGTTATTTATTTTCTTTAACCCAGAGACTGAAGCTGCTGCTGGTGGTTATTTGTCCTTTACAGCTCCTAAAAGTTGCTGAACCTTATAGTACAGTGGTACATCAAGCTCCAATACTGTTGAATTTTTTGTTTGAAGAATTTCCTCAAGAAATTATGAAGAAATTAAAGATTGACTTGGAACTTTTTGATCTAGTACCGAGAAATCAACTACTTTTAAGGGTTGTTTTTCTTTTGGTAGACACTAGGAGTGGGAGAAAAAATTGATTCACATAAGTATCGGGATTTTGTGTCTGACAATTTTTTATATTGATTTTTTTGTTAGAAAAATGGATTTTTTCCACCCCAAACTCTTTAGCCGCTAAAGTCGCAAAATTGCGGCAAGCGACATTGCTGGATAATCAGTAGAGATAGACCGATATGTTTTTTTTGGGGCCGATGCCGGTTATCGGTAGTCATGGAGGCCGATAACCGATATTTGAAGCCGATATTCATTTGCAGTAAAAGTGAAAATACTGGCGTCAAATTTTGGATAATACAAAGTCTAACACTTAACTTTGTTTCAATGCCTTTAAGCATATGTTTATTTCAGGCTCAGCAGCATGCCTTATAACATTTAAATAAACTCTTAAATAAATTAGTGGCCTAAAGTTTTATCCAGTAAACATAAATATCCAAAATTTCAAAATAAATGAAATGTTGTTTAATCTTTAACTCTTATTTGTTTTAAGGTCAAACAAGAAAACAATGTGCAGGGAGTTCCCAGGGTTAGCAGCATCTCTTTTAAACTTAACTGAAAATTTAGATAAAAATATGTTCCTGAAGCTTTTTAAAGGAAATTAAACAAAATATAATATAAGATTTGCTTCAAAATGTGAGCCTCAAATCAATTAGTAGTCCCAATTGAGCAGTACCAGATTGTTATTGAACCTCTGAAAATACTAAATGGCCTAAAGCATCCTCGCTTTAATGACCAGTGTTTATCATGGGAACAGACAGCTGCCGCTGAAGTATTGGACCTTGCAATAACATTAGTGGTCGTGAGATGTTAAGCTTCTCATGTGGCTCTCTCACAAACACACACTACTCTCTACCACAACAGATACTCTCCTAGACGTTAAGATAGTCACGATGCTAACTGCATTAGCCCGTCAATGACATTTTCAATTGATGTTAGCATTAAGCTAGCGGACTTTCGGTTTAGGACTTCAGGTTTTTACTCCCTCCCTCTCTCTCTTTCTTTCTCTCTGTCTCACACACACACACAGACACAAACACAAACACACTTCGCTCTACTTTCTACTTGAATTTTTCAGGAGCTCCAAAATATCTCTTTAGCCTTTTTATGTCGCCATTATGTTCAAAACAATTTAGTGCTGTTATTTAGTGGTACATCAGAAACTCCCAATAAGCTGCCATGAATGGTTATTTGTCTCACAGAATTTCCTAAAATAGTTTTGAAGAAATTAAAAAGATTGACAGTGGTACATCAAGCCCTTTGATACTGGGATGTTTATTACATTTCTGGAGAGTTTGCAGCCTTTACTTACCTTGGAAACATATGCTCTCTAGTGGCACTCCACTCGGCAAAACTTTCTCCTTCATGCACTGTGCATGAAGGAGAAGAGCTGTGTACCTGCAGCTGTGAAAGCTGATTGGCTGTCACCCGAGCCATGGCTCTGCATGTAACCAATCAGATCGTGCTGTGGGTTGGACAATGCTGGAGACAGAGTAGTGACTGCAGACAGAGAGAAGCGGCTGCAACAGAGCCAAAATAACCCCGTTTTAAGTAAATTTATTATCGGCCGTCGGATTAAAAAAAAGGCCGATGCCGATATGCCTCAAAATGACGAATATCGGCGCCGATAATCGGCCCGGCCTATAATCGGTCTATCCCTAATAATCAGGCCATAGCTATTAAAACAGTGCTGAATAGTGTTACTAGTATTCACCAGCAGATAGTGGACAGGTGACAGGTTTCTATAACAGTCCAGCCACAGCAGCACATACCGAGGCCGATACTTTGGCTCTCCGTGGCCGGGGTGGAAGTGCTGAGGAGGGATGTGGTCTGGGGTGCAGGAGGCTCAAACACCGCTGAAAAGTGACGGCGTTAAGAAAGACTGCAGAGCTCTGGGCAGACGAGGGAGAAGCCGGGGGTAAAAAGCACAGTGAAGGCAGCAGAGGCGTTCATGCTCGGCCCGTAAATTACAGTGATGATGATGGGTGGGAAAACTAACCACTTTGAAAATATAGCCTTTTCAAATCTTCATGGCAAAATTGAATATTTTCTTGAGGAAACTCTGGTGCCTAAAGGGTTAATAAGCCACTTTTAATGCAATCCAGGCTTTTGAAGAGAGAGAGTTTAAACAGCTGGTTAAAATGTATTACTGAATAAATCCTAAAAACGGACTCACATGTGATGTATATTTTTCCTGATACAGTCTGGAGGCATCTTCATTGTTCATCTGTTTTGCTGGTGTTAAAAAAGCTAACTAAAGATTGCAAAAATCGACAATATTGTGGATTTGTAATTTAAATAGAATCGGCACCTATAAAATCAAATCGAGAGAAAAGTGAATCGTCCCAGCCCTAGTAGACACAATGGTAAATGGACTTGAGCTTAAATCCTGCTTTTCTAGTCTCTGACAACTCAAAGCAGCTTCAGGTCTGCTCATTCATTCACTCGTGGTCGGAGTGTCGATGTCAGTGTCCATCAGTATCAGCTAACACATTCATACCCATGTGCACTCCACTGACAGCAGTTGGATTAAGTGTGCAAGGACACATTACCACAACTAGAACCTTCAACTTTCCGATTACTGACCACGTGAACTGTAAGACATTGTATCAACTCCTCCGATGTGTTTTTATTATTGGTTTTAATCCATCCATCAATTTTCTACACCGCCTATACCTTTCAGGATCTGGGGTACAGGACAGGAGAGGTGCACCCTGGACTGGTTCCAAACCAATTACAGGGCCACGTAGAGAGATTGATAGCCATTCGCACTGCACACTCTATCAATTGATGTCACCAATTAACCTAACAAGCATGTTTTTGATCTGTAAGAGGATGCCAGAGTTTGCATGCATGGGGAGAACATGCAAGCTCCACACAGAAAGGTACTCACTGTCACAGGGATCGAATCAGCAACTGTCTAGTTTTGAAGCGTGCACTAGCTGCTGCTCTATCGGTTAACAAACTCTAAATGACCCGTCCTTATCACCACGCTGCTGCCAGCTTCGTGGAAGCACCTGAGATGTCTTGGCTTCTTATTTCTGGGGCTCTCATGCAGCCTGTATCTCGATTTGGCCTCAAGCACTGATGAAATCCAGAAACTAAGCCTCCGGTCTCGGCTCTCACCAGGGTTAAAAAAGTCTGTATTTACCTCAAACAGACAGGCTCATCCAAACAGAGGGCTTCAGTCTGACCTCTCTGAAAGAACTGCAGCATATAACTCTGAGTCTGATGGCCTTTGTGTTTCTGTTTTACAGGAAAGGAGAGAGAAGAGCCAGGCACGACGAGATCCGCAGGAAGTATGGTACGTGTGACTCCTGGTTCATTTGTATCTCCGTTTATTAACGTTCTGTGATGATAGGCTGTCAGACTCTGTTCCTGGCTCTCTCCATGAATTATACACCTGCTGTACATGAGTTCATCAGTGAGTTGAGCACAGTGCAGCATGTACACCCCCTCCCCACCTGTGTCAGCTGTGTCTCAGCTACATGTTGAATCACTTTTAGATTTTCCAGGGCAGTGTCATTGACTATTATTTCCATAAGCTGTGCGAGCTTTGCATTATTCATGGGTATATAGTCAGTCCTAAAGCAAAGTGGCTCAGGTCATGTATAGGTGACACTATCTCATGTTCACTCAAATCAATTTAAGCATAAATTACCATGCGGCGGTGTCGGATAGAAGTCTCCTCCTGGTGCTGAGCTGCAGTTGATGGGTCAATAAGGTGGCAGGCAAAGGTTTGAACAGAGAACAGGCTTAGTTAGGGCTTGAGTTTTAAAAAGCAATGCAATTAGTGTCATCCTTTCGCAAAGTTTGGGTCCTGACTGTTTTTATTAGGTCCCAGACTGTCAGACCAAAAAATGGGACATGAAGTGCTGGTTTGGTGGAGTCATGATCAAACCAGGCACGACCCACAGATGTGCTTCTGCTCAAATCCAGCCAGTGGCCAGTTTTCAAAGTGTCCTCATGTACACTCTCTTTTGCCCCCTTTTAAAGCCTGTCAACTGTCTCTCTCTCTTTCTTACCAATAAAGGCACAAAATGTCCAAAAAATGATCTTAAAAAAAGAAATGGAATGGGCAATAGGTCTGGTATTTCCAGAATGATTCTACAACTTAAGAAGCTTCAAGTCAGGTCCTCAAAGATGGTAGACCTAAGTTTAAATTTAGATCATGTGCTTCATCCTGTAGTTTGGCTTCTACTATTGAATTTTTGACATTACCCAAAGTGTTTTGACATAACTGTAAAAACATGGAGGCTGTATTAATACTGTAGAATCTGTATTGACACACGTATCCAGGAAGGGTGTGACGATATTTTACTGTAAAAAAATATCAATATATCTGTTTAGAATAGGGATGAAATGGGCTTTTTTTTTTTTTTTTTTTTTTTTTTATGGCCTTTATTCTATAGGACAGCTGAAGAGTGACAGGAAAGCGAGTGAAGAGAGGGGGGATGACATGCAGCACAGGGCTGTGGCCGGGATTCGAACCTGCAGCCGCTGCTGGGGGTTGGCAGCCCCGTACATGGGGCGGACGCTCTACCAACTGAGCTAATATCCGCCCCCGAATAGGGATGAAATGGTATGAAAATTTTGTATCACGGTTATTGTGACCAAAATTATCTCTGTTATCATTATTATTGCAGTATTGTTGCAGTGAGCTCAGAATGTTCAAAGTACTTTAACACAGAATTGAAATCATTTAACCCCTTTAATATTATAATCATAACACTTATTTTTTTGTCAATAATTGTGTCAGGAAATGTCCTAAAAGTACATTTGTTTTTCATGAGAACTTTTTTTCATGAGAAATAGAAGTAAACAATTCTGGAAAGTTTTTGTCATTATAATGTAATAAATGCTAAAACTGTGTGTGATTACAAGAAAAGAAAAAATAGATTTGAACTTTCAACAGGATTCTCTTCATAAATAATTGTAAATGAACATTTTCAAAGTTTTGAGATGACCAAAAATAAATGTAACCTATTTTACAAACACTCACACATTTTAGTTTGCCTGCAGCATTAGTGTCCATGTTACAGCTCGTTATATTAGACCATGCCCAGGTCTTTTTATTTATTTATATATTTTTTGTTTTACTGACTATAGTCCCTGAAGCAGTTAGCCCTCTTCGTGACTCTCCTCTGGTCTCCCCTTCCATGGCAGATCTCCTCGACATCTCCTTCTGTAATATTTCTAAATTACGATTGATTAAATCCATAAAATATAAAACTATGATGGAAAAAGATGATCTATTACGATGAAATACGGCAATAATACGGCAGTAATGATTACCTTGGGAATTTTTACTGTGGTTTACCATTTCACCGGTAACTGCTACATCCCTAGTTGTGAATAACCTGAAGAAGTATTTGTACATGATTTTTGGTCACTATCACCCGGCCTTATATGCAGCTTGAATACTTAACAACATAATACTTCCTTAAGCCAGAAAGATCCATCTCCATCGTCCTGACGGTAGAGCTGCCTCACAGAGCAGGGACCTGAGCGCCTGCAGTCTTACCTGTAATTATAATTCATATTCCCTCCCTGGGATCACTTCAGCTGACAGTGAAATGAAAGTATTTCTGATTTCACTGAAGACCCTCCCAGCCGGCCCTGAAGGGATCCTCAGCTCCTTTCTTAACAGAATAACACGATGCGTCGGTGTTCAGTCCCTCCAGGACGAGCCGCAGCTCCCTGGATCGTGGTTTTAACAGAAGAACCAGAAGGAGCATTAAAGGAGCGCAGCCTGCCTGCAGTCCCTGTGGAGGTAAACAAATGAGAGCAGGAGGCCGGAGGAGCGCAGGGCCATCCATCACCCTGTCATGTTGTCTGTACACAAACCCACCTAACAGCCGCACACACACATCATCGAGTCAATCAATGGAGGTAATTCCTCCCACACTATTGAATGTTCCTGCATCAAAGGTAGACAATGAGTGAGTCCTTTGCAACAAAACTCAGAACAAGGGTTTTTACCCGTCAGTCCTATCAGAAGGTTTCTAAAGGCCAGAAAATATCAATTTTATGGAAAACCCAAAAAATCTTCCATTTTAAATCCACGTAAAAGCTTTATTTATCTATGCTGTGGTAAAATGATCAAAAGCAGGGTTCTCAGACTTAAAAAACCTGCTTTATATTATCTGAACCATAACATACAATCATAATTGAGTCCATAAATTATGTGGTTTGAACAAAAATTGTACAAGGAAGAGTGAAGAATTTTATTCTGACTTTTCTGTTTTGTTTAGTTTATTAATCATAGTGGTTTTTCACATGGAGTAAACCACATTTCACCTATCATTTAAGGGAACCAAAAAATCTTCCATTTTAAATCCACGTAAAAGCTTTATTTATCTATGCTGTGGTAAAATGATCAAAAGCAGGGTTCTCAGACTTAAAAAACCTGCTTTATATTATCTGAACCATAACATACAATCATAATTGAGTCCATAAATTATGTGGTTTGAACAAAAATTGTACAAGGAAGAGTGAAGAATTTTATTCTGACTTTTCTGTTTTGTTTAGTTTATTAATCATAGTGGTTTTTCACATGGAGTAACCACATTTCACCTATCATTTAAGGGTTGATGTTGTGGGTTTTTAACTGCAAAGTCATGATATTTTAAATAAAATTAAAACCTTGTATGTGATTTTTAATGTTTTAAATATGTATTTCAAATATAAACCTAACATATTTGCAGTATGTATCATGTTAAATAAATTTCAGACAGTTTCCTTCTTTGAAAAATACTATTGACCCATTTTAACTCATTTTAAGACATGGTTACACTTAATACCTCCAAATAAAAGACCTATTTGCTTTGAATTATTGAAATACCCGGAATATAAATTGATGAAAAACAAGAACAGAGAGCAATATCAGGGAATATTATAAAGAGGACAGCAGTTATCCAAATAATATATGTACTTTTTTTTTTTTTTTTTTTTTTAAACATCGGATTTAATGACCTATAATTATGGGTGCTCCAAACTGCTGTCACACTTTTGCACTTTAATTTATGTGATTTGGTCTCATCTTTATGAGATGAAATAGAGAGACAGTTTTATTTAACAGATGCAGATTAATGTGTTTGTGATACTGAGCTGTTTTATCAGCCTTTATGTAATGGTGAAAAAAAGCAATCAGATTAATCAACTTTGTTTTTGCTTTCTACAGAATTGCTATCAAACCATTATACATAATAAAATGGCAAAAATCTATTTTTTAGAGCTACAGCCTCATCTTTCCTACTCCTAAATAAAGCCTATGAATTTACAAGCAATGAATGTCTTTGTTAAAAACATTGGTCATTGATTTCAGTTCATGCCTCATTCATTCTGCCATTTTAATTTCATTTTATTGGAGAGAAGGAGGCGCACAGACTTAGCGGGAGACAGGAGCGCCACATTATTTTGACACAGATATTACAGCCTAGTGGAAATAAAGTGAACTTCTTGTTTCTGCTGTTAAAAGCATTCAGCCATTATTATCAAAATTTATTTTATTCTGAAAATCTTCTCAGAAGTTTCTTTTGGATCATTATATTCAGACCGTATCGATCAGCTCTACCAGATTACTTTGGCCACTATGATCAGAATTGTAATATTAAAATAAACATTGTATTGAATCTGGTTCAAACTAGGGGTGTGCGATATGACGATATAAAATCATTAAGGATTTTAACGTGGGGATGATCTCATTAAACAGAAAGATCGTCAGATCGTCTGTGTGGGCGCAGAGACTTTGACGCGCACCCAACTAACCAATCGTAGCACATTACGCCCAGTGCATGGTGGGATCTCCTGTTTGGTTATGTAGCATGAAGCCATGGTGGAAAGAGAAAAGGAGATAAAAGCTTGAAGATGTCTGAACAAAAATCTGTTCGAAAACAACTGTATTATTCACTCAGGTTATAGACATTGCAGTTCGATAACATTTGTTCTAAATTGTTGCACTTTAAGAGATAATGTTGATATTGTTGTTCATTACCTTTTATGTTTACATTTATTGCACATTTTTATAAAAACTGCACTATTTAAATTAAAACCTGTTCAGAAAGTTTCTTTGGCTTTAATTATCATTTTGTTTCTTTTTGGGTTTTACATTTTTTATAAGTTAAACATCGGGAAAAATGGTCAAACATGCAAATGAGTCTAGAAAAATCAAAGTAAAAAGAATCGTGATAAAATCGTGATAAAATCGTGATCGTGATTTTATTCATAAAAAATCGTGCTATGATATTTTTGCCATATCGCACACCCCGAGTTCAAACCAAAGATTTGTACTTAATGTTGCCAACCAAATAAAAGCATCTGGTGCCGCTCACATGCCACGTTGTCTCTGGTCTGGCATATAAGCTGAAATTAGCCCAGGTTAACAGTTATTTTGTTAAACTGTCTGCCTCTGTGTGACCTCCCTCTGTACCAGGCTCACTCATTAGATATTTGCTGTTGATCCTGATATGATTAAACCTTTTTCTATGATCTCACGGTCACAGACTTTACATCAAGTCTTCAGCTTGCAGCAGGATGTCTGTAACTAATGAACAATTTTAGAGTTTGGAAATCTTCAGATTCCCTCAGCTGCATCTGGCCGTCCTTCAGCCCAGCTGTTGTTTTGTCAGCAAGATTTTTGGTTTCTCAGAGTAACGGTGAACTCTTCGTCATCAAACAGCCGTGCTGTTATGAGCTGGAAACACAAATAAGCCGACACCAGAGCCTGTAGACTCTAAATCGTCAGTGCTGAGCTGTGGATAAATCTCTGAGACTTGTTTTCAGCACATTTGTGCACATTATAATTCACATGAAGTAAATATTGATTAAAGAGGCTTGAGTTTGCATTTTGGTAATCACAAATCTTATTTGTACAAGCTAACTAACATTGTTTTACAGATAACACCAGGGGCAGTCATTAAAATGGTCTAAAAAAACAATTATTTCACACAACAGAACTGTTTTCTAATCTTGTAGAACAGAGCTCACTCTGCAGGTGTAAATGTCATCAGTGGCTCCTGAGGAGTTTGTTCAGTGAAGATGAACCGCTTCTCAGCCTTAAAGGAACACACCAACATTTTTGTCTTCATGTTTTTCCTCACTCATGAGTCCATGACAAGCAGGTAGACACCATCGTTTGACTGAGTGTCCGGTAGAGGAAGAGACAGCAAAAACTCACACAACGTTAGTTAGCTTAGCTCAGACACTGGGAGTATATGGGTAGTGTTAGCCTGCCTCTGCCTACAGTTATTAGATAAACTTTTGAGCAGCTCTAAATGGTCTGTGGTGCTTATTGCAACTTGTTTTTTAGCATGTTATGTTGTGTTATTTTATACTGTCCTCATGTTATCTTCTTCTACTCCTAAACAGAGGCCTTGTTTCGTTGACCTACTCCCGAGGATGTTTGTGCTACAGATGCTCCAGAAGTTTTTTAAACAGCTCTTTCAAATGAACGATGAGAACTAATTCGCAGTTCTGAGTGAGCTGTTTGTTCCTTAATGCTGTAGGCAATTTATATTTGATAATGCTCGCAATCAAACGGCTCACTCAATACTCACTCAAAAGAGCTGCTTCAAAGGTTCGAATCATTCGTCAACGTCACGTCTCAGGTTAACCGCAGTGGAAGTACGTAAACGAAACGAAGACTCTGTTTAGGAGAAGAAGATATGAGATAGTAGAAGATAATGTAACATAAAGAGGTAAAAAAAACAAGTCACAACAAGCACATAAGATTTAGAGTTGCTGAAGAGTTTCTCTGATGACTGTAGGCAGAAGCAGACTAGCACTTCCTATGTAGTCGCAGCGTTTGAGCTAAGCTAACTACAGGTGGGTGTGCTTTGTCTGTCTCTTCCTTATTCCTCATGTACAGGCAGAAGAATGAAGTCTACCTGCTTGTCATGGACTTGGGAGAGAGGAAAGACGCGAAAACAACAAAAGTGTTGGAGTGTTCCTTTAAGAATTCATGTTTCAAACAGGAAACAGGATTTAATTTCAGATTTGTGCCTCCCCCTGGGTGTTTTTGTCAAAGAAAATCTAAAACTGCAGTGGTTTTATCCCCACTGTCTTCTTGTGAGCACTTCCTGTAGGCCGAGCTGCATTTCAGGCCAAAGCTGAGCATTCTGTCAGGATATTCAATAATGTCTCTGCAGTAAAGCAGGCAGTATGCCCGTGTTCAGATTCTCTGTGCTCTGTCCTACCAGGTAAGAGAAGGGTTTGCAGGGTTCCCATGCATCCCGGATAACCTGGAAAATGATTCCCCAATTTTCCAGTCATAGAAAACAAATGGACAATGAGGAAAAAAGTGAAATGTCCTGGATCAGCTTAAATTGTCCTGGAAAATTATTTGTCTTCCTTCTAGCTTGAAACATAGGAAATGAAGTAAAAATGTACTTGGTAACTAATGTACATGTAGCCAGAAAATGTGAGTAGGTAAAATAATGCAAGTTAAGGCATAAAATATAAAAACTCAAAACAATGGGGACAAAAAGAAATGATAAAAAATTGATAAAACAAAATTTTGGCTAAATTAGCAAAATCTATTCATAAAAAGCAGAGTAAATATAGATTAAAAATACATATAACCATAAATTCATAATAGTAAGACATGTAAAAGCCAGACTAAACAGAGAACTAACAGACAATGTTCGTGCTGGAGAGTTGGAAACAAATTCTAAGATCAATATGATCAATAGCTATTATATAGAGATATTGTTAATCAACCTCTAATCCTGTTTTTTAGAGGGCGAACTAGAATTTAAAACTGCTCACAGCAACAATGTAACTTCAGTTGGTTATATGACACTGGAAAAGTCCTGGAAAATGATTTCTAGAAAAGAGTGGGAACACTGGTTTGGATCCATCCTCTCTCTCATAGAAACTACAGACTGGAGTAGGGCTGGGTATTTCCAGCAACCCCACGATACAATATGTATCCCGACACTGAGGCCACAATACATATCCTGACACACATAAATTGTGAACATTGACTATACTTTTTACAGAATTCCCAGCAACTTCTGTTTTATATTACAAGAAGAAAAAGAACAAGGATGAATTTTAAATGACTCTACTACTTAAGAACTTTAATTCAGGTCTCCAAAGATTGTAGACACCTAAGTTTAAATTTGGAGCATGTGCTTCATCATGTAGCTTGGCTTCTACTTTGAACTGTACCATTGTTAACATTACCCAAAGAGTATTTGCAACAACTGTTTAACCATTGAGGCCGTATCAATTCTGTAGCATCCGTATCGATACACGTATCACCAAAGAGTGCATGACGATATCTTGCTGTATCGATATTTTGAGCACAGGCCTGGACTGGAGTAACAGAAATCCTTGATAGATGCAGCTGAAATTCTTCTCAGTTGAACCAAAGTGTTGAAACATTAAAACTGTCATAGGTTTCCTTCTCTTCCCTCCATGACCACTGTAACATGTGATACAGGTTAACTTTAATGACAAAGAAATACAGTAACTGTCACATATTGACTTTTTTCAGAAGAATGACTAACGTCTATGAGGTCAAAAGCAGCTCCTGACTCTCTCGCTCATCAACATGGTGACCACTAAGGAGAAAAATCCAGGATTGTTAACATTGTATCTGAACAGAAAACCATCCACTTGACTTCTGTGCTGATCCCGAGGCTTATGAAGATTGATTCTGGGTCATGTTGTTAAAAGTTCCAGGCAGATCGGAGGAAACCGTCAGAAACTTCCTCATTGTTTGATTTTCAATAACGCTGCAGTATTCATGGTGGACTCTTCAGTTTATATTTCATGATCTGAATGTGGTTTTGGTATTCAGGTCCACATCAGAGGACCCTCCTGAAAGATTTATGGAAGATATAAGAAACATAAGAGGAATAAAACAGCACGTCATGTTGGTTTTCTCGCCGTGAGCTTCTGTGTTTTGATTTCGTCTCCTCTTTTTCTGCCCTTCTCTGCGCAGGTCTGATCGGGGACGCGGACCACCCGTACAGCAAGTTTGAGAATGAGTAAGAGAGCAGCTGCACTGGAGGAGATCCACAGGCTGCACGTTGAGCTGCTCTTCACTTTTAGCTTGGGCGGACGCCTGTTTCTAATACAAACATTTAGACGAATACCACTGAGTGCTGTTGTTCTCTTTAATCTGTTATGAAGGAAAAACAAATCACACTTTTTCAAACATTAACAAGCCTGATCGTAGAGAAGCTGATTTATTTTTGCCTTGTGATTCTTCTTGAAGATGCAGTGTAGTGTGTTGAATGGATGTCCAATCTTTGTTTCCAGACTTATTTGTGTTCTGTTGTTTCTTTAAACCCGTAGGTCCTTTTTAAATATCCTAGTTTCATATCAGCCTTTGCACTTTGCACAAACAGTGTTTGTATCAAAAAATGATGATTGTACTGACAGTGTCTTTGGGCACCAAATAAATAATCTCTTTTACCAATAATGTCCTCTGTGCACTTAAAAGGTATCAAGTTTTGTTTTTCCTCTGAGAGACTGACTGATGAGTCCAGAGACCATCCAGAATCTACATGCAAACACCTGTTGTCCCCAGCAGAGCCTGCAACAGCTTCACATTCATTTTCCTTCCAACAGGATAGTCAGTGTTCCCAAACGTCCTGGAAAACCTGGAAAAGAATAGACCAATTTTCTACTTATCAAAAACAAGGAAATTGAGGAAAAGGAAAATTTCCTGGAAAAGCTTGAGTTCTCCTAAATCATTACTTCTATTCCTTGTACCTTGTTGGTGAACAAAAAACAAACTGTACTTTGTAACTAATGCACACTTTGCCATAAATATGAGTAGCTAAATTAATGCAAGTTGAGGAATAGAATACAAAAACTTAAAACAATAATGACAAAAAGAAAAAATAAATGAGAAAAGCACTCAGAGAACGCAGACCTCCGCCATTGTGATTTTTACCGTAAATATTAGTCCTACCTTTATTTCATCTAAATATTTAGATTCCTCGACCATGAAACATACCATTAGCAATTAGATTTATAATGATATCTATTTTAGTTCAGTAGTTATTCATGGAAATCACATTTTTCATCATGGCGGTCTTACGCTGATTGGGATCACTCCCAAAATCGAATCATTTGTTCCTTGACCCAATCTGTTTCCTGAAAATGTCATCATATTCCGTCCATAACTTTTTGAGTTATGTTGCTAAAGCTGGGCATCCACTGTGCGATTTTTGGCCCTTTTTGACACGATTTTTCACCCGTGCAATAATATCAGTATTACGAATTTTGCCTCAATCATGCGTCTCACATCGTGTAGTCTACACGAGGTAATGAGAAGCGATTAACACCTCACGACCACCTCCCGATCGATCGGATGAAAATGAAACCTGCTTGAAATCCTGGTCGCCCCTCGTGAGGCTATGTCACACTACTCATGCCCAAATGTAGATAAGGAAGAGAAAACAAATGCACAAAACGGAGCAGCATGGAATCACAGTGGACCTGGACCAAGCAATCGACTTGTTGAGCTGTGGCAGGCACAGCGGAGACTATTTGGGCTATGTGTTTTTGTTTGTTATTCATTTGCATCTGTGAGCATCTGACCACTTTCTACTTCTTCTTCTTCTTCTACAACTTTTTACGCATTTCCAGATGCAAGAGTCCAACATGTCGTACATGGGCGTACAGCGTGAGCAGTCAGATCGCATCCGAGCATCAGGTTGTATAGTGAGAAGAAGAACCGTGAGCTGTGAACTGTTAACCCCTGCGATTCACTCATACAGTATGAGCAGCAGCTGAACACAACGATCGAAAAAGTCGTACAGTGGATGCCTGGCTTAACAGAGAAACAAACAAACAGACGCCAGCAATAACATAACCTCCTTGGCGGAGGTAAAAATAGCAAAAGTAAATTGAGGCTACTCAAACAGTGAATCAACATAACATGTTTATTAAAAGCAGAGTAAATAAGCACAACTCTGAGTGTTACAAATGAACCTGAACCGGCTAACCTTGCAGTGCAGATGGACCTGCCTGATAAATATTATGAAAACACAGATCCATGTTGCCAAGCTCCAATCTCCTATGACTTCATGGCCAAAAGGGACGAAAGGCGGAAACTGAAGACGTGTCAACACCAGGAAGTGACTGCATGTTTGAAAACAATGGCAGCTTCTGAAGCGGTCTCTGTGGATGCAGCAATATCTGCAGTTTACCAAAGAACTTCACTTAAAACTTTAACTACAGAAAATCATGTTCCTGCTCTTCTCTTTCCTGGGGATCACAGGTTGGAAAATGGGATATATATGTGTAAAGCCTCTGTGGATGATGCTAGTAAGTCTATGCTAGTCATGGTTACTCACTCAGTGATACCTCCTCAGAAGTTTTCCAGGAGAACTTGGTGGGGATTGTAGTTGATTCATGTCACATATAAGTGATTAATAATACATTGTATTATTTTATGTAAGACAATAGTTCAAGGACTGAAACGTAGTGCATCGGGGATATTTGGATCACCCATGATGGAGAACGTTGTCCTGCCTCATTGTTGCACAGCTCTCTAAAACAAAACCAAAATTCTCTACATTTCTCTGCTTTTGAACAGTCTGAGCTTTGTGAGGCATACTCATTTTGACTTTGACTTGAAAACCATGAAGAAACAGGAGGCTGATCAGGCTACACGTTGTCTACCTTTGTGATCAACAGTAGTTTAGACTGTATGTGTCTAACTTTACATGGAGCTCAAAAAAACTCATATCAATTCTGTACAGTATTATTCTCAGCCATTACAAAAAGGTCTACATCTGAGCAAGAGCCAAGAACATTTTTCAGCCAGATTGCTTCTCTGACCAGTGAAGACATAAACGGTCAGAGCACCAGAGCAGCTTTATCCTCCCACATTACCTGAAAGACAGCTTTGGCTGAAGATCTTTCTGGTGTAGTTACACCACAGCCATCTGGTACCAACAGAAGGTCAGACATCAGGTATTATAGACGAGGGGGCACAAATGTCCAAAGTGGGCACCTGTGTCCCTGAAATAATGGCTTTGTGAGGCCGTGTGTGGCTCTGTGCCGGTGATTGCCCCGGCAGAGGGTATTAGGTGCTCAGGCTGTTTGTTCATACATCCAGGCCCTTCTGTGAACATACAGAGAAAAGGACCTTCTTTAAAATGAGATGCTGAATCTCAAAAGACGATCTCGACTGCAACATTTTGTTTAACTGTCTTCAGACTTTGTGAAGTTGCCTACTCTCGTAACAAGGACATTGTTAATGCAAATCTTGTGAGCTTACTGGATTATTTGTTTGGTGGTACATGTGAAGACCACCATATTAACAAGTACTTAAAATTTCCACCATGCCCTTTTTTCCGCCTGAACTATCAGAGTGTAAATTCAGGGAAGTCTGACCTACAGAGATACAACCATTTTTGATAATTAGAAGACCATAAAAAACAAGTACTGTATCATTTATTATTTATAACTATTTATTTTTGCAGGTCAGAGATCACTCTCATGTTTCCATAGCCCATTTCACACCGCCATTTCAAGGCGCAATGTTTGCCCCTCTGTGATGTTTTTCCTCCACTGTGAACATCCAGGAGGCACAATAGAGGGAAGGAGTTGACCCCCTCTTTTGTCTCCAGAGGTGCGATATTGTGGCCCTTTCCCTTTTTGGCCCTACTCTACTCAGCCCTACTCGATTTGCAGCGTGTTTCCACTAGCCTGGTTTCTCCTAAAACAAGCTAGTTTTAGTACCTACTCCGCTCTGGTTCTAAACGAACTGAGTCGATACTAAAAGATGACGTCACCGACTGCCGGCTACTGATTGGTCAGACAATGCTGTCATCAATGAGTCATGAGCGCGATGACCTAGAATGCTAGCGGTAGCTACCATTAGCTTACCCTCATACGTCTTTTCTTTGCAGCTCGATTGCTCTCGTCCTCGGCTTCATTCTGTTGTAAAGCTTCCAAAACTCTCCCGTGCCTCTCAAGGGGTATTTCTTCTTACCACCTGCAGCCTTCTTCTGCTTTCCTTTTTTACTCGGTTTGTGACAAAAAGCCACAGATTGTTGTGTTGCGCTCAAAATGACGTCACCGCAGTGCCGCTCAGCTGTTTACAGCGACACTGAACCCCGTTGGGCAGGTGACTGGGGCTAATGGAAAAGCAGCACAAGGCAAGTAGAGTAGGGATAATGGAAAAGAGCCAATAGAGAGGGAGAGGCATGTGGACTCAGCGGGAGACAGGAGTGCCGCGAGTGAGCCTCTCTGCCTTTGAGTGTGTTCAGGGGCAGACAAGCTGTTTTGCGGCGTGAATTGGTACAGATCTCACAGCCTTGCTAAATTAATGTGAATGCCTCTAGATGAATGATATATCTTCTGCACCAGTTTTCAAGCCTCAAACATCGACCTACACAAAAGACAACATTTTTAACAATCCCACCACCTCAAAACCCACCCCTGCCTCTCTTCTTGAACCATCAGTGTATTTCCTCATCAAGTGATTTTCAACTAAGTAGCAAACCCCTGATCATGGTTCCACATTTATCCTGTGAATGGACTTATGATGAAAAAATAGCTGGAGTCCTATTGAAGGGCCAATTTTAACCCTATAGAGCCAATTGTATCATATTTGATACATACTTGTATATTACCTCTCTTTACTCAATATGATCAACAAATTACAAAAAAAACCATCTGGATCCAATCAGATAAATGATAAAAAATGTCATTAAATGGATTATCAGTTGCCAAAAACACCTTATGTATCAAATGAGATACGAAAAATCTATATATGTTGAATTTTATGGATTTTAGCAGAAAGTGAAAAAAAAAATTCAGCTCCAAAAAATTAGAATTTTCTGGCTATAATCTATGGTTTTGGGCCTTAAAGGGTTAAGTCCTTAAACCAGACAATTGCCCAAGTCCCTCTGATCCGAGTCCCAAGCAAGTCACAAGTTTTCTCTGTTGTGGCCAAGTCTTGTCGAGTCGAGTCACAGGTTATGACGGGTCAAGTCCCGAAATAGCACTCAGATTTTTATCTTGAAGAGAGAAACCTTATCTTTTCACACATACAACACACGTACACCCTCTTTACTAATGTTAGCTTTGCTAGCTTCATACTGACCGCAGGTCGGGCTAACGTTCCTGCCATATTGACCTATCGCAGGAACGTTAGCTACCTGGCTAACGTTTGCAGGTTTCACTTACTTGGCCTCAGGTGGCGCATAGAGTTCGATGTTGTGCCCTCTATTTTGCTTATCGAAGCGTTGCAGGTCGCGCACTTGGTGTGTCTTCGTTTTCCATCAGATTGAAATTCTTTATATGCAAAGAAAATAACTTTGGGCACAGAAGACATAGCGGTTGCCAATTTGAAACCTGCGTCCCGCACACTTTGCCCACTGATCATCACTGTAGCAGAAGCAGGTGTGTGGTAGGAACGTATGTGTGTTGTACTGTGTTGTGTGCAGGACAATAATAGGTGACGGACAAGTGTACTGTGAATGGAGCATCAATAAAGTGAACCGGAAAGGAAAGAACAGCGTATATCTCCTGTCTGGCTCTTCATATAAAGCATGTGCGTGCAATTTTCCGAATCATGTTGTCTCAAGTCAGGTCGAGTCTGGACACATTTTCTCCCTAGTCTGAGTCGAGTCTCCAGTTTTTACCTTCCGAGTCAGAGTAGAGTTGCAAGTCGTCTCATTAGCGGCTCAAGTCCAATTATCTGCCTTAGACTACTCACTCTGTGTGACTGTGTTAGCTTCCACCCTGTCGTACACAGATTAATGCACTGACAGTAAACAGATAAAAACACAGTCCAGAAAACTCAAAATTTCAAGTTAACCCTCTGCATTAGATTTTTGACTTTTTGATTTAAAACTCAGAATTTTGAGTTAAGAGAAAAACTACTTGAAATAAAGATAACTCGACCAGGACTCAAGTTCATCCGGCCTTATGCGAACCCTGTTTTCAGAACAGGTTTTGCAATCTTAAATTTGGAAATAAGATGAACTTTACATAAAAAACCTAAGAAAGATAGGCAAGAAAATTGAATTAAGTTCATAAAGTAATACATATATTTTGTTTTGTTAACTGAAAATGTGTTGAATTCCAGCAGTTTCAGGTTTCCATTGTTACAGTGCAGAGGTTGCTGTGCAGGGTGCAAAACTTACCATCACAGTGACACACACACACTCACACAATGTTCTTCAGAGCAGTTTTGGGCTCAGTGTCTCACCCACGGATGCTCCGATGTGTTAGCTGGATGTGTCAGAGATCACACTGACAATCTGTCTCTCTCATGGAGAAGTTTTTAAAACTGTGATCGGCTTTCCTGCTCCAGCAAGCTTCATCATCACAGCTGCTCAGACTTTCTTCACAGATTTTAACACTCTGTCAGTTTTTATACACCTACACATTAAGGAGGGTGACATGTTTGCAGGTCTGTCTGTCCGTCCATCTGTCCGTGAATGCAGTACATGTAAGAACAACCCCATCGTCCACGCTAGAGCCCACTCAGACTTTAATAGTGAGTGTGTGAGTCCATGAGGGTGATCATGTACAATATTAGTAATGGGACACACATCCAGATAAAGACTTAATAATGATGAAAAAAAAGCACACCATGTAAAACAGTGTTTGCATTTTTCTTAACCTCCATCTTTGGTGGCCACAAGTTGAAGATGCTCGAGCGGCCATCTTGTTTTGTCTTTTTTTCACCCCTCTCACATATGAAGTGAGTGAGCCGTGCACCATTTTTAAATACAATTTCCTTGCAACTTTATGAACGGCTCACAAACAAATGGCTCACTCAAAACTGCAAATCAGTTCTCATCATTCATTAAATGTCAAATGATGTCACAGATGTCACATCTCTAGGGAGTAGGTTGACAAAGCCTCTTTCAGAGCAGAAGATTATAACATAATTGTCAAGTTTGCTGTTTTGGCCAGGACACTAACATATAACATATCCCTCTTTCCTGGTTCCCTCCCACATTAGTATTTTCTCTCCCTCAGTAAGCCTCATGCTGCGTTCACATCGCACGTTACTTGTACTACCTCGGCGATCACTCTCCATGTAAAGTCAATGTACAGCCGCGATGGGGTGGGGCTAACCCTCCCGCTATGCGACAGCCACTTGTCGCACATAGCTTGTCGTGCGATGTCAAAGTAAAAAAAGTTGATCTTCTCAGACGATGTCATGCGTGACTGTGCGACAACAGCCAATCAGCGGTGTGTGCGTGTGTGACGGGTGCTCGTGATAGACAGTTTTTTATCCGGACTAGAGAGGAACAATTTATGTCCATGTAGGGAACATGACTCAGAGGACATAAGTTCCGCCTAGACAGACCGCCGGAAACTCACAGATAATGCTGCTGCAGGGCATCAGCTGCAGTGTTTTGTGGTTGATAAGTGAATGAAAAGGATACAGCTGGAATAATGTCCACTTATACATCCTATTATATGATATATGATATGATTGCGGTGAATCTCGAGCGGACGTGACGTCACCGAGTGACGGCCGACAGCAACCGTGACCAAAATGAGGTATTTATGGACACGCAACGCGATTTTGGTAGCTTGGTCGCTTGCAGTGTGAACGCAGCATTTGTCTGTAAGAGTCTGTGACAAGAAAATAGACGCTAACAGGAAAGTACCGTACCAAATGCAAAGATTATTTTCTCCGCCTAGAAGAACTTAAATCAAAATGTAATACCACAGTTTAAGAGTACGCTACATATGAGTGTTTTTAAGTGCATTAACATTACAGAAATATAAAGTTTATCCAGACCTAAGCCAACTCCCGTTGTGTATTCCTCCGCTAAATCACTCAGCGATAGTTAGCCAGCGGCTTCAGACACCTGTTGTAGACTAATTGAAAGCAGATTATATGACAAATATGTCTGAGATGGGTTTTTGTGATGCTTCCCTTGATGCAGAAACAGATGTGCATCATGGAGAACTCAGCTTTCACCGTATTCCTTTGTGTAACACGGCATGCCGTTACATCGTATAGTGAATGCATCTCTCGTTACCTGTTACCTGACAGGTTGTGTGTACAGATCTATACATCTATATCTTATATCTCCGACGGTTACAGACTGTGGCTTACTGAGGGAGAGGAGAGAACTTTCTACTGTATCTAATGTACTTAGTGACCATATGGAGCTCTTACAACCCCACTTCAAAAAAACTGAACTATCCCTTTAAGGACTGATTTTTATCTGCTTGTCATGGACTCAGGAGTGAGGCATGACACAGAAAGAAAAAGTTGGCGTATCCCTTAAAGGCCAGAGCTCTGTTTTTTCCTATTTATTATTTTTTTGTGAACTGTAGAGGTGTGTTTGAAACAGGTCACACATCTGCATGCATCATGAGGACGTGCTCTGTAATGACGGTCAATTCAAACTAATCAAGCTGGACATTCATCTCACTTATGAGCCCTGCAGTCAGAGTAATTAGGCCGCTGCATGAAAACACGCCGCTCCTCTGCATTCCTGAGATGTCTCCACACCGGGCAGCTCCCTCACAGATCCTCAGAGATCTAACACTCAGACATGTTAAGGTACACACACACTCTCCTTCAGTGTTACTCTGTGAATTAGAGATGCAGCTGCTGCGGTGACTGCAGCACACACACACGATCCGAGCAGCAGCACATAAAGACACATGACAGAAACAGAAGAGAGCTCACCACTGCAGATCCATCTCTCAGATGGGATGGATCTTACTTTAATCTCAACCATACACCAAAGAAGTAAGCTGTCACAGGACGCTCTTATTACGGCAGGAACAGGCTGCATGTGCGTGTTATTGGAGTTTGTACAGACAGAGAATCATGATCAAATCAGAGCTGCTAACCTGAGATAGACAGTTCCATATAACCACCACAGAAATATTTCACTAGTCCATCTGGAGAAGAACCTATAGAAAATGTTTTCAGAGGCAGAACCTTCAAAAACACCTGCAGCTGGTGATTGGACTATTGCTCTGCCAGTCACACTCATCACAGATCAATCAAGCCACAGTGTGACGTAGCAGCTAGACCCGGTTTTTAGCTGTTAGCTTAAACAATGTTTCAGTCCTTAGACTATCTTCTTACATTAAATTATACCACACAGATGTATCATTCACCACTTATATGTGTCATGAACCTCGTCAACGACAATCCCACCAAATTCTCCGGGTAAACTTCTGAGGAGAGCATAATTCACCAGGTATTACTGAGTAACCATGACGACCATAAACCAACCAGCTTCATCTGTGGAAGATTTCCGCATTCTCTCCCAGTTTCCCAGCATCCCGCTTCTCTGATTTGATGGTCCATGAGGGCAAACTGCGGACACACAATTATCACAATGGGGTTTGGAGTCATTCCCATCTTTTTCAAAACCAGAGGAGCCAGTTGGTAGATCAAACTCTTACCAAACCAGCCGAGAGAAACATGATTTCCCATAAGAAAAGCCTTAAGTGATGTTCTTTGCCCCTCTTTAAAAAAGAAATTGAGTCTATTTCTGATAAAACCGCACATATTGTTGCATCCAGAGACCACTTCACATGCAGCCATTGTTTTTAAACATGCAGTCATTTCCCGTTGTTTTCACATCTTCAGTTTCTGCCCCTTTCCTCTGATTGGGCGGTCTATCTTTTTGCTGAGTGAAGCTGTTGGAGGTTGAAGCTTGGCAAGATGGATCTGCTTGATTTCAGACAATGTATCATGCAGGTCCATCTGCCATGCAAGGTTCACATGATCTGGTGTTTAAGTGTCAAAACAACTTGAACTGCAGAGGCTTCTTGCATGAGAAGTGAAATGTCTTCCCAAAACTTAACACAGTCCAGTTGCCTTGTTTTTAAATCTTCAAGATAACCATGGCCTGGATGAATGAGAATCTACACAGAGGTATGTCAAAACAACATTGTTATACATGACATTAGATCGAAAAGTTTCATACTCTTTGAAATCATTTCAATCAGGAAAGACTAATAAGAAATAGAAGACAAATGTACGAGTGACGATTTAATGAAACAGATAATAAAGAACTGATGAATGAAAAGTCTTTGGCGCTTAGACCCCACAGGAAGTGATCATCTCAAGGAGCAGGAGAAACGATTGATGCTCCCCGAAAACTTCCCCCGGAGCCTAGACACTGGTGGTGGTAAAGAATAGTGGTGCTTCGGGTGAAGACTTAAAGGATGACCAGCCTGATGAGGTGGTGAAGGGGTGGAGGTGGGCTTGACGATCTTTTCGCTGAATGACAGCTGACCGACTGCAGAGAGGGAGAACATATTTAAATATGACAGCTAAGACGTGATTGGCTGAGAGGTAATAATAGGCTGACTGTGATTGGAAGAAAAAGAGGTGAGAGGTGGAGCTATAAAGAAACGGATAGAGATAGTGACAGAAAGGAGCATGCGCAGGAAGATAGTCTTCCTGACTGAACTTTCGCTAAGCTTCATAAATCATTACAATTAAAATGAGTTTATCATTTTGGAACTCCTGTTCCTCAAGGGTGAAGTCGACTTGATGAACGTGGTTTTCAGAGATGTTTTATGGAGTAAAATTTAGACCAGAAGTTCAAATCTTGTCCAGCTTCTGAACCCACCTTCACTTCCTAATGTCGAGCTGGGACCCAAATCAAAGAACATTTCCATCTTCTTAAATTTCATCCATTCATTTTCTATACCCGGCTATCCCTTTCGGGGTTGCGGGGGGCTGGAGACTATCCCAGCTATCATCGGGCGAGAGGCGGGGTACACCCTGGACTGGTCACCAGTCAATCGCAGGGCAACATAGAGAGACAGACAACCATTCACACTCATACCTAAGAGCAATTTAGATTTAGATTTAGATTTATTGGTCCCCAGAGGGGATATTCGTTTCCACTGACTGTACATTACAAAGGGACAGCAACAACAACAACATTGCACCTCCCAGACAGCAGCAACAACAATGGACATCATACAGTCGACATAACAGTGCAAGACAAGGAAATACAATACGATACAATATAAGCTGCAGACAGAACAGCGGGGCCTGCTGTTCAGGGCAGCTATGGCTGAAGGGATCAGGCTTTTCCCCAGGTGAGCCCTTCTGAACTTGATTGTTCTGTACCTGCGCCCTGAGGGTAGTGGGATAATGTATTAGTTCAGTGGGTGGGTGATGTCCTGTTCTATAGTGTTTGCTAACCGAGTGATGGACCTGTTGTTTAATTCAGTGAAGTTGGGAGACCAATTAACCTAATGAGCATGTTTTTGGTCTGTGGGAGGAAGCCAGAGTACCTGGAGAGAACCCACACATGCACGGGAAGAACATGCAAACTTCACACAGAAAGGCCCCATACGACCCAGGAATAGAACCCGGAACCTTCTTGCTGTGAGGCACGTGCTCTACCAGCTGCGCCACTGTGACACCCTTTCTTAAATTAATGTCATATAAAGATTCTGCACTTTGAACCTGAGATAGTACAAGATGTCACAGTATACAAAGTTTTTTTTTTTTTTAAATGATAGAACAAAATGACCAGCAGGTGGCGATACCATAGGGGGAATATTCCCCTTTACATTCAATTATCAGCTTTTTAATCACCACCAAGCTTGGCACCTTCGGACACAAAGTGTAAGAATTCAGATCTCACTGTAGCTGTGATCAGCCTGCATCAGTGGACACCTACTGAACAGCTCTGTGGTAAAAATATTCAATCAGCAGCACAAAATGATTATTGATCATGAGGCAGTCACAACGCACAAACACTTCAGTGACTTCAGCCTTTTTTTTTAACAGACTCTACAGAGCTTTAGAGCTCCAGTTTGAAATAGTCCAGCTACAGGGAGGTTATTTTAAAAGACTCATAAATATGTTGTTGTAGCAGAGCACCTACTTACTGAATATATAACAAACACTGTACGGTGAAAAGGGCTGTCAATGAGCATGACAGAGTTCATCACCACCTGTTGTTAAAGAGTGTGAATAGACAGTTAACCACTGAATAAAAAATACCCTTCAAAATAAAAGCTCAGGATTTCTACTGACAGTTTTTTTCCCAGTAAAAGACTCATGACCCACTGAAAAAGGGTCCTCCACCCACTTTGGGTTCTTGATTATCAAATCAAGAACTGCAGTGTCGCGAGGTGCCACCATCACTATATTTGACCAAAGGTTGAAGTGGCCCTTTAATGAGATAAAATAAGCTCAGTTAAAACTGTAGACCCCAACTCCTTCACCGCAGCCCACCAGTGAAATGGTTTGGTCCAGCCTCAAAGGACAGGAAATGTCAGCTTCGTGCGGCGCCTTGTAAACAGCAATGTTTTCAAGAGAAGGAAGATGTTATTCCCAGCTGTCATTGGCAGAGTGGTACACCCTGAATTGGTTGACATTCAATCACAGGGCCACATAGAGAGACAAGCAACCATTCACTCTCACACTTAGACCTAAGGGCAATTTGGAGTCATCAATTAACCTAATGAGCATGTTTTTGGTCTGTGGGAGGAAGCAGGAGTGCCTGGAGAGAACCCACACTTACACAGGAAGAACATACAACCTTCACACAGAAAGGCCCCTGTCTGACCCAGGAATCGAACCGTCGACCTTCTTGCTGTGAGGCACGTGCACTACCTGCTGCGCCACTGCTCTGCACCACTGTGCTGCCCTATTGGCTGCCATGTTTCTGTAAAACTCAGATAAGCACTGCACTTTTACAGAGAACAAGCGAAATATATTTCCTTACTTGCTTCCCTCTATCCTTGTTTCCTTCCTTCTTTGTTATTTTTGTTTCCTTCCTCCCTTGTTTCCTTCATTCCTTGTTTCCTTCCATCCTTATTTCCTTAATTTCTTGCTTCCTTGTTACCTTCATTCCTTGTTTCCCTACATCTTTGTTTCCTTCCTTTTGTTGTTCCTTGCTACCTTCCATCCTTCTTACCTTCCTCCTTTGTTACCTTCCATCCTTGGTTGCTTCATTTATTGTTTCTTTGTTACCTTCATTCTTTGTTTCCTTCCATCCTTGTTTCATTCATTTCTTGTTTTCTTGTTACCTTCATTCCTTATTTCCCTACATCTTTGTTCCCATCTTTTATTGTTCCTTGTTACCTTCCTTCTTTGTTACCTACCTCCTTTGTTACCTTCCATCCTTGATTGCTTCATTTATTGTTTCTTTGTTACCTTCATTCGTTGTTTCCTTCCATCCTTGTTACCTTCACTCCTTGTTTCCCTAAATCTTTGTTTCTTTCCTTTATTGTTTCATTCCAATCTTGTTTCCTTCCTTCCTTCTTCCTTTATCCCTTGATCCTTCTTTTTATTCCCTTCTAATCTTGTTTCCTTCCTTCTTTGTTTCCTTCCTTTCTTATTACCTTCCATCCTTGTTTCCTTCATTTTTTGTTTCCTTGTAACCTTCATTCCTTGTTTCCCTAAATCTTTTTCCTTCCTTTATTGTTTCATTCCAATCTTGTTTCCTTCCTTCTTTGTTTCTTTCCATTCTTCCCTCTTTCTTTGTTTCCTTCCTACCTTTCCTCTTCATTTCTTGATTCCATGTTTGCTTGTTACCTTTCTTTCTTGTTTCCTTGTTTCATCCATCCTTGTTTACTTATACCCTGTCTCCCTTCTTTGCTTCCTTTCATTTTTGTTTTCTCCCATTCTTCCATCCTTTCTTCCTTCCGTCCTGGTTTGTTTGACCAGTTGATTGTGTAGGTCTGGAAGATACCAGTGGTATTTTTTGTGCACCTGTAGGTGTAACAGATCTGTTGAAGTCTCCACAGACAAGTAGCATTTTGATTCAAAAGAATTCAGAGTGTGTAATCTTTCTCCTCTGACTGATTCAGCCAGTTTACTTTTTCACTCTATGGACTGAGGAAGATGAAGCAGCATCAGAGGAGAGTGATTCTGAAGCAAACATGAGTGATTCTGATTCTTCAGAATGAGATTTAGCATGTAGAATCAATGTTCACAGGCAGAGGAACACAGAGCCATTTTCTGGTGACAAAAAAAGAGACTTAGTGGAAACGCAAAGTGTGGTTCAGAAAGAAGAAAGGATCCTGGACCAACTGGACCACATACTTCTGAATAGTGCTGTCTTTCCCCACCAGGTTTTCTCAGGCCGTTATTCCTACAGAATATCGTTATGATTTTATCAATACTGTTACAGATACCGATACTCCTTATCAGTATCGATACATATCAATACTGTTATCGATACTGCAACACATAATTTTGTGTAAAAATTAAAGACTTTACAAGATATTAAAAGATTCAACCTTTTTTTATCACCACAAGGTAACAATAAAGCTTCAGCAGAATAGAAGTAATGCATTACAAATGCTTCTCAGAGGCAAAAAGAAAGCTAAGGAGATGGGAAAACCCCTTCATGCCACCCAACAGACAGCATGTACAGACAGACCCATATATCTTGTGGTGCTAAAATCGATGCTGTAATGATGACTACAAGGGCTGTAGCTTTATATTAAATATTCGAATAACCGTTCGAATATGGGGATAAATATCCATAACTGAATAGTAAATAAATATTCAAATGTAAAATATTGACAGTAGCAGCACATCAGGGCAGCTGGAGCAGTGGACCGTTTCATCCAACAGAGGGTGCTGTGAGTGCAGCTTGACCATCAGTCACATCCACTGCTCTCTTGACCTCAGTAAACAAAGAGTTTCTGCTCCGAGCGGACATTAACAGCTCCAAATCATCTAAGGAGAGCTGTGCCGTCGGCTTTTCATCCAAGTTATTCAGCCGATTGCAACGGTGCTTCATCAAGAGTTTAACCCCGTGTGACTGTGTTGTTTTCGACAGGGTTTTTACCGAAGGGGCGGATAATAGAGTCTCTGTCTCTGTCAGTGCTGCAGTCTTTAGTGTTAGCCGGGCTGCTAACTCTATTCGTGTTGCTATAGCAATCAAACAGCCCACACTCCTTTAGCTTTAAACTATGCACACGCTCCAAGTGTTTGATGATGTTGCTAGTATTTCCCTGTTAGAGGCAACTTCTCTCTGACAAAGATTGCATCGGGCCGAGTTTTCATTAACTTTGCTAAAGTGAGCCCAAACCTTCAAGCGCTTAGCCCTCACCGACATGCTTGAGCATATATGACAGTTGGAGAGACGTTTAAGTACCGATAACAGTACTGGTATTCAGGTACCGACCCGGTACATGAATGTACCCATCCCGAATTATTCCTTCAGCTTTTAGGCTGTTAAACTCTGGTCTTTAATTTGATTTAAACTTGTTTTTATTGTTGATTATAAGTCATCATGCTTCTTTTCACTAATAAACTGTTAAGTTTTTGTTCATGGGTGAGCCTGTTGTTCTGTTGAACCTTGTGTTTGTTTGTTTTTGTTATTGCCCACTATGAGCCTTGGTAGCTGTTAACTGAATTGCCCCTTTGAGCTAAAACAGTGTTGTGGATCTGAATCTAAAAATTTGATCAACTGTAAGGCATTCATAAATATCAGAGTTGGACAGATAGAATCAGACAAACTGTAGACCGATATGGGCAATAAATGGAGAAACATGACGTACACAACTCATGAAAACATATACAGCTGGGAAAAATCATCAGCTGGATCCCCAGAAAACAAGAGCCTGTGTGATCCTGAAACACTAAAACTAAACACATTTCACTTCAGATCACAGAGAACATGACAGTGAAAATATTTACATCAATACAGAGTCAGCGTGAATACGACACTGAGGAAATATTTAACAAAAATACGATCATCAGGAGAAACAACACTTTGTGGAGAGAAGTTAAACCCACAGGAGCACAAAAATATCACTGATTTCATAAATCCAGAGTTTAGCACACAAATCCTGCTGAAGAGCATCGCTGACCAATGACATGTAACATGTTAAAGGAGGTGAAGAAGAGATAAATGATCCATGTGACCATCCATCAGTGTTCAGTCATCCAGAGCTACACTGTGAGGTGGTAAGGACAAGGAGGGACGGAAGGAAGGATACAAGGAAGGAGGGAAACAATGGAGGAGAAGAAAGCAAGGAGACAATGACGAAAGCAATGAGGAAGGAAGTAAAACAGGGAAGAGAGGAAACAAGGATGGAAAGCAACAATGGAGGAAGGAAACAAGAAAGTAAGGAGGCAATGATGAAAGAAATGAGGAAGGAAGAAAACAAGTAAAAGAGGAAACAAGAAAGGAAACAAGGGTGGAAAAGAACAAGGGAGGAAAAAAGGAAGGCTAGAAGGGAAAAAAAAGAATGGAAGGACATAAGGAAACGAGGAATCAAAAAGTAAGGAGGCATTGATGAAAGAAATGAGGAAGGAAGAAAACAAGGATGGAAAGCAACAAGGATAGAATCAAACAATGGAGGAAGGAAACGAGAAAGTAAGGAGGCAATGATGAAAGAAATGAAGAAGGAAAAAAAACAAGGAAGAGAGGAAACAAGGGTGGAAAGGAACAAGGAGGGCTAGAAGGAAAAAATAAAATAAGAATGGAAGGACATAAGGAAACAAGGAAGGAAGGAAGCACAGAAGGTAGGTAAAAAGGAAGGACGAAAACAAGGAAGGAAACAATAAATGGAAGAAGAATGGTTGGAAACATGGAAGGAAAGAAAACAAAAAGTAAGGAGGAAAACAAGGAAGGAAACAGGAAAGTAAGGAGGCAATGATGAAAGAAATGAGGAAGGAAGAAAACAAGGAAGAGAGGACACAAGGAAGGAAACAAGAGTAGAAAGGAACAAGGAAGGAGAACAAAAAAGGCTAGAAGGAAAAAATAAAATAAGAATGGAAGGACATAAGGAAACAAGGAATCAAGAAAGTAAAGAGGCAATGATGAAAGAAATGAGGAAGGAAGAAAACAAGGAAGAGAGGAAACAAGGAGGAAAACAAGGGTGGAAAGGAACAAGGAAGGAAAAAGGGAAGGCTAGAAGGAAAAAATGAAATAAGAATGGAAGGACATAAGAAAACAAGGAAGGAAGGAAACAAAGAAGGCAGGTAAAAAGGAAGGAGGAAACAAGGAAGGAAATAATAAATGGAAGAAGGATGGATGGAAACATGGAAGGAAGGAAACGTTAAAGGGAGGAAGGCTGGGCCTCAGAAATGGAGGAGCAGCCTATGTGTTCACAGCAGAGTTCACTTAAACCACATTTTTAACTTAGTTTTAGTTATTTGCCTAAAATATCTTCTAGTTGTGGTCATAATTTAGTCATTTAAATTGTTTTTATTTTAATCTAGTTTTAATTGATGAAATTTCACATTTGAGTCGATAAAATCTACTATAATTTATTTGACGAATATATAAACTATAAAGTGTAAGGCATTTTTAAATTCCTGTTAAACATTTTTGTCTAGATCTTATTTGTTGATTAAATGTCAGTTAATTTAGTTTTGATTTTTGTCCCATGTGCACTTGTGTTGTAAGTTACTTTTCTATTTTTGTCAAAGGAAAAAATGTATTGTCCAAAACTATGATGAAAATAATTAGTCCACAAATTTAGCTTGGTTTACACAAACAGTTGAAACAGTTTAGCCTGATGTAAAACTTATAAACTTTTTTTTTCAGCTTTATTCTGGAGAGAACATGCAGCTTAACATCAGTGAATGTATCGTTGACAGCATTAACACTGACAGTCTGAAAACACACTTTTAACACACACTTTGACATGATGTCTTTTTACTGCTTACAAACTTGTTTATCAACCTTGTTATTAATGTATTTTTAATGTTTCATCTACCTAATTATTTTTTTTCAATTAACTAATTAAACTATTTTTTTAATCTCTGCTGTTCTTACTAACCTCACTGGTTTCTAGTCGTTTAGCCCAGTTTTTACCATCCTCTCATGTTTTAATATAATCTTTTTTAATCATCTATCTATGCTCTTCTTTCCATCCTCCTCCTGATGTGATGTTGTCAACTATCAACTTCCATCTATTCACCTACATATCTATAAATCTGTCATCTATTTGTTGATTCTTTATCAGTATATATAAAACACAATATCTTCTTTTCTAATGTTACTCATATGAATATGCTGATATTTTAGCCTGTACTGATATAGTATATTAGTACCAGTTTACCATTTTCTTTCCTTTTGTTTCTTAATTTTAATAAACCTCTGTATGTTTTTTTCAAAGTCTTTTGGTCTCTGTTTGACCTGATTGGTGTTTTTATTGTGTCCAGAGCTCTGCCTTTTTCTGCCTTTCTTTTGTCTGTTAAAACTCTTTGTAAACATCTGTTCTTAAAAGTGCTGTATAAATATAGTTATTATTATTGGTATTTAAGTTGTTATCATAGTGCCAGTCATCTCTACCTGCCTCCTTCACTGAACAATCACTGTAAATTTAGCTTCACTTGCAGGTTAAAGAATAGATGATATAAACAGTTTTTAATGAGATTAAAATGTGTCTCTATGAATTTCACATCCAGGTTTAGAGTTGACTGTCAAAACAGTGTAGCTACCCTCCAATGCTAACTGGACCATAAAACTAGACTATAACTAATAAAAACAAGTGCACATGGACAAAAAACAAATTAACAGATGTTGTTTGACAGAAACTTAATCCAATCAGATCTAATTTGGTCATGTAGAAAGTAGAGACAAGTGATGAATCTATCCAATCACAGCTACTTTGGTTGTGTTAAAGGTTGGATGAGTTCAGAGGGACATCCAATCACAGCTGCCTTAGCTTGGTGGAGGTGGGATAAGTTGTGGAGCGATCCAATCAGAGCTACTCTCTTTATGAATTGATATATTCATGTAGAGCAGGTTCACTGTTTGTTGTCAGTTCTGGTATTGTAACTGAGATGCTCTGCCAGGTAGCCTAAATAAAGGTGACTGCATTTCACACAAAGGAACATTTGTTTCTGTTCATTTAGACATTCAGACTTTACTAACATTCAATAAAGGGTTATTAGATGTTTCATTTTATCCATAAGGAAAACATGACTTCAGGAATTCAAGGAAACAAAAAAATGTCTTACACTTACCCTTTAGATTTAAAGGTGCTATGAGGAGAATCTACTTCCAGCGAAATAAAGACTCTGCTACCCCTGAGCACACACGGCAACTGTCGTAATGCTGCCTTCCAGTAACCTCAGAACTGGGAGTAACATCATCTCCGACTTATCGGTGTTCCAGTTGAAGTCGGAAAAAAACATGCTGATCTACCAGGCTATTGTTAGCTGTTGTTAGCACGCCCTGCGTTGTTGTTCACAAATATCACATGAAGAATGTGATTATCACTATGAAAGCATTTTTGTAAATATAAGTCAGACAATACTATGTATACAGCTGATCCAGAGCGACACACCCCAGTCAGAAGTGCAAATAAATTGATTATTACAGGAGCTAAATAACTGTTCACACTGGGGGCATCCATCTTCGATTGTCAACTCAGGGGTGGCAAGGTTTCACCGAGTTCCCAGTAGGAAATTCCGACTTCAGGGGACGTTCCAGTTGCAGTTTTCTACTCGGAACTCGGAAATTCCTACTTCTGACTACAACTGGAACGCACCAAAGACGTGACCCAAGCCAAAGCATGTGTTTGTTGTGATGCTAATGAATGCAGCTCGGACCTTCCTCAGAACTCTGCATTGCTTTACAACTTCTTTTTTCAACAACTTACAGGATGCAAAGCGACAAGGTAATGTATCTCTTTCTAGTTACATAGCGGTAGTTTTTGATGTGTGACAACAAGCAATTTTTGGAAAACTTAGTATCGTAGTTTTGTAGCCGGCTATATATCGCCACTTACAGCCCGGTGCTCTAAGACGTGTAATATAAATAATAAAATAATATAAATTTGCTCTAGTTTTAATTCTCTTGTTCCTGAAGTTGAGTATCGAGGGCCAGTCCAGCCCTGTCCGACCCAACCGGAAGGCTAAGGAATAGGATTTATAGATAACCTATTTTGATGATATAAAACTCATCTTAAAGTGTGTATTTAGATCAGGCATATATCTAAAAAGTGAGACTTTTTTGTAATTACTGGAAACTCCTCACAGTCTCTTTAAGTTTACTAAATTTATAGTATATTTTATCAACTAAAATGTTAAATTTCATCAGCTAAAACCAGACTCAAATTCAAGCAATTTAAATGACTAAATTATGACTAAAACGAAAAGATATTTTAGGCAAAATACGGCAACTAAAACTAAGAAGTGCTGTCGAAATGAACACAGCATCACAATGTCTAACAAAAAATTGAGAACAACAAAGCATATCTTAATAAATATGAACATAAAAAGCCCCATGTATCCCAAACAGACTTGAATGGGATCGTTTTTGTCCTATAAGATCTCCCAAACATTTAAAATTCACTCTTCTCCACATACTGTCTCTAAACTACCATGCTGCCCTCTGAACAATGATGTATTTATTGTATAAGGGCTGAACGATTTGAGAAAATAACCTAATTGCGATATTTTCCCCAATATTGCGATTTACTGTGCAATTGTTTTAATGTTCCTCATCTTATGTATTTTTAAACCAACATAAGCAGTACATCTTTTATAGTAAAACCAATATGACATTAAATCAATCCAAGGATAAAAGATTTGAGAAAAAGTGGAGAAGTGAAGAACAGAAGCAAAATAGGTATGAAATTGTAAAAACTGGGTTAAAATGGTATGAAAGCAGAAAAGGTTAATAAATAGGTGCAAAGTAGGTATGAAACTGCAAAAACAATTGGGAAACATTGGCAAAAAAATCCAACAGTGGCTAAGGAAAACTGATTATAGCAGCAAAATTGGGAATTACATTTTAAATTCAATTTCAAAAACCATGTAAAAATTCCAAAAATGGTTCTGACAGAGGCCAAAAAAGATGAATTGGGGCAAAATAGGCATAAAGTTGTAAAAACGGGGTTAAGAAAAGGTAAAAACGGTCCAAAAGTGGGAAAAAAGTAGGCATGAAATTATAAAAAACTACATCACAATGCCAAAATGTTCAGCACATTTTGGGCTAAAAATATTGAACCTTCTGCGATTTGAAAATTGCAACAAGCCATATTGCGATTTAATCTAATTTGCAGTTAATTGTTCAGCCCTACAATGTATTTATCCTTTATGATAATTCCCAGGTGAAACCAGACACCCCGCTGATGCTGCTGTTTGGAGGAGCACCTCCACATGCTGACAATGACCGGCGGGTCTCGCAGAGGGCAGCAGGCTCAAGCAGGAGCCCTCGCAACAATCTGGTCCATGAAAATATTCCTCCTCCTGCAACACATTACAGGGCGGGGCTGCGTTCCTTAAGGACGGTGTGATGCACCAATAGGACCACACTGATCTCCGGGACTTCTCCAATCCGTGCGTAAAGGGCGGGATCTTGGGGTTGAAAGCAGGGAGAGAATCCCAAAAATGACATCTCGTTTGCGGTGGAGCAGGGAGCGACTGGGACACGGAGAGAAGAAAGAAAGAAGTGAGAGCTGGATGCATATTTGAGGATCCAAACCGGAATAGACGCACCAGAGAGGCGCAGCACATTACGCACAGCCTCCAGCTCGGATGCTTCTGCTCCTGCGCGGACTTTTACTGCCTCTTTTTTTTTGGAAATGTAGTTTCATTCTGTAGAAAATCAGAGACAGGAATTGTTCTAAGTAGTTGATGAGAGAAGTGAGAGCTGCTCAGGCTTCGTTTCCTGTTTGTCAGCGCTGCAGCTGGGCTGAAGGAGCCCCGCTGAGCTGCCCGAACATCGGACCTCCTCCTCCCGCTACAGACCGCCGACAGTCCCGCTGACAAACTCGCTGAGGAGAAAAGAAGGAGAAATGTGCGACCTGATGCCAGCCTCCCAGCCCGTGGAGAAAATCGGCAAAATGAAAAAGTTGAGGAGAACTTTGTCAGAGAGTTTCAGGAGCATTGGTGAGTATCGTCTGAGGAGTGTTTCTCATTTTTCCAGACTATTTTCCAGCTCTTTGTGCAAAAAAAATGTGAACAAAAATGTCTCCAGCAGCAGAAACCCACAGGCTGCTGTTTCATGCCGAGCTGCTGCTGGTTGTTCATTAAACAAACCACATTAATCTGCTCTGATCATATTTCTCTGACATGTTTTCAAGTCGTTTTTATGGGCTGACAGATTTGATCTTTCTACACTCTGAGTCAAAACAGTGTGAAGTCAGCAGGAGTTAGAATCAAACAGGAATGTGTCTTGGAAATGAGCTGTTATTTTTAAAGGATTGCTGTATCCTCATTCCTAGATCACACTTGTTTCCATGAATGTCCTCTGCAGAGCCCTACAAAATCATTAGAGTCAGTGTAACTATATGATTCCAGCATTTCTACCATTAATCCATTCAGTATCCATCCATGTGAGGGGTTTGCTTAAAGGAAAAAGGGTACAGTGTTGGAATAAAATCAAACAAAATGTAAGATTATCATCCTGTTATCTGACCATAAAGTGGCAATAATGACAAATATTTGTTTTATTGTTTTTTATTCACTGAGTAATCTGCTGGTTGGTTTAATCTTTAAATTATTTTATACAAAAGTGATGTGTCAGTTTTTCTTCTGATGACCCCAGAAAAAAATTACGGCAAGTTTGGTGTTAATACTCTTAGGAGCTTGAGAGATAGCTCACAATCTCCTTTTTCCCTTATGTAATATTACATTTATTTGTTTAATAAGGAGCAAATAAGCACATTTGCATGCATGGATTATGTTTATCTTTTGATTGTTAGACAATATTTTAAGAATTTGTATTTAAATTTAGCTCTGTTCTCCAAACAGCTGTCTCAGAAATTCTCCTAAATTTGTTGCAGGGATTGTAGAAGTCCTCAAAGCTTTTGGACTTTTAGAGAATCAACGGACTTTAATTTGTTTTAATGGCAGTTCCTGAAGCTGTGTTTGTTGCAAACACATTTTCAATGTGATTTCTCCTCTCGTTTTGGTTTCATCCACTGCAAACAAACTCGTCTTCGAATACCAAAATTGGGACTAGGTGAATCTATCTGTCTCATCTTCATTAGTGATTGTAGAGTTTCATCCAAGAGCCTGTTCCAGATCTGATCCTGAATCATATGAAGCAGGGTTTAGGTTTGTGTCATCGTGTAGTTTGTCCACCAGGGTCCTCCAGCTCCTCAGTACACAATCCCCTCAGCACAGTCTACGGCACATTAGGGTCGGAGAAGAGAGTACACAAATATTTTACCCAAGAAAAACTTTAATTTGACTCAAGTACAAGTAGAAGAAGTGCTCTTTAAATCAGTGGGCAGCTTTCGTGACGACGTGGGCTACATCAGGAAAAAAATAGTTTGAAAAATGTCTCAAGAAAATATGAAGATTCAACAAAAAGAGAGAAAAAGATTCTTAACATTTGTAGGTTGGTTAAATATAAACAATATTCCTACACTCATCATCTCAGATATCATTACAGATGTTTTTCTGGATGACAGCACACATCTCCACTTGTGACAGAAAAAAAAAGTAAAACAAGAACAACTAGGGGTTCCCGATTCAATATTGATATCAGTGAATTTCACCATAAATATTAGTTCTACCTTTATTTCATCTAAATATTTAGATTCCTTGACCATGAAAACATACCATTAGCAACTGGATTCATAATTACCTCCGCCAAGGAGGTTATGTTTTCGGGAGAGTTTGTCTGTCTGTGAACAAAATAACTCAAAAAGTTATGGATGGATTTTTATGACATTTTCAGGAAATGTTCAGCATGGGAAAAGGAAGAACTGATTCGATTTTGGTGTTGATCCGGATCAGCGTCTGGCTGCCATGACGAAAAATGAGATTTTTGTGAATAACTACTGAACTAAAAAAGATAGCATTATGAATCCAGTTGCTAATGGTCAAGAAATCTAAGTATTTCGATGAAATAAAGGTAGGACTGATATTTATGGTAAAAATCACAATATGGGTGAGGCCTGTGGTGCTGGCGGAGGTCTGCGCTCTCCGAGTGCTTTTCTAGTGATATCTATTTTAGTTCAGTAGTTATTCATGCAAATCACATTTTTCGCTATGGCAGCCAGACGCTGATCCAGATCAACACCAAAATTAAATCAGTTCTTCCTTTTTCCATGCCGAACATTTCCTGAAAATTTCATCAAAATCCATCCATAACTTTTTGAGTTATTTTGTTCACAGACAGACAAACTCTCCCGAAAACATAACCTCCTTGGTGGAGGTAAATATTGAGTTATATTGGCCTGCATCAAAAATCTCCAATATAAGCACTCTTATACAAGCAGTCCGTTCTAATTTATTTTACATTTATTTAATTCAGTTGTGGAACATACTTATGTTTAAGTTAAATACAGTGATTATTTTGCAATTTATAAATATATGTTTTTGTTTTTATTGGATTTCTTTAGGTTACTTTTCAGTGTCTTCTAATTTTTTTTATTTAATTGTAATATATTGTTGTCTTTAAGATTAAATTTTATTGAACCCATTGGTTAATAACAGATGGCTCAGTTTTTCTCATACCTGCTGACTGCTGTTCTCTGTTTGAGTAATGTCCCCTGATCAAACCTTTTCTTACAGTTTATACTTCAAAATAAGTAATAAAAGTTTGTATAATTCCTGCTGATGTCGAATCAGATCTGCCAATTCTTAAGGCTGCAATATCAATATCGCATCAGAGGTGAAAACGTTGTATCGGGACACCTCTAAGAACACAGCCTTTTCACTCGGCTATGACTTTCACATGGCGATGTGTCTGTGGGCAAGAGAGGGATCGAATGTGTTTGTTGATACTGATGGACTTGCTGGAAACTCTGAACCATCTGTGGGTGAATGGGTGTGAGTGTGTAGATGTAAAAGCACTTTGAGCCGTCAAAGACTAGAAAAGTCCATTTGCCATTTTACATGTGTGGATAATATAAAACCGCTGATAATGTACATCTCTACTGTAAAGCTTCTTTTTTAGTGCAACCAATAAATTATTCGTCAGGCATTTTTCATGTGCATGAATACATACGGGGATGAATCCAGACAGTTGAATTATTCATGAATTTATAGCTACACAAACACCAAAATCAAGAATCATGATATTTTGACTCATTGGTCGGCTGGTGGGAAATGTAGATCATAGAAAACTGATTCAACACGTTCTGATGGTTCAGCTTTTATAGATGGTAAAGTTAAAGGAAGTCCATTCATATAATTAGTTGCAGGTTTCTGAGGTTATTCCTTCATGTTGTGTTATTTCTGAATATCTTGAGTTCACTTTACTGTGATGTGTAGAAACGACAACAGCCAAAGTGTTACAAGCAAACCAGTTCTTTGTCTCAGGGCCTAAGGTGTGCCTAAAACTGCAGAAAACAGATTCTTACATTAGACCCAAAGACATGATGTACAACAGAGGAAATATTTCTGTGCTGTATATGAAATTAGAGATTAAAGATATCAGAAAAAGGTTTTGCACACTCTGAGGCATTGTTTTGTAATCTTCATACAGATGTACAATGATTTCTGTTTTCCACTGAATCATATTAGTGTTGTATCTACTGATTGATTCATCTGTTTTTCTATTGACATTTTATAATTTCATTAAAGTTCAGATCATATAAATCCTCTCATGATGGTTTCTAGCCATCATGAGAGGTTGTCCTTACATCTGTCGCAAACATCAGCACAATCTGATAAATAGACAATTTGGTTTTAAAGCTAATACCTACCTAAAGGTGCAGTTAGATAATGTTTATATTTATATTTGTCAACTGGATGGCTGTGCACCCTGCCTCTAACTCAGGGGTGGGCAACATTGGTAACCAAGACGGCCATGTTAAGTTTATCCTCAGTGATAGGAGGCCGCATTATTGAAACTGGAATTGAACTTGTAGCTGTCACATTACCTCGTAGTTGTTTGTGTTGAATTTTATTTTTTTATTTGAAGATTTAGTGAATAAAGAGGAATTTAAACGAGATATTTATAGCTTTATTTTCTAGGAAATACTGCTATTGTAATGTTTTCGTGGTTGATTTTGTCATGTTTCCTTCACTAAAATCCATTTTTTAATATTTCAAATTGACTGGTGGGTCATATTGAGAGAGTAGGAGGTCTGCATGTTGCCCACCTCTCTCTAACCCAGTGGCAGCGCCCTAGCCGGAGCAGCAAAGACACGAGCTGAATGAATGAGTGTTGTCTCATAGATGTTTGTTCATCCTCTGTACAGATATCCTGCTTTTGGACAAACACCTGAAGGTTGTTTTAGGTTCTGGATTATTGGTGTGAACATTTAAACATGTTCATTTTGGCTGGAAACCATCATGAGAGGATTTATATGATCTGAACTTTAATGAAATTATAAAATGTCAATAGAAAAACAGATGAATGAATCAGTAGATACACCACTAATATGATTCAGTGGAAAACAGAAATCATTGTACATCTGTATGAAGATTACAAAACAATGCCTCAGAGTATGCAAAAGCTTTTTCTGATATCTTTAATCTCTTATTTCATATACAGCACAGAAATATTTCCTCTGTTGTACATCATGTCTTTGGGTCTAATGTAAGAATCTGTTTTCTACAGTTTTAGGCACACGTTAGGCACTGAGACAAAGAACTGGTTCACCTGTAACACTTTGGCTGTTGTCATTTCTACACAATAAAGTGTAGTGAACTCAAAATAATAAAAATAACACAACAACATGAAGGAAAACTACAGAAACCTGCAACTAATTGTATGAATGGACTTCCTTCAACTTTACCATCTATAAAGCTGAACCATCAGAACGTGTTGAATCAGTTTTCTATGATCTACATTTACCACCAGCCGACCAATGAGTCAAAATATCATGATTTTGGTGTATATGTTGCTATAAATTCATGAATAATTCAACTGTCTGGATTCATCCCCGTATGTATTCATGCACATGAAAAATGCCTGGCGAATAATTTATTGGTTGCACTAAAAAAGAAGCTTTACAGTAGAGATGTACATTATCAGCAGATTAATATTATCCACACATGTAAAATAATAATCATAATAATCATAATAATAATAATAATAATAATAACAATAGTAATAATTATAAGAATAGTAACACTACTACTACTACTACTAATAATAATAATTTTAATTATAATTATCATTAATGTTATAGTTATAGCATCAATGACATTATTTTCTCAAATGTTAAATTGTGTAAACAAATTGAAGATTTAAAAAACAACAACATTTTTTTCTGCCCTTTAAAAATGATCTCCTCTGCTCCTGATGCCAGCATTAAATTGGTATGACACATCACATAAACATGAAACTGATGTCTGCTGATCCCACATCCATTGCTGATGGCTGATATTCTGAATGAAGGGTCGTGATTGGCTAATTCCAATGCTGGTTTGGTGCCGATGTGCATCCCAAATAAGGTTATCAGTACTGGTATTGGTACTAATGATTTCTATTCATTTGGGACACAGGCATGAATCCAATATTGTTCATATCTATTATTTATTTAAGTAATTATTTATCTATTTATTACTGTAGACTACATTTGATTATAGCGATTCATTTCTTATTGGCTGATTGGTTCATGAGTCAGATGAAGGTTGATTTGAACAAGTGATTAACTGTGGCATTATAAGGCCATGATAGGGACTGGAGACCCAAACCCACCTTATATGTTCTCAGATTTGCTGTTTGTCACTGATGGACATTCAGAAAGGTACAGGAATTCCTCTTAAGTGACTTGGTTTATTTTAACATTTAAGAGATGAGTGTTCTTTAGACAAAATGCAGTATTTAATGTTTCATGCACTTTGGTGGTTGCACAGCTAGTGTTGTGCTCAAGACCACTCTGTCCAAGACCAAGACTTGCCCAAGACCAAAATGCACCAAGAACAAGACAAGACCAAGACTTCTGGAAGTCGAGACCGAGTCGAGACCAAGACCAAGACCATCAAATTCAATTTTCAAAACCATGACAAGGTTGAACAGTTAAGAGGGGTGTCCCTCAGTCACAACACCAGGAAGGTTGCAGTCATCACAGGAGGAAATAACACATGAATTGGTGCTTTTTGCTGTTTTACCAAGTGTTCCTCCTTATTGACATTAGTAAATTTGAAGAACTGCAGACCAGTGCAGATCTTGATCGGTCTTAATGGAAAATCCCGAGTCCGGCCAGTCCGAGACCGAGACAAGACCAGAGTAAAGATGCTCCCGAGACCAAGACCGGTCTTGAGTAACACAACACTGCGCACAGCATAAATAAAGATACAGATAACTTGGTGGCTGATTTTGTCTTGTGGTTCAAACCCACTGTCCACCCACTGTCATAAGTAGTCATAGTAATAAGACGTACAGATAAACCTACTTAAAACATTGTTCTTCAGGAATATATAAATCATTTTTATCCTGGCATTTGCAGAATTTGCTCTGGTTGTTTAAGGTCTTTTGTCCTTTTTATTTTGAAGGTGTAGGGGCCGTCAAGACGGAGATGAATTCTGGCATATCTGTGCAAGTTTTCAATCATATATACATTTTGTCCTCATGGATACAGCTCTACTTTCAGGTGCCAAAAACCACACGCTTTGGAAAAAGGAACCCAGAGTTGATAAATATGAAAAATTAAGAAAAAATGAAGTCATATCCCTATACCTTACTTTAACTGCATGCATAAACCCTGACAGCAACAGAAAAAATGGCAGAATATGGTGCAGCCTTCATGTTGGAGAAGCTCAAAAGCTTGTTTTGACTTTAAAAGCAAAACCTTCTGCCCCTTTTTGACCACCACGAGCAACAAGAGGATGCAGAGGATCAGCCACTACCAGTGTTTGTTCATGTTTCTTGTGATGTGTGCACAGGCTACATGTCTTCTGCTTTAGTTTTTTCAAATGGTGTGTCCGTTTGTGCAGCGCGTTAGTGTTCAACCACATTTCCTGCTACAATGTTAACATTTCCTTGGACAAGATAATGAACTGCTTCCATTTCTGTGTCAGTGGTAAATGTAGCTGTCACTTTACAAGTTTAGGCCTGATTACCATCGTTAGTTTGAGTTTTATTTCACTGCATCAAAATGGTGTCAAATGTAGAAAAGTAAGAAAGCATGTTTCATAATGAATGAGATAAAGTCATTCTGGATTTGTGAGAAAAGCTCATCCTAGTTATGATAAATATGTGGTTTTATACTTTTCCAATTAGGAGTGTGAGCTCTACTCCAGAATATGCAGATTAGTGTGTAGCTGAGTGTGGAGTGAATTCCTGTTTCATCATCCTCATCATCTCTCCCATCGTCATACTTTCAGTCCTGCCCCATACAGAAGTAAGTGCTCTGCTGATTCAGTAATATCCCATATAAACAAAAATCACCATGAACATAATACTACATTGCTACACGTCAATGTAGACCTATCCAGTCTTATTCCATATCTGTGTTCCCCACACTAACACATCCTGCTGCAGACACACACTCACACACATGCAGAGCTTTGGCATGATCTCTGGGTTCAGCCGCCTTTGAAGCAGCGTGTGTGCAGCGTGTGATTGGCCGATTCAGCCTGAAAACAAAAAAAAGATGAGAAATGAGCAGAAGTGAGTTTGGGTCGATGTCGTGGGAGAAGAAAGATTGGCATTGACTTTTCCGCTGTGCTGACTCTGATCTCCTATTGGCCATCTTTCCTCCCATCTGAATCAACACATCTGAGCATCGATCGGCCTCTCGCTGGCCTCGACGGATGCTTTAGCAAAACACATTCAAGAGTCAGCTTATTGTTTATGTCCTTCAAACAGTGTTGATCCAACAGCTCCCAGTGGGCAGGGCTGGATTATATGTCAATTCATGGCCCAGTGTAACGTAATTCATTGAGGATGTTTTTGTTTTTAATCGCTTTAGACGCCGTTAATGGACTGGTGCAGGGCTTGTGAACCTTCTCTGAACTGCAAGCTCGGTTTGGTCCTTCACAGTTGAGTCATCACAGAGCTGTCAGTGTGTGAATATGAGGTCGACAGGCTGTGATTTCAGGTCCACTGCAGGTCTATATATAGAGATTAATGAAGATCCTATTCACCTACAATGAGAGTCATTAGTTTAAAATGGTGAAAAATCTTTTTGATCATTTTTTAGCCGTGAAAACTGGGATCTTAAAGATTATATTTGACCCTTTAGTTAATTTTAAGTAACTTATACTCTTGTATAAGTAAGAGTGTTGGCACTTGTGATTGTAAATACAGTAAACATACAGATCAGCAGCTTAAGTTTTCCGTTCCTAGCAAAATGCCAACCGAGTTCCAACCAGTTACCAGCCAGCTTCTAACTTCTGGGATTCTAAACAGGGATTATTTTTACCTTTGCAAAAGAGGTAAAGTTTTCGCCAAGGTCTGTCTGTTGGTTTGTTTGTTTGTTTAGTTACGCAAAAAAAACAAAACAAAACTATAGTATATATTTACATAAATATTTTACCAGAGGCGTGGTTTGGTTCAAGGCAGAAGCCATCACATTTTGGTGGTTGTCCACAAATTTGTCAGGATGTACAAAAAAATTCAAATTGATAATTAGTAATTGATAATTGTCCCAAAGATTATTGCCGATAACGATATCATTGTTAATATTATTTTGAAATATTTTTTCATTAAAGCTGGGGTTGGCGATTTTGGAAAACTAGCATGAATTTGAAAGTAGCATCACCTCAGGGCTCCGCCTAACCAAACAAAAAAAGAGGGGAAAAACAATGAAATGAAATGGACTGTCTTTTTGGGGGGAACTACATGTAAAAAAATCATTAATAATCAAAAACAACAAAAAAATAGACTCTGTCTCTGTAAAGATAAAAAACTCCAATAAAAACACACACAACAATGAAAACAACAAATAAAATGTAGTTTATACAGTTCTTTCTCCCAATCATTTCATACTTTATGTGAAACGTTGGTAACATTTCCTGAACTGCTCATTGTTCAACCGTAATGAAAGGTTGCATTTCTTTTGCAACGTAGTGAACGACACTGTCTGCGAGCGCACCATTTTGCGCTAATTTATTTATATTTACTTTGTTGACCAAACGTCTCAGTAAGCGCTGACTGTCAGGACGAAGGCTCTGCTGAACCTTGCCTTCTTCGTCGCCACTTTCAAACAAATTCCACATATCGGCTCGTCGGTGTTCATGAGCTCACACCTTGTTTATTTTGTATAAAACCAAAATATTCCCACACTGGGGCTGTGGCATTCGACTAAGGAACCGTCGCTTTCATGCCATCATTCATTTAATGTTTGTGTCCTAGTACTCCTCACTTCAGCTCTGTGTGAATGCGCGAACTGCCCGCCTCCCCCTCAAAGACTGAATGAATGACAGATGGATGACTAACTCTAACCCCACTCATTCCGCTATAGAACCAACGCGCCCAGGCGTTGAGAGAGATGGACAGAGTGAGCCATCTTTTCATTCAGCCTCTTTGGTAGAAAGAGAGGAGGAAAACAAAGATGCATGCACGTCAATTTATTGAGGCTGGCAAACTTACCAAGGATGTTTTTATTCATCTTTCGGTTGGTTTTGGTTAATTGGTTTATTGATTATTGCGACAGGCCTACTTTACAGTATAATATAATTTAACTATCATCAAGGTAAATTTCCTCTGGATCTGATCCAGATTGACGTCACAGCAAAACATTGAAGTTTATAATTGCAAATTCCATTCATTTCTCCTTGGCTGCTCTGAGGTTTTGCCCCCTTTACCTCATTATGCAAAATGTAGTTTATTTGACGTCAACATTTTTCAAGCCTATGTTACTACATTTCCCAGCTTCCCTTGCAATGCTAGCCGATTAGTTCTCCACATGGATGTGAGCAGAAACTTGGCCATCCAGTCAGAGCCCATGGTGATTCAGAATTGTATCTTTTACAGGGGTTGTTGAAAAGCCACTGCCGTAACTGAGCTGCTTGGTGGAGGTCTGTGCTGTCTGAGTGCTTTTCTAGTTTGGAGTTGTTTTTGTTCTACATTTCATCATAGTTGCATTTTCCATGCTCAGCAAAATGTTCATCAATATCCAAATAATTTGGTCATGTTTATCATGTAGCTGCACAGGATTTAGTTAGAATGGTTAGGGTGGGCTGATCCAGCTTTCCTGTCATTTATCAGTCAAGAAAATTTAAGTGGCTCCATCTGTAACGCTATCAGCATTATTGGGTGAATGAATATTAGTTTAAGGTCTAAAAGAAAATTCAATTTGACATGTTTATTTTTTTGTTTGTTTTAGGAGCTACTGTAGTAAAATGGCACCTGGTTCCTTCTCCCCCTCATTATTTTTTTTCTCTTAAAGTGATTTAAAATAATTTAAAGATTGTAGTTTATGTAGGCTACACTAAAACCCTGACATTGTTCAAGTTTATTAATTTAGGTACAGGTTTGCCCCCACTAGCACAAGGAGAGGTCGTAGCCCGGGCTTGAGGTGAAACTCCATGTGCAGCTCAGAGGGATGTCATGAATCATTAAACGGATGCATTTCTGCATCAGATTTTTCTGGGATGTTTGACTTCCTGTTATTGAGAGCAGGTAGAAGGCCGCTTTTGAAGAAACATCCACTGTGTTTGGTCATTTATGAGGAGACATGGTAGCCCCCTTTCTCTTGAGACATCCAGGTCAGAAGTAGGGCTGAACAATTAATTGCAAATTAGATTAAATCTCAATATGGCTTGTTGCAATTTTCAAATCGTAGAAGGTTCAATATTTTTAGCCCAAAATGTGTTCAACATTTTGGCATTGTGATGTAGTTTTTTGCAATTTCATGCCTATTTTTATTTTTTTTTACCTTTATTCCTACACTTTTTTCCCACTTTTCGACCATTTTTACCATTTCTTAACCCCATTTTTACAACTTTAGGCCTATTTTGCCCCCATTCATCTTTTTTTGGCCACTGTCAGAACCATTTTTGGAATTTTTACATGGTTTTTGAAATTTAATTTAAAATTTAACTCCCAATTTTGCTGCCATAATCAATTTTCCTAAGCCACTTTTGGATTTTTTTGCCAGTTTTTCCCCCTTCTATTTTTTTTGCAATTTCATACCTATTCTGCACCTATTTATTAACCTTTTTCCGCTTTCATGCCATTTTTACCCAGTTTTTACAATTTCATACCTATTTTGATTCTGTTCTTCACTTCTCCACTTTTTCTCAAATCTTTTACCCTTAGATTAATTTAATGTCATATTGGTTTTACTGTAAAAAAGATCTACTGCTTATGTTCGTTTAAGAATACATAAGATGAGGAACATTAAAACAATTGCAGAGTAAATCCCAATATTGGGGGAAAAAATTACAATTAGATTATTTTCTCAAATCGTTCAGCCCTAGTCAGAAGGAAAAAAATCCCTTAATGAATTCAAACCATTCTTACCGGCATTGACAATTTTTGATACACAACAGATTCAACACGAATATTGTCTTTGAGTTTGGTGTGAACACAACTTCCAAGTCCAAACACCCACTTACAGCATGAGTAAGGACTGTGACTGTATTTCCTCATGACAGTGATGCATCTTAATCCTTCATCATTTAAAGTCCACTATCATCAGAGCAATCAGCATAAAGCAGATTATATGGGGTGCTCAATACCTGAGGAAACAATAGACAAGTTGGATGAAAGATTAGGGGAGACAATGACAGTTTGAGTCACCGACACAAGATAAGCAAGCCACTGTTATTAATAAGTAATTTTTTTGTCTTCAGCAAAACAACTGGTTCATTTGTTGTTTACTCGAAAAATGTAAGTTTATATGTCAAAGAAATATTTTATCAAATGAACAACAACAAGCAGCAACAATAAGTCGACCGTTTAAGTGCCTCTCTCGTGGAAAAGCTCATGTCAGTAGTTGTCGACATTTATTATGGATGCATGTTATTGTAACATTATTGGTAATGGGCAATAAATGCAGAAAAAGAGCTGATTAGTATCAACTAATGTTATCATTCACATTATTTTAACCATACTAATTGGCCATGTAATCTCTTTATGTTGGATATAATGGCAGAATGTACAATGAACCAGTAATGTTCACCTCATCACTGAATGTCTACTTTAATAAACCAAAACAATGATTTATTAAGAGTAAAATACAGTTTTTCTTGCTTCACATCTGTCTCTAACACAAATGGACTGTCACTATGAAAGGAAAAGGTCAATTGGAGATTAATGTTTTTTTTTCTTTTGACAAAAATAATCTGTATCTGCAATAATGAGTATGGAAAAATAAGCAAATCAGACATTTGTGAAAATCCGGTATGCTGCATCCCTAACATTTTTTCTTTCATGAATAAGGATTATGTTAGCTTACGCATGTACAAAACACCTGCCCCTCATGTCTATTTCTTCAGCCATTGTTACTTATCAAAAACTAGGTCGGACTAGGACTAGTTCTCCTAGTAATTATTTTATAATTTAAACAGGGGTGACATTTATTATTGAGTTTTGTCCATGCACACCCTTACTTTAAGATCCCTGCTTCAAGCTGACAGAGTTTACTTCCAGCCTGTGGCCTCCTTCCTGCATCTCTGTTCCCTTGCCCCCCTTTTGACTCTATTCACCACTCTGCTATCAACAGCAATAAAAGCACAGGGGCCAAACACTAACCTAAAAAAACACCGTCCAGCAGCTCAGAGGACCAGCCAAAAGGATTCTGCAGCTTGTGATAAGAAAAACATTTCACTGTTACCATCCCCTACTGAAGAGAAAGTCACTAAATGTAAACTGGGGAAAAGTGTAAAGGCTGCCGGGGTAAACAGGGATCATTGGATAACACTGACGGGACGTCAACACAGAGAATCATTTGGGACATATGCTGAGGTTTCTTCCAAACTGATTCAGCTTCATGGATGCTGGAAAACAAACATTTGTGAATATGGGTCCCAGAGTGGATAAATCTGAAATTGCTGGCTGTGCATTTCCATGTGGACAATGAATTTGGATAGTTTTGGGCCCAAACCCTAACAACAGCAAAACTATGGCAAACATGGTGTTGCATTCGTGCTGCAGAAGCATAAACACAGGGTTGGGGGGTAAGAAGGTTGGTGGAAATGCAAAACACAAATCTAGTGTTTCTAGGGCTGAACGATATGAGAAAATAATCTAAATGCAATATTTTCCCCAATATTGCAAGTGCGATTTACTCTGCAATTGTTTTAATGTTCCTCATCTTATGTATTCTTAAACAAGCATAAGCAGTAGATCGTTTTATATTATAACCAATACGACATTAAATCAATCTAAGGATAAAAGATTTGAGAAAAAGTGGAGAAGCGAAGAACAGAAGCAAAAAAGGTAAGAAACTGTAAAAACTGGGTAAAAAAAATGGTACGAAGCGGAAAAAAAATTCATAGGTGCAAGATAGGTATGAAATTGCAAAAAAAAGGCAAAAAAATCCAAAAGTGACCCAGGAAAATTGATTATAGCGGCAAAATTGGGATTAAATTTAAAAAAACATGTAAAAATTCCAAACATGGTCTGACAGTGGCCAAAAAAAATGAATGGGAGCAAGATAGGCATGAAGTTGTAAAAACTGGGTTAAAAAAGGTGAAAATAGGCATGAAATTGCAAGAAACTACATCACAATGCCAAAATGTTCAACACATTTTGGGTTAAAAATATTCCACTGTCTGCGATTTGAAGATTCTAACGAGCCATATTGTGATTTAATCTAACTTGCAATTAATCGTTCAGCCCCAGTTTCTAAACAACATAAACTAAAAGTGTAAATGGTCCCCAAGCCCGCACCTAGTTCTCCCCCTCCCTCCACATACTTTTAAATCCAAAATGAGGATTTCTGGCAGCACACATATCAGACCTGCTTCCTTCAAAGCCAAGCAAAGTCAGAGTGAGGCTTCAGAGGAGATCTTCTTTTAAAGGCAAGTCCTCCAATGAGTGAACATCTTCTGAGCAGAGACACTCAGGTGAGTCAACCATGGGACTTTGGTGGCTGCAGAAGGAGGAGGAGAAAGGCAGAAAACAACAAGAAACTGCTCCATACCTGAAATTTAACATATGTCAACTAAAGACACTTTAATAAGCAGTAGTTCGATACCAAGCCTGTCTTATTGTCTAGGCCCTCCGGATGGAGAACAGTAGTATCAGTGTGACCTTCTACCATTGTTTTGTCAGCAGTTTAGGCCCATTGACTTATGGGTAACATGTCCAATGCAGAGCAGACTGTGTAATGATTGCAGAGTTCGTGGCACAAGGCAGACTGGATCTATGTGGGAAAGTGAACCTTTAAAGGAATGGAACTTCAACAGAGCATATTAGTCAGAGGGAGAATACAGCTGGATCAGGGGTGCTTGCCGTATGCAGAGTAGCTTAGTGATTGCAAATGTACCCTAGCTGTCATCAGTGAATATATGAACCAGAGTTAGGGCAGAAAAACAGCCTTTTCAAGGGGAAAATGTCTATGCAGGGTGCATAAGCCCAGTGTGAGTGCTAACCAAGTCATGGTTTCAGACAATACCCCATGTTTAAAATCTAAAATCAAAACCAAGTCTGTAAAATACATTTATTTGACTTTATTTAAATGTATTACCTGGTAAGAGACTGGTTAGAATAGCCTCACACTCTGATTAAAATGCCCATGTTATGCTGTTTTCCTCCAGTTAAAGCTATGGATGTCTTTAATTTATTGCTGTGCAGGATTTGTTCTGGCATGCTGCAAATGAAATGAACCTTTATGCCATTGAGGTGCACTGGAGCACCTTAATTAACCCTGGAGTCCTCCAGAGGAGGTGCAGAGAGTTTGAGGAGCTTCGAGGTGTGAATGTGTGATCAAGGCTACATAGATTTTCTGTAAGTCTTTTTAAAACAGAGCTGTTCTTATAAAAATGTATTCAGCACTCAGAGTCCAGCTACACAGACATGACTTTTCACGTAGGCAAAGCATGCAGATCTCCAACCCTAACTCATGACTGATAATACTCAAACAAAGTGGAACAGAAAGAGCAGTTTTTTAGTCTTTGTTTCAGGGGTCCATCTGTATCAAAACTGATAAAAGATAGACTTGCTTCAAGCAGCATTACTCATGGATTAGTGGATATAACTTGGACACATTTTTTTGTTTATATACAATATTTCTTATAATGGGTGAAATATACCATCTGAATTCATTTTTAAAAAGGACATTGCTTGTTATTAATCTTCTCACAACCCCTCTGGTGGTTCCAACTCCACCTTGGGGTCCATTGGTACAGTGTTTTTATGTCAATAGTTTTACAACCAGGCAGCAATCTCTGAAACAAAACTTAGTGAAATAAGCTACAGTTTCGTCGGTGTTCATTTAAGGCTTCCTGCAGAAATACCACAGTTCACTTAACAGTCCATGTGCCTTACAAGCTGGTATGTTTAGACATATTTGAGCTAGGGGTCAAATTGATGTTGATAGTGGATTGCGATGAAGTCCATGTTGATTTGGGAACATTTCCTTAGTAAGACACAGCAGGATTAACAAGTGGCACTTGCTAAGACACTACAGGTGTAGTTACCCTGCTCCACACACTCCAACCTAGTTGGCAGTATTGGAGCCTTAAAGCTGGTTGCTACTGGCCAAAACATACAAACATGAAGTCAGTCTGTATGTTTCTGGCACCCACATACTACAGTCAGAGTTTGGGCTGCTTGGGAGAGAACATACGTAGACTGTAGAGAAGTGATGAAGATGAAGAAGAAAGTAGAGCCATTTTTAGCTGAGTATGAATGAAGGTGAACTCACTCAAGCACTGGAGATTCTTGATAAAAATGTAACACAACATCAATCTGTGTTGTGTCTGATATAAAGTGCTGTTTTGGTTGGAGCAGTAAACAACCAGGCAGATCCAATCTATGCTTCTGCTGGCCTGGGGTTGAGTCCAGGCTGAGCCCCCCCCCCCCCCCACAAAGGTCAGTAAAGGTACAAAAGCCTCGAAATATTCTTCAGAACAAAATGAAAGCAACAGTGAGCAGATGATACCAGTCGGCAAAATATGTTGTCTTTGGTGCCAGCCAGGACAGGAAACACAACAAATATCTTTGACCGGAGTCACCATCCCAGTGACGACATTGAGAGTATGGGGGCTCATGGTTATACCTTGACTTCAGACACACTCTCTGCAAGTTTGGGCAAAAGTAGCTCATCAGCAGTTGGCAGCATGAACAGCGTTGCCAAAACAACAATCAATCCTTTCATTTTTGCTGCTGGTACCTCATGCGAAAAACAAACAAAGGGTGCAAGACCACTACGAGAATCAAAAGATTTGATGAAGAAACTGAAATGTTTTGATTGACCTCCTTCCTTTGACAGCCCAAAAGCAACAGTATGGAACATATCCACTTTTATTACATGTTCTTTTAACTGAGTGCTTCCATTATGGCACAAGTATCTGACCTTGCAGTGCAGATGGACCTGCCTGAAATGATCAGAAATCACACAGATACTTCTCGACAAGCTTTGGGGTGAATCCCAATTCTACCCCGTAGCCCTTCCCCTTAGCCCTCTGTTTTTAGGGGCAAGGGCAAGGGGTGAAACACACAGGTGAGACACAAGACACCACTCGATCCCTGCTACGTCATCACCCAGAGATGCTTGCTGGCTGTGATGAAAATAGACGCGACAGTAACTGTAGCCATGACTGTGAAAGCTTGCTTGTTATAACCAGAAATTTTAAAATGCGACCAACAACTACAAACATGATTTATGTTTATTTGATGATGATAATTACTTATAATTAAGCGCTTCCTTCGGTCTCCGCTCTGCCTCGTGTCAGCGGGTGCGGTGTATTATGGGAAATTCTCTTACCCCTTGGTTTCTAAGTGAGGTCCCGGTCTATCTTCTTTTCGAGGTCTGTGTAGCCCTTGGTCTTAGCCCTTTCCCTTAGTCCTATGGAGTAGCGGGACACCACTCCACTTGACCTGAATGTGCAAAACCAAGAGGTAAGGAGTACGGCAAGGGCTAAGGGGTACAATTGGGATTCACTCTTAATCTCCTACGACTGAACAGAAGATGTGACGACAGCAGGAAGTGTATGAAAACAATGGCAGCCCTGAACGGTCTCCTCGGGGGCGGCAATATCAACAATTTTTCAGAAATTGAGGAGCAAAGAACGTCACTTAAAGCTTTTCTTATGGGAAATCATGTTTTTTGCTCTTCTGCTGATCAGGGATCACTGCTGGGAAACTGGGAGAGGGATGAGGAAATCCTCAATGGATGATGCCGGTTAGTCTATGATCGTCATGGTTACCTAGTAGGGCTGGGTATTGATTCAGATTTTCTGGATTGGTTTGATTCGCTTTTACAAGGTCTCAAATCGATTCGATTCACGATTCAATTAGATATTTATTCAGTCTGGGATATCTTGGTTAAAATAGTGCTGTAAATTTAAAAAGTTACTTTTGACATCATTAAAAATTGTTTTAACATGAAGAACTAAACCCAAAGCAGTTACATTAATCATACTTTAATGATATGCATTAATGCGTATTCTGCTTATTACTTGTTTTTTGTCCAACTCGTATTTTCCTTTGTACTTGTTAAATCTAAAATACTGTACATCCAAACATCAGCTTTTAAACTTGCCAGTGGTGCCCATATAGTGCTTCACCATGTTTGTTTGCAGTAACATCTCATGAGATCTTGTTCAGTGTAAAGCAGCACTAAACGCTGATCACACGAGACGAGCAGGGTTGATACCACAGGCTGCTTCTCTGCACATCCAAAGAAGAAAAAACTACCCAAGTTAAAAGATCGATCTTTGGATTTTATGGATTGATTATGAACCAGTTAAAGGAAAATCGATTTAAATTGATTAAATCAATTTTTTTAACCCAGTCCTATTACTTAGTAAGGCTGGGCGATATTTGCTAATCTCAGTATCACGATTAATTGAAGCTCCTATCTCGATTACGATTAATGAACAATTATTTTAGAGCATGCTGGAACAAATTAGTGGTGATACTGACGGTCATTGACACGGTCTTCCTGCAGTATTTACACTTAACTTTTTTCTGCTCGATGTCCTCTGCAAAGAATCCAATATGTGCCCAAACAACGGCGACAGCGTTTTTCTTGGGTACAAGGTCCTCTGATTGATAGCACTTGTCTCCTCAATGTTGGTGCCATGTCCTTCGCTGTTGACGGAAGTGAACACAGACTGTATGGTGGCGGCAAGAAAATAGTCAAAATAATGGGCATGAGTAAAATTACTTTGAGTAGAAGGTCTAAATGTTGATTTTCATTATTTTTGGATTAATTGTCCAGCCCTATTACTTAGTGATACCTGGTGAAAGATGCTCTTCTTCGAAGTTTAACAGGAAAACTTGGTGGGAATTGTTTTTGCTCAGGTTCACATGACATATTAGTAGTCAATGAAACATCTGTGTGGTATCATTTAATGTAAGACAATAGTCTAAGGCAGGAGTGGGCAACTTTAATGACCATGATGGCCACATAAAACCATTTTTCCCAGCCTGAGGGCCACATTATTACAAATTTTAAGAAACTCTAGATGAGGAAAAAGAATGTTGGATAAACAACATATGAGAAAATAAATTTGTCACAAAATTAGAACACCAATATTCATATATTACCGGTTATGCATAATCAAATGAACTTGACATAGAATTCCAGCAAATTTAGCTAAAATACATGGAATCAAAGCCAATGAAGCTATTTTCAAATCAATAAAATGATGAGTGTTATTCATTTTTTTAATGCTCAAATATTTTGCTGCTGCCATTATGCATTATAGTATTGAGTAATACTTGACACAATGTTCAAAGGCTTCACAAAAGAAAGTTAGAGACACTATTATAGCAAAGTAAGGTCATAGTCAATTTACATAAGCCAATAAAAATACCATTCTCGATCAGGGGTGTCAGAATCAATTGCACATGGGGCCAAAACTCATAACACACTTTAGGGCAAGGGCCGAAAAGGAAAAATATTAATTGAACACATTAAAACTAAACATTTATTTTAAATAAATATGAATACATGGACACAAATACTATCATTACAGAATAAAGAAACTGAAACTGTAAATAACTTTAAAAGCTTTTGCTCATCATAAAAATGTCTCCTGTCAAAATAAAAAGTTGGAAATATGAATATGCAACAAAAAAAAAAAAGAATATATAAAAATTGTGCTTTTGTTCCCAGTTGTCTATTGTTCAGCAAGGCAGCTGTTGCACTGCATTATGGGATCTGTAGTTTGTGTTATCAGCACTTCATACCACCAGGCCATTAATAACAAAAACAAAAACTATATAAAACAATCCCGCGGGCCGGATATAATTGTCCATCAGACTGGATGTGGCCCCCAGGCCTTGAGTTTGACACATATGGTCAAGATTATATAGAATTATTTCTTTTGAATATCTGGGTTTTCTTCTTATTTATAACTGCTGGCTTTTGGGAATGAATGGCGGGTCACATTTAGTGACGTGAAGGGCCGCACTTGGCCCCCTGGCCGCCACTTTCCCACCCCTGGTCTAAGGCCTGATACGTAGTTTATGCTAATGGCTAACAACAGGGTCGAGCTGCTATGCCACACTGTGGCTTGATATGATTGGTCTGTGGTGAGAACAATCGTCCAACCTCCAGCTGCCGTTGTTTTTGAAGGTTCTGCCTCTGAAAACATTTTCTCTTGGCTCTTCTCCAGACGCACTAGTGAAATATTTCCATGGTTACCTCCGCCAAGGTTATGTTTTCGGGAGAGTTTGTTTGTCTGTCCGTCTGTCTGTCCGTCCCTCCATCCATCCGTCTGTGAACAAAATAACTCAAAAAGTTATGGATGGATTTTGATGAAATTTTCAGGAAATGTTCAGCATGGGAAAAGGAAGAACTGATTCAATTTTGGTGTTGATCCGGGTCAGTGTCTGGCCGCCATGACCAAAAATGTGATTTTTGTGAATAACTACTGAATTAAAATAGATGTCATTATGAATCCAATTGCTAACAGTATGTTTTCATGGTCAAGGAATCTAAATATTTAGATGAAATAAAGGTAGGACTAATATTTATGGTCAAAATCACAATATGGCTAAGGACTGTGGCGGTGGCGGAGGTCTGTGCTCTCCGAGTGCTTTCTAGTTGATATATGGAACTGTCTGTTAGGCAGGTCAGGATAACAAGTAGCTTGTGTTTCTTTCAAATGGTGTGTGTTTGTGTGCGTGAGAGATTTCCTGCTCTTTTGCAGACTGCCCCAAGTGGACAGTAGGATGAGCTGCAGTTTTCTGAACTCCTGAACTGGTTTCATTTTTCAGCACCTGCCATGCTCTTTGATTTTGAACTATGAAGTATGATTACACCAACAAAGCTATGCCTGGCTGGTCCTAAATGGTGAAAATGAAGTCAGCGCTGTCACTGCCTGTCTTTCTCTTCGGACTGTAAGGACCTGCTCAGACTGCAGGGAGTCATGTCTCCTCTCTTATTAAGTGCAGCACTTCAGTGTTTCCCTTGAAATGTGAAGGTAAACTAATCTCAGCATTGAGACAAACAGTTCAGCTATAAATAAACGTAATCCAGACTTTCTGTGCTGTGAAGATAAAAATGTGGGTTAAGTAACTTTCTGTGGATTTAACAGAACCTCCCTAATGATTATTTTTAAAGAGCACCTCCTCTATGAGAGACAGGTTGGACTCCTTAATGTTTCGACACAACTTTGATCAAACGGTAAAATCCTTCTAGCAAGAGACGCAGCATGAAACGCTGTCGAGGCAGTAATGAGGTGTTATGGGTTTAAGGAAGGAGAAGAAGCAGGTTTTATTTAAAGATTTTCAGCTGCCACAAAAGTCTTCTCTCCTCTGCAATATTTAATGCCTTCCTTTTGTAATTTCCTTCTGAATGGGGCTCTGTTATTTTCATTGTGTTCTCTGGAAATAAATATAACATGAAGAGTATTTGCAGAGAGGAAGAAATCTCTGACAGCATCTCAGCGGCAAAACGATCTGAATGTTTTGACAGAAACAGATTTTTCACTGAGTCCTCTTGAATCATTCAGCACAGAGATGGAGCTTCATTTGATTCTTTTTAAAGGTTCATAACGACTTTCTTATTCAAAAGTCATCTGTGGATATTGTAGAGTGAAGCTGAAGGTTTCCTGAGCTGTTTTAGTGCTCAGTGTCCTTATTTCCACCATCAAGGGTTCCTCCAATCAGAAGATGTCAAAGCTAAAGATGTCCTCAGACCCACATGAAAACAAAGTCTCAATGGATCATACATTAATAGATTAATAAAGGGAGTTCTTGTTACTCCAGTTGGTTACAGATCACCTGGTTGTGAGATCAGCCAATCTGGGTTGTGTTCTGTGATTGTTATGACAGCTGGTTAAGAGTTTTCTCAACAAAGCAGTACAAAAGCAACCTTGGTCAGCAGCTGGACCTATCTAACTCAATGTCTGTTATCAGGCAAGCTAGATGCTAACAGCTTCTGTAGCATTTTTATCAGACTGTGACCGTATTTCTTTAGTAAATATTAAACACATAGCAACTACAAACTTCTCTAAAGTAAGGATATTTTCACTCCACTTCTGACATTTTGACTAGAGATTGTCTTTAGAAGTGACTTATGGTCTGTAGTGCAGTAGCTCCCGCCTACCACATTTTCTGATTGGCCCATAAAACATGTTGATTGGCAGAATGATTGTCCAATCGCCTGCTGAATATGCTTCTAATAAGGTTCAGCACACAGCGCCATGGTACCCTATAGCTCTGACCAAGGGCGTAACCATGGTATAGATATTGGGGGGGTCCAAATGTGAGTCCTTTCCCAGATATTATTTTTTCAAGTGCATTTCCCACAATTTAAAATTTCCATATATTGATAAAGATTTGCTCATCTAGAACATAGTTTTGAGGAATACTTTGGCCATTTGAATTAACATTTCAAGAACAGTCTGAAATTTCTCTGACATAGCAGCAAATAGGATGGCTTCCAATGAGGAAAACTTTCATACCTAAAGTGTGTTGGTTAAATATTGTGATTGAAACAATAAAATGTACTATGGACTTTTAAGTAAGTCAAAGTGAATTCACATTTTGTTGATTTGTCTCAAAATAAATTCCTGCACATTTACACTGGAAAGTTTTATGTGAACGAAATCATAGATTAAATAAAAATTAAATGTTAAATCTTGGTGTTAATTGACTATCAGGCAACAAAACACATAAACAAGTGATGCCTGAGTCTGGCCTGAGTGATATGGTTGAAAAGTCTATCACAATAGTTACGTTTCATATCGAAACTGCATGATATTGAAAAACATTGACCTCTTATAATGACATGTGCTTTTTTAGTATTTATGAAATATAGACAAAAAACGTTTCACTTCTTTAATTTGAACTTAACCACTTTGTCAGGTAATAGTTAACATAACATTACAGACTTATAATTCATTGGCCTGTACAATCTATTCAAATCCAATACAACTCTGCTATAAATTCATATTTTACAAAGCTCCTGCATTTTCATTTTTTGTTGAAGTTGATACGGATTGATAATACTTCATTTTCTCTATTACATAAAAGTGCTCCTAATATTGTCCACTCAATTCAAATACATGAGGGGGGCTCTTATCTGGATGTGTGTGGCTGGTCTTGTGGCTGCTCCCTAACAGGTCAAAACAACATAGAACGGTGTATAAAACAAGTAATAAGTAATCTATTTTAGAAAAAATTTAATAAATGTGTTGGCAGTAACAGCAATGAGTAGGCTAGTTCCCTCTGGTGCCCTTTTGTATTGATTAAAGAATACAATGAATGAACTAATGTAAATAATATAATGAATGGATGAATAGTAACTGGTCTACATGACTGCATAGATTTTAAATGAAATAGGCTAACTAAAATTTGCTGTCATCTGAGATCAGTTTTGACTCACGTAACACACTCACATACTCATTCCTGTTACCCATTTTTATTCTACTTACCAAATGTTTTATTTCTGATTATTTAATTGTTACTTCAAAAATAAAGAAAATAAACTGTATTTTTACATTTATATTGGTTCCAACAGCTGTCTGATTGCTTAATGAACTACATGCTCAATCTTTGGATAAAATTTATTTTTTATGTCCTATAAAGGAAAAGTTTTGATTTGCATTCTCAGAAAAATACAACTCTGGTAAAAATAATCATCTTTTGTCATAAATATTAGTATTTTCATCATGTAACCAACCATTTCTTCTAAATTAACTCTTTTTTTAAGCGAAAACATTGTATGTGATTGATATTCTTTTAAACATGGTTTGAAAATGGCGTTTGAGTTTTGGTAACAGCAGAGAAAAAATTGCAATGATAATAAACTTTTAAAAGTTGCAATAAATTAAATAAAGTAGTCTGAGATTGACCAGTACTCATTTTGAATGAGTAAATGTGTATATTACTAAATTAAATGGAATGAAAAATTCAGCTTAATTTTGAACACTTACAACAAGCAAATTGCACTCTTTTGGTGGAAAGACCCAAATAATGTTTTTACGCTGTTTAGAGACCCATATTACAGTGCTTCACCAGTTCATCTTCAGAGCAGGTATCAATGGACTAAAAAAATCATTGGACTAAAAAAACTGACTGAGCAAAATGATCATTTTAATTTGATGCATTGAATATTCTGCTTTTATTGCTGCTAGTGCTATTTGCTTTAACTTTACCAAGCCTGTTTAAGTGCCAAGTGAAGTATAAAACCATCAATCAGTATCTTTCTCTCTAACACACATGCACACGCACACACACACACCCACACGCACACACACACGACACGGGGGTGGGGGGCGATAAAAAGAACAGCACGCACTGATGAAACAGTTCAAATGGACCCCTTTTAAAAGTTTCCCCCACCACAATTAAGCATCCGGATCAGATCAGAAAGTTTTCCATTAAATTGAATTTGTGATATTACACTGGATCCGCTCCGGCTGGTTCACAACCATCCTTTTTTGTCGGCGCTGCGATGCTGAAGTTTTCATGCATGTAATTCAGCGGAGGGCAGATCGAGCAGGACCGGAAGTTGTGCACGGAAACTTCCTAAAAAGGCCCTGTGACTGTCCTGTGACTTTCGAAATAAAACAAACTGTCTCAAACCAGATCGCAGTTAACTTGACTACAAAAACAAACCGACATAATAAGCGGAGCCAGACCAGGAGTCAACAGGTTTGAGGTTTTACAGGCCATTTATGAATGAATAGAGGCTTATCAAAGGAGTGGGAAGCGCGGGAACTCCTCGGTCTGTGACTCCAACTGTCTGTCAGATGATGAACGCAGTGATAAGAGATATTTCTTCACATTTATTACAACATTGGAGCGGTCTTTTTGACCATGACACTACTTTTTGCGTGTCTAGTAGCTTACCGTCTGAAAAAAGGCGAATGTCCGCCTGTTGGTCCTGTTTCCTTCTTTTTGCCCCAACCTCCATCTGTTCCTGATCCTTAATGACCACCAGTGACAGGCGGACTTCAAACGAAGCCGCGAGCCGGCGTTTACGGTGGGACTCAACCAAGTGTAGGCTACAGGGAGGGGGGGTCACACAGTTTTGTTTCTCTTGTTTTTCTTAAATTTAAAGTAAATGAGAAATAACAAGTGACGGATCCACTACAGTCAGGATTCATAAAAGGAGGGCATATCATATTTCACATATTAAGATATAATAGGCTTGTTATTGGGGGGGACAGATTGGTATTTTTCCAATATTGGGGGACACACGTCCCCCCCAAAGTATATGGCGGTTACGCCGTAGGCTCTGACAAACTTTACACGTTTTTAAAAGTCTTCTGCTTTCTGATGTTTCCCTCCTCTGCTTGCTCTGTTTTTGAGCTCTGCTGCACACAGCTTTGTCAAAAGGGTGAGTGATTCAGTTTGACATTAGTAAGTTTAACTGTCCTGACAAACACAGAGGATGTGTGCCATTTTACAGGAACACGCTCAGGGAACAGTGTCATTCTGCGAGGAGGAGGGTTGAAGACTTCTGCTGCTTGGTTCCTTTTTCGTCATCCATGACTCAGGTTTTGGTTTGGATCTGTTGACTTGAACGATCCTCAATATGTTTTAAAATCTTAGGGGCTGTGTCCTTGTTAGCTTGAGAAGTTAATGCCAAATTCATGATAACAATTCAGATACGTAGGCTCCATGATCAGGAGTCTTCAGTAATATGATGTAGGGTGGAGAATCTCAGGGTGAGTCTTGATCTGGAACAACCACCTTACATTGATCAGCTCATAGACTTGGAACTTTGCCTTTTGGGAGTTTCTAGATGGAGTTAAAGGAGGAAGTCTGAATGACAGAACAGACAGAAAGAGTCATTTTCTACATGAAAGTTTCTACCTCAAGGAAACAACAATGACAGTTTTTCATCCATGCACACATTTTCACACATCAGTGTGTTATTGATGTCAGTGTAAGTCCATCTGTTCCACTAACAAACAGCTCATTCTGTGCCAGAAAGAAAAAATCATAGATAGATGAATGCACTTAAGTTTCTGTAATCTAAGCTCTTGCAATACTTTCCCCCATATAATTTCATATCATTTTTTTTTGGTTCTTGCCAAAAGCTGTTGTCCTTTCCAAAGTTAAATAATGTATCAGGTTAAAATATCAGGGAGGAGAAAAGACAAATCCAGCTTTGTGGGTCTTTTTTGAGACATCATGATATTTGGGTTCATTTGAATAACATAGAAACAATTAATTTTGTGAAAGGTATTAAAAAATCATGTCTTTAACTTTGAGCAACATGCAGCAGGTAGTGCATGTGCCTCACAGCAAGAAGGTTGTTGGTTTGATCCCCAGGGGCCTTTCTGTGTGGAGTCTGAATGTTCTCGCTGTACATGCATGGGTTCTCTTTGGGCACTCCTGCTTCCTCCCATAGACCAAAAAAAAAAAAGGTTAGGTTGATTGCCCACTCCAAATATCCTGTATGAGTGTGTTAGAGGTTGAGCTGTCTCTTTGTGTGACCGTGTGATTGGCTGGCACCCAACCCAATGTCAGCTGGGAGGCTCCAGCCCCTTTGTGACCCTGAAAGAGATGTGATATAGATGATGGATGGATCCAGACTTTCACTCTTTAAATACTTAATTTTCCAAAGTAGATGGAGGAGTGAAGTCAAGTAGCAGAAGATCTAATAAAACAGTGTTTTAACTGAGACCTGGGTCAATTATATGAGTGTAAGTGCTTATTAAATAACAATAAAGACTAAGGATGCACCAAACATTCAGTGACCGAATAAATTCGGCCTTTGGTGGAGTTAGGTAATAGCAAGGCCAAATAGTACCGTGTGACACAATGACACAATCAACTACGTCATTGCGTGTGACTGTGGCTAAGCAGACTAAGGCTGTCACTTTTCCTAAGAATCAAACGCGAACGTTTCCAAACATGCACCCATGTAATTGAAAATTTTCGATCCCCCCCCCGGAAAGGGACCGAGACTCTATTATCCGCCCTTTCGCTAAAGATCCTACTGAAAAAAACACAGTCACACAGGGGTTAAACTTGTGACGAAGCACCGCTGCACTCGGCGGTATAGCTTGGATGGAAAGCCGACGGCTGAGCCCGCAAATAAATGGAGGACGAGTTACTAAACTGCATTTCACAGAAAACACAGCCTGGTCTTTGATCAGAGCTGTTAATGCCCGCTCGAAGTGGAAACTCTTTGTTTACTGAGGTCAAGAGAGCAGCGGATGTGACTGACGGTCAAGCTGCACTGAGAGCGCCCTCTGTTAAACGGAACGGTCCACTGCTCCAGGCCGATGTGCCCCCACACTCAATATTTTACATTCAAATATTTATTTACAATTTGGTTACGGATATTTATCCCCATATTCGACCGGTTATTAGAATATCGAGTATAAAGTGACAGCCCTAAAGCAGACTTATGTCAAAAAGACAACTATTTATTTGTTGCAGGTTTATCCACTTCAATGCACTTTTTTTTAATGCATTTTTTTTTGGTTTGTTTGAAGGCTTAGTATGAATTAAAAACTTTGTTGTGCTTTTTTGAAAAGCAAAGGCTACTGGAATATTACAAAAAATGTCTAAAAATTCATTCTAAGCTATTTATGCTGCCATTCTTGGTCAGGTCTCCCTTGTAAAAGAGATCTGCTGATCTCAATGGGACTAACCTGGTTAAATAAAGGTTAAATAAATAAAAATACAAATTATGCACTATTAAAAAACATAGTGAGCTACTTAGGCTCTGCATTGGATATTCGGTATTCAGTATTCGGCCAAGCGTTTATTTTTTTTATTCAGCTTCGGCCACAAATTTTCATTTCGGTGCATCCCTAATGAAGACATTTTAGTTGTATTATTTTCAACTAAATGCTTTAAGCTCTCAATATACAGTCAATATTTTTAAATGTAGAACAAACATTTGATTTTCCACTAATACTTTATGAATACTTGACACATTTCTGATTTTCCTTTAGAAACACAAAATGGTCTTGACAGTGTAAACTGCCTCTCTTGCTCACAGAGCACTAAATCCTCCATGTCAGCAGTGCAGTTCAGGAGCTGGATTGTCTACCTGCGCTCTAATCTGTTGTATTGAGTGTGGATTTGTGGCTGTGATGATGCTGTCTGAGTGTCTGGGACGTCTTTAGGGACTCTTTGGGCGTGTGTGTGTGTGTGTGTGCAGACCCTCGATGGAGAGGGAGGCGGCAGTTTAACGGCTCAGTGGCTGCACTGACAAAGCTTCCAAACACTCATTCTGACATAAAAAGGTAATTTCGGCGTGCAGCGGCCCCCAGAGCTCTCTGTCTGTGAGCCATCTGCACCGCCTCTGTCTGCAGACATCATCATTATGATGAGGAGTTAATAACTGAGGAATCAGCATTTGTCTGTTAATAATCATCCTCTGGAGCCGTGAGAGTCATTCAGAAATCAGAGCTGCAGAAACAAACAGATCATTTTATCGGCTTCACAACTTCAGAGGAGGTCGATGTCAAATGCAGGAGGAATCATACGGGGTGTCACGAAGGATGAAACTTTATTAAATTAAATATGTAATTCTGGGTTATAAAGAACATTGATGGTTTCTTAGGTTGCTTTCACACCTTGAATTCAGCAGTCTCTCTTTGTGGCTGAAGTTGCATTATTTCATCTTTCTTTTGTTTGGTTTTCTTTTAAACTGCACCTCGTCAGATGGACTGTTGCCAGTTCCTTTTTTTGGGCTAATCCCAAAAGTGCGGTTGTTCATTTTGGCTTGTTGTGCCCCAAACATGATGGGACCTAATGCTCACTCTACTGCCATGTAAACTCAATTCAGAAGACACACAAACTGCGCTAAAAACACCAAACACTAATGTCGCTTTTACTGTAAAAAGAGGGACAAAAACTATGTTTCCACTGAAAAGAAATCCCTATAACCAGAATTAAATGTATTTCTAATGTAGCTGTTGCTGTTTCACCCTAATAAATCTGTCTCATTAAACTGAGATAAAAGCCTGACTATGTCTGACTGGTTACAAAAATCAAGGTTAGACAGACTGTTTAGTGATGACAGAGTCATGAATAACAGTGACCCCTCCCTTGACTTGTACAAAAAGAAAAGGATGTTTCACCTCAAGGGATGTAAAAGTATTAAAATATCATATCATGGTTATTGTGACCAAATATATCACAGTTATCATTATCACTGTGGAATCGTTGCAATGTCCTCAAAATGTTCAAAAAGTAGTTATTTACACACTTGTAGACATTGAATGCTTTTAATACTATAATTTTAACAACCTGCCTGGTCTTTTTTGTCAATAAATATGTCAGGAAATGTCTGATGAGTTTTTTTTTTTTTACCCTGTTTTCATTAAAAATAAAAGTAAACAATTTCGACAAGTATGTCTTATGCTGGCGGCAGCTTCATATTTTAGCAATATGTTTTTTAGTTAAAAATAATGTCAACTCGAGAATGATCTGGCCCTCCTCCCTTCTCTGGTTTGTTGCTGAGGTCTTTCTCAACACTGCAGCTGGGCTGCTCCCATCAGTATCCTTGTAAATCCAAAATATGACCAAACTTCAGACTTTGTCCATATCGAGGGGGGAAATATCTCAGGTACAGTGTCTGTGTGGGCACCAGCCACTATACTTTCGCTTTCAGAGCCAAACATTTCAAACTGTGCATGCGCTCCTCCGTCTGCGCTGCTGCTTTCGAAGGAGCAGAAACACAGTTCTGCCTTTTCCAGACAAATAACAGCATCACTGCAACTTATTTATAATGTGTGGTAATCAAACATGGTTTAACGGTATTTAAAAAAGAAAACAGTAATACTAGCCATCTGAAATTTTTTTGTGATTTATCATTTTACCGGTAACCATTACATCCCTATCCACCTCCAAAGAAAACAATGTTGAAGAGGTAAAGAAACAGCCACATAAGAAAATGTCTCTGTGAAACTGAAATGTAATGTAGATGAAAATCAAAACAAGCTTGATGTAGATTTTTGCTTCAATAAAAAAGTACTATATCACATTAGGAAAAATAGCAGCTGAGGTCGCTTGTTTTTTTTGGCTTTTTTATTGAACTGTTTGCTTATTTCAGTAGAAAAATCCGGCGACACTGTTTTTTATTGATTATTCAGAGTGTTGAAATAAACATGCTTTGTAAAAAGTATTTGTTTTAACTAGGCCTGTCACGATAGTGAATAAATCAACTAACCGCACAATAAATAAAAAATCCTCGGTAAGTTTGCCTTTCTCAATAAACGGACACATGCGTGCAACAACGTGTTTGTTTTCCTCCTCTCTTTCTACCAATCAGGCTGGATGAGAAGATGGTTCACTCTGTGCAACTGTCTCAACACCTGGGTGCATTGGTTCTATAGCGGATTTATAGCGGAGTGAGCATTTGTCATTCATGCAATCATTGTGGGGGAGGCGTAGCCGCTCGCGTGTACACACACAGAGCTGAAGTGAGCGTTGTGAGGAGTAATGAGGAATCAAACATTAAAATGAATGATGGCATAAAATAGACGGTCCCTTAGTCAAATGACACAGCCCAAGTGTGGGAATATTTTGGTTTTAAACAGAATCAACAAGGTGTGAGCTCATAAGCACAGACGAGCCGATATGTCGCATTTGTTTGAAAGTAGTGGCGACGAAGAAGAAGAAGGGAAGATGCAGCGGAGCCTTCATCCTGACAGTTAGCACTTACCGTTTGGTTGGCAGAGTAAATATAAATAAAACAGAGCAAAATGGTACGCGCTCACAGACAGTGTAGTTCTCTACAATGCAAAACAAATGCAGCCCTTCAATACGTTTGAAAAGCCAGAAATGTCACGAACATTTGACAGACTGTACGAATGACTGGAAGAAAGAACATGTCACAAACAATCCAGGAACTGTATAAACTACATTTTATTTATTGTTTTTATTGTTGTGTGTGTTTCTATTTGAGTTTTGTTTTTTCTTTACAGAGACAGGGTCTATTTTTTATTGTTTTGATTAGTGTAATTATTTTTATTTACATACATTTTTCCCAAAAGAGAGTCCATTTCATTTTCATTTTTTTTCTCTTTTTGTGTTTGTTAAATTTATTACATTGTTTAATTTATTTCATTTAAAAGATCTTGACCTTCCAATTACAGTTAAATACTCTTAAGAAATTAAAGTTTATTGCTTTTGATATAGTGTACTCACTTTATTAAGACATATATTGTAATATCATTAATGAAAACGTGAAAAAAATTCTAAGTAATATTGACCAAAATATCGTTTATTGGCAATAATTTTTGGACAATTATTGTCCAGCAAAATTTGTTATCGTGACAGGCCTAGTTTTAACATAACCACTTAAAGCTGAAATACCTTCTTAAGTCATCCATTTGTTTTATTTAATTGTTTAATTGTGCTGATTGATGATTGCTGATTCATTGACCCGTCCCAGAGAAGTGTCAACAGCAGAGTCTGATGCTCTGCTGTTTAACGAGAATAAAATGGTAACAAATGTCAGCACACTGACACTCTCAGCTCTCCATCTCTTCCTCTCGATATTTTCTTCTTTAGTTCACTCTTCAGGCGCTGTCTGACTCTCTCTTCCTTTCTTCTCTCCGCAGCCTTCAAGAAAGAGGACAGCAGCTTTGATGAGGTAGGAACCAAACAAGTGAGTTTTCAGGATCTGATGCCATCAGCGGCCCGGTTTCATGCAGCTCTGTGGCTCCAGCGCGCTCGCTCCATGTTGTGTGTTGGTGTTGTGAAATGATGCCTCAAGGTCTCAGTGACCAGATGTTGTCAGGACTGCATTGCAGCGGATTTTTGGGGGGTGGGGTGAGGGTGTGAATCCTGCTGTAACTGGATGCATATGGTGTGTAATATATTCATGTGTGGAGTGTGGAAGGTCTCCCTCTCATCTTAGAGACGTCCTCAGGGTCACTCTGTGGCTCGCCAAATGAGACGCCACCAATTTAACCAATCAGAGTCTGTCTGGGTGAATGTGGCAAGGACTGCAGACATGTTTCACCGCCGAGACCGCCGCTGTGAAATCAGCATTCTGCTTTACAGATAATTCTTCTTGGTACATATGGGTAAAAGGCAAAGGTGCACATGTATAAGACAAACATACTTTCAAAGGAGATATAGGCAAAATAATAATGGATAGTAGAGTTTGTTTCAACAGTCTTGTGCTCAGAAAATAGATGTTTTACAATAAAAACCTGTGTGCTGGTTGAACACAGAATGCACTATTAACAGTTTTAGTCTAAATAGAAATTTATTATTTTATGTTTTCATTTTCAAAACTTGTGTAACAAAAACAGAAGTCAAATGAATCTACTATTTGAATATAAATAGTTTTTTACTTAATTTATGTTCTATACACTGTTTAATATGCACAAATTCAATGGAAAAATGTAATTGGTCCCATTTGTAATTTTATGGGTCAAAAATTGAAAGAGTATCAGTATATTTCTTTGAATTTAGATACAACATCATTTAAGCTGTAGATTTCATCATAGCTACATACATGGAAAAGGTAAGGTTATTTTTTAAATGGATCTATACAATTTTGACCATGGGAGGGCAACTTTGTTTACCAAGAGGGCCGCATACAGTTTTAATTTTCATTGCCTGAGTGCTGCACTCTTACATAGTATCAGGCACTCTCAATGAGGAAGAAAAGTCTTGACATTAACAATAAATAGCAAATATAAAACTTCAGAAATGGATTATACCAACATTAAAATGTTTTAACTCAAACACAATAATTTACAATTACAATTTAAAGAGCATGACAACACTAAAATCAGTGTAAACTTCTTTTTGATACAATGAAAAGATGATTTAAAAGTTTTTAAAACAGAAATATTTAGAGATGCAGTCATAGCAAAGTAAGTTCTTCTGGACAGGCAGCTAAAGACGTTAAACACATGCAGCTGTTCACGGTATGATAGTGGGCCAACATTTTATGTCCTAACTTCTGTGTTACAAGTCAAAAAAGTGTATTAACAGCATTGATAAAAGAGTTTAGAGGATCACTGAGACACATGAAGGTGCATACAAAGCAGCGTCACTATGTGCACGATGATTACTCCAGAGAAAGAAAACTGCAGAGTTATAGCTTCATATCCAATGACAGCTCTTTGAATAGACAAAAGACCCACTAGAGATCGTTTTATGATGATATTGATATTGGACAATATACTATTCAGTTTTGTTTGATTTTCACCAGTGTCATATTAAAGTCATTTCAGGTTTTTTTTTTAGGAAAGTTTGTTAATTATTTGCAGATTAAAATGCACATCTTCATATACTGTAGTTCATCACCACTTAAACAAAAAAAGGTCTCATCTCCCAGCCCTACTTATTGGACATTTTTGTTTCTAGGATAAAGATTAAATAAAGATTTGAGGATTCTCTAATGTTGAGAAATGACTAAAACAGGTGACAACAGCAGACTAACTGAGCTCTGGATGTGTACGGTGATGTTCTGGTGTCGTGAATCTCTGTGTTTCCTCTGAACTACAAAGTGCAGTCTGATGCAGAAACGTGCCTACAATATTGAAAATGCACCCCCACTCTCTCTGCTGCTCCATTCTCAGTGTGAAATTCAAATTAAAGGATGAATGCTGCTGTGTGAAGGTGCCAGGTGGACGGCATATTAAATGCATTTAAGTACATAAAATCACTGCATGGATGTGTTTGGAGTAAGAGAATCATGTTAATCATGGACTGAGTGGACTGGAACAGGTTTTTTTTTTTTTTTTTTTAAGATTGGAGGCCACTCTGTTGCCAACAGGAATCATGTGTTCGAAAATCAGAGAAGAAGACATGGAGAACAAACACTGGAGTCTGCTGTTCCCCGTCTCCACACTGTTACTCACAGTGGTCGGAGAGGAGCAGAAGATTTTGTTGGAAAAGTGAAAACAAGCTCAGGAGCTTCTGCAGCATGAACACAACACTGTTATCCACGCTGTATCATACAGATCTAATGGGAAGGGAAGCTGGCAGCTGTTGGCCTACACACAAGTAGTAAGCCAGTACAGTGCTTTATAGGTATACTTTTTTTCTTGTGTCTTGCTGACCTACTTTTGAGTAGTTCCGCGATGGTTTGTTTTCTTGTGTATTTCTTTCTAAAATTACATGAAGTGATAATCCTATTCTAAAAATAGATAATGTAACATGATGTTGGAAATCAACAAGCTACTTCAGGGACATTTAGAGTTGCTGAAAAACTCATCTGATGACTGTTGGCAGAAGCGGGCTAACACTACCCACTGACTCCCAGTGTTTGAGCCAAAGCTAATTAGCAGTGGGGGAGTTCTGCCAATATCTTTTTGTTTCTGTATGTAACATTAAAAGAATGGAGTCTACCTGCTTGTCATGGACTCAGGAGTGAGGCAAGAAATAAAAAGAAAAAAATATTTGCATGTCCCTTTAAGCCTTAGCCCACTGAACAAACTGCAGAATTCAATGAAAGATGAACTGACGCAAGTTTCCAATGTGAGATCTCTGTGTGAAAGAGGTGGTTGTGACTTTGCTGCTTGCAGCTTGCTTACAGAGTTTTAGCATTTGGATTTGGTTGTGTATTTTACAGTTAAGATACTATTCATCAGATGACTGCAGGCAGAGGCAGGCTGATACTTTCCATTGACTTCCAGCTATTTGAGTTAGTGGTGGTCGAACTCTGCCCTCTGCTCTCTTACTTGATATCGCATGCAAAATCAGAAGAATGGTGTCAATCTGCTTGTCCTGGACTTGGAGTGAAGCAAGATACGAAAAGAAAAATAATGTTGGATTATCACTTTAATGTTCTTGGAGGGGAAGTGAAGTACAAAACATATCAAGAAACAAATTAAAGATGAAATAAGCAAGTAAAGTTTGTTTTTATCAAATGCTCAAAATATCCATTCATACATCCATTATCTAAACCGCTTATCCCTTTTGGGGTCATGGGGGGCTTGAGCCTATCCCAGCTGACACTGGGCAAGAGGGTACACCCTGAACCAGTCACCAGCCAATCACAGGGCCACATAGAGAGACAGAGTCACCAGTTAACCAAATGGCAATGTTTTGGGTCTGTGAGAGGAAGCCAGAGGACCCAGGAAGAACCCACACATGCACAGGAAGAACATACTAACACCACAGAGACAACCTTGTTGATCTACCTGCTGTGCCACCAGATGCACAAAACCATAATGCGAACATGAAGAAGTCTTATCACAGGCCTGGACATCTCTTCTTTTTATTTTCCCATGAGCTCTCTGTTGTATGAACAGACTGAACCTTCTGTTTACCGTTCGTAGGCGGCGTGTCGATGATGCAGTCAGTAGGTCTGGAGATTCTGTGATGTTTTGTTAGTATTGACGGGGAAATCCTGCTCAGTGGTTCTTCAAGCTGAAGTTAGAGGTGGGCTTGAGCAGTGATCATCCTTTACAGACTGAGGGGGTTGCATTAGCTCCCAGTGTGAGGTGGAGCAGTTTTACATTTTAACTCAGTACTCATTTCACCCCAAACAGATTTTATTTATGTTTTCAATGAATGTTGGTCATGGTAGAAGGAAAGTGTAGAGATTTTGGTGGTGATCTAAATTCTAAGGAATATTGAGGATAATTTCTTAATCATCAACATTCACTCGTGCCTTAAGTTAGAGGCAGGGTCTGTGCTTCATAAATACAGCAGGTGATGACAGGATTGTTTTTGTCGATGTCGTCGAGATGTAGCTGCTGTGGGTGGTTGGTGGAAAATTTCAGACAATTAGTTCATCACTGGTTTGTTATTTTGTTTGTGAAATGAATTTTTATGTACAGTATGTGCAAACCACTGTAAAGAAAGCAATGCATCAGATCCTATAAGAATATTTTAGGAAGCGGTCTTTATTGTAACATTACTCTATTTACTTTACTGTATTTTTATTCCAGGTATCATCACTGAATTTCCATTTACAACATAATGTATTTTCAAAAACAGCATTCTTACTGTTTTTCATTCACAAAATCATGGCTTTATTTTATTCCACAATTTTTAATGCCTCTAAAATCCAGTAAAGTTACTGTATTTTGGTTTTGGTCGCTAAATCTTCAACTATTCAAATGATCATTGACAAGCAAGATTTTATTATGTAAAAAAAGAAAATGCACAAAATATATTTGTAATCAGGCAAAATACAGTTAGATTCATTCTGCCCAAAAGTGAAAAATATTTACTGACGAAATCTTGCCTTCTGTTGGTCAGTTTTTCTGCACAAAATGGAGTTTTATCTTGACCCATTGCCCATTTCAGTTATTCAGTGTATAGACATTTTTCAATTTGATGGTAAAATGTACAGAAATGTCTTTGTTTTTTCACAATGCATTGTCATTATCAGTTTTTTTAAGTAGGTAACTTGAGATATTACAATACTGTTACAGAAATCAGTGACAGTTAACTCTTTTTTTTAACCTTAAAACAGAATTTCAAAGTCAGTCAATAGTTGAACAACTTTAAATGGGAAAATGTCCCATGACCCAAATTCACTGAACATATTACAACAACAACATTTCTCATGATGTATGCGTGTGCTCCATGTCTTCTTCTCTGGTTTTGTGTGGTGGTGTCTTGTATTGAAATTGGTAAAATTAGATTAAATTTAAAGTAAATGTTTTAATACAAGGCCAATTTTATTTCAGCAGGTTGGTGCAGTGATGTTTAAAGCTCGTAAAAAGAGGTTCAGCCCGGTCTTACTGGGTGCAATAATGACATGGCAATGGTATGTCTAACTCTGGAAATGCTAACAAATCAGATATTGGCAAAAACATAAGAAATCATGCTTCTTTACCCAAAAACATGCAATGAATGAACACTTTGAACTCTGTAAACCAGAAATGTGATTTAGATTAGGGAAACAAACAGCAAAAAAAGTTGTATATTTTAGGGACACATTGTGGTTTGATTGATTGGCTGTCATTTCCTTGGTGGTGCCTGAAACTTCTGTCTTACTCTGTTGGTTGACAGATTGACGATGGAGTGAAGTGAAGCCTCATAAGCTTTTATCAGAGAGAGAGTGACCACTGACAGTGATGTGAAAGTTTATCGTGGTTTCTGCAGTTTGTACAAGAAGCTTGTCATTAAAATGTCCTTTTGTTGTATTAATGTCTCCTATTTCATATGAGATATAATGTCCTGTATTGTTTTATTTGTTCCATCTCATTTTCCACATCTGCCTCCATAAGGGAAACTGTAAGCCCTCATTCTGCAGTCTCAGCTGTTTGTGGTGGTGTGGTGAAGAGGAGGACCCTGACTAATGCTCCTCTGTAAGATTTTCCCCCTGGGAGGACTTCGATGAGGACTTTATTTTTGTTGGTAATGGGACGTGAGTGCTCCAGTATCACAGACGTCATGAATATTTGGAAACCGGGCCGTATGTCATTTTTGTGAGGTTATTTGGATAAGAAGAAACAGGCCCGTAGAGGGACTTTTTTGGTGAAACAGCTTGAAACAGACTATTTCTAGAAGTTGATGCCATGAGAATCAGCTCGGGTCATTTGCTATAAATGGACCTTTCTGCTGAGGAAGAATGTAAAGAATCTCTGAGGGAAAATACTCCTTCCTGTCTGATGACATGGGCTGATTGATGGCAGCCACAGTCTGTGAATGTTGAGGAGTTTGGCTCGAAAGAGAAAAGTTTCATTTGTCAAATACAAGCAGGCATGGAAACCTGTGGAGAAGCTGAGAGGCACCAAGAACCAGTCAGTTTATGTCTCTCATTGTTTAGATTTTATCATCATGCAAAGAAATCAGAATGGATTTGGGCTGGTTGTACTTTCATTCACCTCCTCTGGTTTTTCCTTTGCGTTTGTGAAACCGTGAATTTGGTTTGTACAAACATGAATGTTCTTTCAGCAGGGAGGCTCTGCATGATGAGAGCTGCAGACTGCTAGCCTTGCAGAGCAGACAGACCTGCCTGATTCTGAAATCCTGCAGGTCCGTCTTGCCAGCCTCCGTTGTCCAACGAATTCTCTCGGCTGAATTCTTAACGGCCCAATCAGGGAAGAGAGGCGGGAGCTACAGAATGCGGACATGACGACAACCGGAAGTTGAGAACCGGAAGTTGAGATGCCGCTTAGCCTATTATCCTCATAGCTACTCAGTGAAACTTGGTGAAATCTGCCCTCCTCAGAAGTGTACTTGTAGGGATTGTCTTTGACGAGGTTCATGTCACATACAAGTGTTAAATGAATCATCTGTGTGGTACGATTTAGAGTAAGACGGTAATATAAGGCCATTAGCTGTTAGCATCTAAGTTAGCGGCTAACGGCTAATAGTAATTAACGGTTGTTAACCATTAGCCGCTACATTAGCCGCTTTGTATGGTACATTTTAGGAGGCAACCCTACTTGATGTGGATTGGTCTGTGATGATTGTGAAACGATTGTCCAATCACAAGCTTGTGTTTTTTTTTAAACGTTCTGCCCCTGAAAACAAATTCAAAGGGCTCCTACCCAGATGGAATAATGAAATATTTCTGTGGCAGATATATGGAGCTATCCATCATATTGAGCTATCCATCTGTCAGGTTAGCAGACTGCAGAGGCACGAGCAAAATCTTCTGTGTCATCTGATGCTGAAATATCATAAAGGGACACTGGATTACAGTTTACACACCTGTATTGACAGGTAACCTCGGTCTCCCTGGTCCTCCTGGTCACAGTCTGATAGTGCACTTGGTCAGTAATTGGAAGGTTTCAGGTGGAGCCCGGCTTCGGCTGTCACATGTTGACGTGTCCTTGGACAAGACAGCTAACCCAAAGTTGTTTGCTGTGTCAGTGGTGTGTAAATGGGTATGAAACAGTGTGAATGTGTTAGCTGATGCTGATGAATAACTGACATAGATCCTCTGGGGAGTGAATGTGAGAGTGAATAGGCAGATGTGACCTGTGGTGTAAAAGCTGCTTTGAGTCGTCAGAGAGACTAGAAAGGCATTATTTACTATGTCAGTATTTTTAAGAACAGACTTAAGACCAACCTGTTAAATCTCGCTTTCGAATAATCTATGCCCCATATTTGCATTTTAAGATATTTTACTGATTCATATATTTAAAAGTGCTATGAGGAGAATCTATTACCAGCGACATTAAGACTCTGCTACCCATGAGCCCGCGCGGTGACTGTCGTAATACTGCGTTCCAGTGACCTCTGAACTGGGAGTGACATCATCTCCGACTTATCAGCGTTCCAGTTGAAGTCTGAAAAAACATGCCGATCTACCAGGCTATTGTTAGCTGTTGTTAGCACGCCCTGCGTTGTTGTTCACAAATATCTCATGAAGAATGTGATTATCACTATGGCAGCATTTTTGTAAATAGAAGTCTAACAATACTATGTATACAGCTGATCTAGAGCGACACACCCCAGTCAGAAGTGCAAATAAATTGATTGCTACTTCTGACTACAACTGGAACGCACCAAAAGACGTGACCCAAGCCAAAGCGTGTGTTTGTTGTGATGCTAATAAATGCAGCTCAGACCTTTCTCAGAACTCTGCATTGCTTTACAACTTCTTTTTTCAACAGCTTACAGGATGCAAAGCGATGAGGTAATGTATCTCTTTCTAGTTACGTAGCGGTAGTTTTTGATGTGTGACAACAAGCAATTTTTGGAAAACTTATTATCGTAGTTTTGTAGCCGGCTGTCTGACCCGACCTCAAAGCTAAGGAATAGCATTTATAGATAACCTATTTTAATGCTATAAAACTCATCTTAAAGTGTGTATTTCGATCAGGCATATATCAAAAAGTGAGATTGCTTTGTAATTACTAAGAAACTCCTCATAGCATCTTTAAACTATATTTATTTTATAATTTGTACCAAACAATCTTTTATTAGTTATCTCAATGTGTTTATTTATTTAATTAAGATCTATTATTACTGGGGTGTAACGAAATGGTCAACTCACCTAACGATACGAAATATGAAACAGGGCTCATGATACGAAATAAAGATTAAGGAAAATCTCCAATGGTAGGAAGTTGTGTAAAAATCGCATTTTCTTTAATTTCTTCCTAATGCAGACATACAAAAAATATTGCTGCATCAGTGCAAAATAAATGTTCTTTGAAAAAAAAAACAAAATTTAAGTTTTTCCCCTTGTTTAGACTACAGTGCAAATACAAACATCAAATCTCAATAAAAAGTGCTTTGTTGTTGTAACAATCAGGATAAGTACATTCTTGAATGAAAAGGAAAACAAATAGCAGTCCTCAGAGCTGCAGTTTAGACCTATAAATGTCTGAACTGTGAACTATAATATTTAGCCTATAACAGTGCATATACTTCTGATCTTCAAGTATGATCAAATTCTGTCAACTCAACAGTAGATGCAAAAATCAAATATTGTTTTTTTTTATGCAGACTTACACAAACATACAGTAGCAGTTCTACTGTTTGTTATGTGATCAATGTGGATTTTAATGTTTCCTATAAATTGACGGTCAGTGAAGGGGCCAGGTAGGCGGGTCGAGCGGGTCAGAGTTCAGAGGAGAGAGTTAGTGTGTGTTAGCAAGGAGGGAGAGAGCCCTTAGCAGGAGGTTAAGAGATTACTACTCACTGTTTTGTTCGTGAATTAAAATTGTAGTTGGCGTGGGCACTGCCCACCGTGACTGTCAATTAAAAGCAGGTATTCACGAGTCGGAGTCACTTTATTTAACGTTCGACGGCCGTCACAATACAGCCGCTGCCTGTCAGCAGTTCAGTTCTAGTTGTACTCGCCGCCGTGTACGGTGAACTGTAGCGGCATATTTTGCACGCGGTTGTTGTTTTGTCCACAATCTTCTCACCGTTCTCTCGTCTTTTACATGACAAGCCAAAATAGGTCCACACAACTGATTTATTTGACGAAGGAGCGTTGCTAAGTCCTCCTCCGTATTGCAGCGAGTGTTTAGCTACGGTAGGCGAGGGGGGTTTATTTCGTCCTTTTATTTCGAGCGTCTCTGAATTTTATTTCGTCATTTTTTATTTCGCCTAATTATTACTTATATTCTGTTTATTTTTTTCACTTTTATCTCCAGTACTCCTCATCTGAACTCATGGTTGTGTTTCCACAGTTCCTTGCTCACACACACACATAGTTCTCTTAAATATAGGTCTTTGTTTTTTATTTACTTATATTTTTTTTTTTTAATACGTTTTTTTCTTACATTTTTTTCTTTTTGTCCTCTGTTTATGTATAGCATACAAATCAAGTTTGTATAGTAAAGGTTGATTAATTGATATAAGCTCAAGTACATGTCACTTTTAACATCGAACCTGTTTGCACTTCAGTATTGGCTTTAATTTGAAAGGCTGAGGCTCATAAAAACCAAACATGTTCTAAAAGCAACTGATGTGCCATTTGCCCCTTTTTCAGACAGCCAAAGAGTGAAGTATTGAAGTAGGGGTGTGCGATATGACAATATTAAATCGTTAAGGATTATAACAATTTAATATCGTCATAAAACAGAAAGATCGTCAGATCGTCTGTGTGGGTGCAGAGACTTTGACGCGCACCCGACTAGCCAATCGTAGCACATTACACACAGTGCATGGTGGGATCTCCTGTTTGGTTATGTAGCGTGAAGCCATGGCAGAAAGAGAAAAGGAGATAAAAGCTTGAAGATGTCTGAACAAAAATCTGTTCTAAAGCAGCTGTATTATTCACTCAGGTTATAGACATTGCAGTTTGATAACATTTGTTTTGAATTGTTGCACTTTAAGAGATAATGTTGATGTTGTTGTTCATTACCTTTTATGTTTATATTTATTGCACATATTTATAAAACTGCACTATTTAAATTAAAACCTGTTCAGAAAGTTTCTTTGGCTTTAATTGTCCTTTTTTTCTTTTAGGGTTTTACATGTTTTATATGTTAAACATAGGAAATATGTGATATGATATTTTTGCCATATTGCCCACCCCTATATTGAAGCATTTAAGACATTTTATTTCAGGATAACGTGATATTTTATAAACAAATCTCAGTTATAAATCTGTCTTTGTTTGTTTATTTCCAGTTCATTGTTATCCCAAGAAGCTTCACAACAGAGCAGGTTGAAACCATACTGCTTATTTTAACAGCTCTGATGATGATGATAAAAGGCAGAGGACTGATGTTAAAGAATAGAAGCTGAACTGCAGTTAAATTGGCTACATTGATGTGGAAAAAAAACTATGATAAATGATTTATTTTCTGTTTATGGAGGGAGAGGGCTGTGGTTAGTTTTGTTTTTCTCTGAAGTTGATATTAGGACCTGTAATGATAGAAGGAAAAAACAAATATTTGTTTTTGGAGCAAGCGTCCACTCCAGCAATCTCAAGCAGCCTACATTTCTAACCAAGAAAGAAAATCTAAGCCCCAATTCATATGAGTTCTTTGGTAAATTATTCGCCATCTCCGTCCGTCTGTCTTTGTCTTAGACTCATCCTGATACGGAGATTTTTGGTTGTGTGCTGAAAGTGCTGAGCTCAACATAAAGAGCGCTTGGTTGGCTTTGATTAGTGATTTTATTCTGTCTGCACATCTGCATTGTGTTTGTGATTTGTAATTTGTCACAGAATTGTCTCTAAAAATGTGTCTGAAGCAGCCTGTCATGAAGCTTTTGTTTGAGAGTTTTGATGATTTGACAGAAACAGTGACGGTCACAGAGGTAATGATTTTTTTATGAGCCCTCTTTGTTCCCTCCGTCTCTCTTTGTTTTGTCTTTGTCACGCCCAAACGTCGTTATCCTCTCACCAGTCCAACTGGAGCTGAAATAATTATGTATGTTTGGTGTTAGAATCAAAAATTAATGCAACAAATGTGTTTCTTAATTATGGAGGTCCTGGAGAATCCATTAGAGCAATACAGCGGTCACAGTCATTGTAAATCACCGTGCATCCTGGAGCCTGTTTGTTTTTAGTAAGAGGAGGACGAGTGCTTATGTGACATGTTTTCCTGCTGCTCTCATCTGTTTTTTTTGTTTTAAAGGTATGACCCTGGAATAATAAAGCTGTATTTGCATTTAGACAGGGATTAAGGTAGATCCAAAAAGAACTGCCTTGTTCATTTCCTGAGTTTTGCTTCAGGTTGATCTCATTATAAAATCGACATCATATGAATATTTTATATTTTATTATCTGAAAATGTCCTTATTCCTTCCCCAAGAAGATTTACCTCCTTCAGTGAACTCCATTGATCCATAAATTCACATTAAAGACTGCATATAATGTTTCTGTCAGAAGTAGATCATCAAATTTCCTTACTCAGCATGGCTCAAGTTTCACTTTACTGGGGTGTTTTCTGGTGGTATTCTACCTGTGGGAGAATTTAGCATGACCATACAAGATCCATTAATGTTTTATATCAATGCCTTTTTTTGATTCATCATTTTTCCTGGGGGTCAGCACGGTGGTGCAGCAGGTAGCACATTTGACTCATAGAAAGTAGGTTGGCAGTTCAGTCCCCGGGTCTTTTGTGGCATATATGTGTGTTTTTTTTTTCTCAATGAATGCACAGATTCTATCTCAGCACTTAGACTTCTGCCTGCAGACCAAAAACATGCTCATTATGCCCCAGTCACACATTCCCGTTTCTCATGGTGATTGTGCACGTCTGTACACAGTTGAAGAGGCTGGTGTGATCGCTATGATACGGGATGAAATGACTGTCTCACCCCTGGACACACCCCGTAAACACTGTCAGTAGCGCTTCTACAGCGCTTCTACAGCGCTTCTACAGCGCTTCGGGGGCGTTCGTCCTGTTCCAGCTAGGTTAATACAACGATATGACGAGGCTTCCTTGAATTTCCGTCCTGCTGACACCATGTCAGCCCCGCTCGAGCTCAGTTCGCCTCACGCAAGCCCCGACTGAGCCCTGTTGCTTGTGCCATCTTTCCACAGTCAGGGCACAAACGGATACATCCTTGTCAGTCGTCCTCATAAAGCTTTTAGGATTGAGCCACGATCAGCCTGACTGAGCTCTGTACATGCCACGCTAATACCGTTCACATTAGGACTGCATTAGGCTTCCATCCCGCTCCACTGAGAGCGCCGATTCTCCACGACAGTTTTGAACGGTTCAAAACTGTCGGGACCCTTCCACGTTCCCCGCCGTTCATCCACGACTATACAAGGCTGATCCAGTCCAAGTAGCGCATGCACCACGACCAAAGCACGTTTTATCAGGATTATGACAATCGTGCACAATTGCCATGAGAAACGGGAATGTGTGACTGGGGCTTAAGGTTGATTGGTGATTCTCAATTTCCATTAGGTCTGAGTGTGAGAGTTGTTGAGGTTGAGGTTGAGAGGTTGTCTGTTTCTTTTGTGGCCCTGTGATTGGCTGATAACCAGTTCAGGTGTACCCTGTCTCTTGCCCACTGTCAGTTGGGATAGGCTCCAGTCCCCCGGTGTAGATGATGGATGGATGGAATTTTTTTCTCAGGCAGGTGATGACCTTGCTCTGTGTTACTCCCTCAGGAAGGTCTGAGGGGTCTTAAAGGCTTTGGGGAGACGACTCTTAAATGGGCGGTCCAGTCTGGAGACAAAGATTCTCTCTGATGTCATCAGTTCTTGTCTGGATTTTCCTCAGGAGGCAATTGTGCTGGTCAGTCCAGCACTGCAGCTGTGACATATACTTCAAATCAGGATGGTAAACAATATTGATTCATCAGTGCATTGCGATTTTCACCTCCCAATTCAGTGTTGACTCAGCAGTCCTCTGAATTGATTCACCTCCTGGCCAGTTGGGGCGCTGTGCATTTTTCCAGTGTTTATTCAGCTGTTGCTGGCAGAAGAAGACACATTTGCAGAGTGATAGGATTAAGAGTCAATCCTCAATCTCTATGTTCTTTTGCCGTTTTTTTTCTCTGGGTTTTGCCGAGTTTTCAATGTATTTTCCTATCTTGTTTTACCATTCTATTTCTTGTTGATCATCTTTTTCATCATGATTTGTTTTTAATGGATTCCATAAATAGTAATTATAGAAATATTGGAGGAAGAAATGTCAAGATCTATGCCCTCAGCTGGACAGGAACTGCTTCAGAGACTACCATCAGTACATAGCAAACACCTGGACATGGTCTAATATAACAGGCTGTAACATGGACACTAAAGGCTGCAGTCAAACGATAATGTTGAGTTTTTGTAAAATGGGTTAAGATTCTTTTTGGTTATCTCTGAAAACTTGTTCAAGTTCGTATACAATTGTTTTTGAAGAGAATTCCGTAGAAAATTCATTTTTACTCTTTTCTAGTAATTACACACTGTTTTAAACATTTATAACATAATAATGACAAATACTTGACAGAACTGTTTACTTTCATTTCTCATGAAAAAAGGGTGAAAAAATGTTCTCAAGGACAATTCCTGACACACACAGATGGACATTCATATCTATAGTATGTACTATATAGTATTTATTATGTTTTACCTTTGTAGTCCATATGCATAAATAAGTCATTATTTTGCAAATGTTTATTTTCAGAAGTTTCATTGCTAAAAAAAACAGCATATCATATATGTTTACTTTGATATGAAAATAAAACTAAAAAATTGTCAACAGGTACTTATTTGTGTATTTCTACTTCTTACTGAATCAATGCTGAATTGAACTGCAACCTAAAGAATCGGAAAATAATCCATTTGTGAAGTTCTTAACAATACCCAGTCCTACTTCAAATAATGAGCAGGTATCTAAAACATCCCTACAAATTTGTGCTGACTTGTGAAATTAATATCTGATTTGCTCTGATTTGCTTGTCATGACCTAAAAAAGTATTCCCGGGTGAAGAACTAACCTGACACACCAGGAGCATTGTTCAAAACATGTCACTCGTCCAACCGTGGAAAGTGTTTGGAGAGAGCAGAACTTTTCAGAAGCATATCTGTCAGCTGATTGGACGATCATTCCGACATGTATTAGGTGGGAGCTACTGCGATGTAGAACCTGAGCCCCTTTGTAAAACAAACTTTCATTAAACATCTGAAAACTGTTACTGTAGCTCTTAGCATCCATGCTAATCTGTATAAATGCAGTCACTTCCTGTTGTTGTCTCGCTGGTATCTCTGATCTCTTCCTGCTCTGAAGGACGCTGATTGGATCTTCCTGCTTTGGGACGCTCACAGATGCTGTAGATTGGAGTTTGGCAAAATGGATCTGCCTAATTACAGATATTGAATCAGGCTGATCCAGCTAATGTGCAAGATTTTAAAAAAGACAGCTTTAATAGTGAAAAGTCACAGCACAAGATGTCGGACTGATTCTTCTCTGCCTCTCACCGAGGCCGAGGTGTCTGTGTTCATAAGTGAGAGCGATGATGATGAGGCTGGACAGAGCAGCAGAGAGAGACAGGTGGGCAGAATGTGCAGGAAAAAAAAACAGATTCATTTTTCAATTATTCAAAATGTAATTGGAAAATGAAAAGGGTTTAGATGCTTTAGTGCTTGAGTGCTCGCTCATTATTCTCCACAAATATGTCCATCCACACCCATTAGGCGACCTCATAACGCCTGCAAGCTGCACCAGAAAGGGCAGAATATTATTTACATGATTGTAACAGAAGCTTCAGGTGAGACTCATGCAGTCTGACCACACTGCTGAATATCATAGCTCATACTCAAACAGTATAATGACAGTTAAAGTTATTAGAGTGTGACAAAGTCCTTAATAATGTGACATCATGACAGTCTGACAGCACTGCATTTTATTCATTAGTATTAAACTTTAATAACAGCAGAGGCGGTCTGCTTAGAGTAAATTGTTTTACTATAAATGTAAAATACCTCAAATCTTCCTCAGATTACATATGAATTTAATTTTCAGCATGGTAAAGATTACCTTACAGTTTGTGTGCTTAAAGAGACACCAGAATGTCAAATATTTGACAGGCTTATTATTTTTTTTTCACTGAAAAGTTAGCTGCATCACATATAAAAGTTCAACAAACTTACCTGAATAAAATATGTAATAAATAAAATAAAACATGTTTTTCATTTGGTAAGTGCTGAGGCCATCACCGTCAGCCTGGTGGTTCAGCCTGAAAACACTTTTTTAAATGGTTACCCAGCTGTTTAGATTGTGCTTGTAGACCTTGCAGTGTGGATCTACTGTTAACAGCTTTCCTCCCTAAATAGCATTTTGATCATAAAAAGAAAAGCTGTGATGTTTTGTAAAGTAAATATACCATAGAGAGCCATGGGTTCAGGTCCCTCCAGGGTGCCCATGGGGTCTCAGGGAGGGTGCAAGGCTCTTTCAGCTTTAGGCTGAGGAAATATGACTGAACATATTGATGTAGTCGCTTTAATTTTTCCCCCCAGCCAAATGCCAGCCAAGTTCCAGCCAGTTAACAGCCAAGCTCCAGACATTGGGAGTTGGAAAAGGGATTTTTGTTTGTTTGTTTGTTTGTTTTTTTGCTCAATATCTGCACGTTGTGGCATTTTCCATTTATATATGCTATAAAATAGGGGGGTAAGGATTACATGCTTATCACCTCATTGCAGGTGATCACATTAAAACTGTTAGGATGGACAGGTTTGAGCACTTTCCTGTCGTGGACCAGCCAAGACTCTGCCAAGGATGTTGGGAAAATTCAAGTGGGTCTGTCTTATAAAAGCAGTCTAAGGACATGCTTTCTTTAAATGTTTTTGCAAAGAGAATGTGTCACAGTGTTTTATCCTGATTTGGCTCATGTAAACAATTAAAACTGGTGTTTATTTTGTGCACCAGTGTTTCAGTTTTTCATTATTTGGATTTCAGGGGAGGACTTGACACTTCAGGGTCCAACTTGGGAGTGCGTGTGGGAAAAAAGAGTAGGACCCTCTGATCTAGAGCACTTATAAGTAGGGGAGTCCCGATTCAACTATTTCACCTTCGATACAATACCGATATTGCAGCCTTGAGTATTGGCCAATAACAATATCGATGCGATACCAGCAATATCAGCAGGAATCATATAAACTTTTATTACCTAATTTGTAGTATGAACAATAAGAAAAGGCTTAATCAGGTGAGATTACTGAGAGAACAGTAGTCAGCAATAGTAGGTATGAGAAAAACAGACCCATTTGTTATTAAACAATATGTTAAATAAATTTTAACCTTACATATAAGAATAAAGTACAATTAAAATAAAATGAAAAAAAAATAGAAGACTCTGAAAAGTAACCTCAATAAATCAAATTAAAACAAAAACATATTTCACAAATTGCAAAATGACCACTGTGTTTAACTTAAACATAAGCATATTTTACAACTGAATAAAATGAAAAATAAATATATTAGAATTGACTGCTTGTATTGGAGTGCTGATATCTGAGATTTGGATGCAGGCCGATATAATCCGATATTTGTTTTTTTGACTGATATCCAATATCAATATTGGATTGGGACATCCCTACTTATAAGTAACCAGAGGAGTGGGCAGAGGGACTTGCAGACTTTGGTCTATACGTCACACTCATTCAGCTCCTGGAGACTCCCCTGAGAAGGCTGGGTCTTTTGGCCAATCAAACTTGTTCACCACATTTCATGGTACTATGAATCTTAATGCAGCCTGCAAAACCCTAAATATATGCAGCTTGTAACATTGGTACCAGGGACGGGGCTCCTGCTGTGTGAACGACAAATTAGATGATCCAGTCCTCAGAGGCTGGTGGACTTGTGGGTGGCTCTTGTTTATACAAATAAGCTAAGAGATGAATGAATTATGTGCAACCTCCCCCTCTCATCCTGCACTGATTTGAAGAGAGCAGATATCAGAGCGGACAAAATGGCTGACAGGGCTGTTGATGTGTTTCCCCTCCTGAAACATGCTCGCAGGGCGACTGACAATTTTGATCCCAATTAGCAAACATCTCTTCCAGACTGATAAGCTTAGAAATGCCATCAGCGTCTGCTCTGTCTATTTCCATGAGCTATACTGTCTGTTTACAGTGGAGGGGACTTTCCTTCCCTATATACTGTGTCTGATGTCTCCATGGTTTACAGCCTCACTCCTCCTCCGGGGACAAGGTCAGAAGCCTGACTGACTGATGCCTGAGGCCGCTCCCGGTGGAGAATTAGCATCCACAGAGGGCACAGCAGCAGAGGCGGAGTCCCCCTCTCAATTGATTTTTTCTGGTTGAAGTTCAATTACCAATGTTTCTTCTGACAGCTTTAAAAATCCAATCAATGTGGCGGCTTGATAAGCTTCCCTGAAAAAGACAAAGAAAGGCTGCTGATTAAAACGCCCTCTGGTTAGTGTTGTTAAAAATCAGCCCCTGTTTTAGTCCCTACATGGTTGTGGATGTAAACCTTGACATGAACTCAATAAAGTGTTAAGGCCAGAGGACACGAGAGGCGAGTGAGCAGGAGGAGGAGAAGCATCAAGACCTATCAACCTGCACATCAGCAGAGATAAAAGACTCCTGATGAAAGGGGGCAGGTGGGTTAGAGGTAAGACGGGGAGATAAGGGCCAGAAGTCTTTCCTCTGTGTGTTCTTTAGTAAGAAGGAAGTAAACATGAATCCAGTGTGTGGTAATTCACCTTTTTTTTACACTGTTGTTGAACCACACATAGGCTGAAATATTCTGTACCTGCACTGACAGGTCCTGCAATCAGCCAAATAGCCATTCACGAAGGCCCAGTTTACACGGAGACACTGAGACCTAAAACACAAATGTTTTTCCTTTGCTTATTCAATCTCGATCCACATTCAGATGGAGAGGTTGTGAACAAATGAAAATGCAGTAGTGTGCTTAACCCCGTAGATGGTAGGCCTGTGCTCAAAATATCAATACAGAAAAATATCGTATCGCACTCCTTTGGGATACGTGTATCGATACGGATTCTACAGAATCGATACAGCCTAAATATTTTGACAGTTGTTGTGAATGCATTTTGGGTAATGTTAACAGTGGCACAGCTCAAGGTAGAAGACGAGCTACATAATGAAGCATATGTTCTAAATTTGAACATAGGTCTACCATCTTTGATGATCTAAATTTATGTCTCTCCAGTTGTAGAACCACTTAAAACTCATCCTTGTTCTTTTCCTTCTTATAAGAAAAAACTAAACTTGTCAAGAATTTTGCTTAAAGTATAGTCAATGTTCAAAATTTACGTGTATCGTGATATGTATCGTATCGTGGCCTTAGTATCGGGATACGTATCGTATCGTAAGGTTGCTGGAAATACCCAGCCCTAGTAGATAGATAGATAGATAGAGAGATAGATAGATGGATAGATGGATAGATAGATGGATAGATAGATAGATAGATAGATAGATAGATAGATAGATAGATAGATAGATAGATAGATAGATAGATAGATGGATAGATAGATGGATAGATAGATGGATAGATAGATAGATGGATAGATAGATAGATGGATAGATAGATGGATAGATAGATAGATGGATAGATAGATAGATGGATAGATAGATAGATGGATAGATGGATAGATGGATAGATAGATGGATAGATAGATAGATGGATAGATGGATAGATGGATAGATGGATAGATGGATAGATAGATGGATAGATAGATAGATAGATAGATAGATAGATAGATAGATAGATAGATAGATAGATAGATAGATAGATAGATAAAATACTTTATTATAAAAGATGATAAAGATAAAGATGGTGAAAAGATGGTGGTGTAGGTTTGCAGAGAAACAGCGCTGCTATAACACATGTACGAAGAAGAGATTTTTTTCACTAATGACAATGGCGATTGGACGCACGAAGAAGTAGGAGTTTCTTGTCTGGACAACAAACCTGTTCAGACAACAAATCTGTCTTGATTGTTTTGTCTGGATAACAAACCGAGCACGGTAAGCAGCACACATGTTGCTCGGTAGACGGTCAAAGCTGTTGTTGTTCCTGGTATGTGCACGCAGCCTTAGTGTAAAAGAGTACTGCGCATGCAGTGATGTCAGCGCAGTTATCTTAATGAGCATGTTTTTGGTCTGTGGGAGGAAGCCAGAGTACCCAGAGAGAACCCACGCATGCATGGGAAGAACACGCAAACTTCACACAAAAAAACCCTGGCCAAGGGATTGAACTGGGGACATTCTTGCTGTGAGGCATGTGCACTACCTGCTGCGCCACCGTGCCACCCTACTAGTATTCAGTAAAGGGTTATTCGATGTTTTATCCTATCCAAGTCTAAAAAATGACTTCAGAAATTCAAGGAAACATAAAAAATACCAAACACTTTGCACTTCATATTGTAGTCCCCAAAATTTAACACAGATTTCATTGATCGAAATGTGAAATTTCATTAACTCAAACTGGAGTAAAATTAAAACAATTAAGGTGACTAAATTAAAACTAAAACTAAAAGATATTTTGGGCAAAAGACTATAAATTAAAAGTGTTGTCAAAATGACCACTGGTGCACAGTGAGGACAGTAGAATAAAATGCAGTCATTGACAACATGGAGCAGAGTGATGCTAAACTAAGAGATTACCACATTGTGTTCATGTCAACAAGCCAGAGCACACTAGACTGTCCTTAAAATATTTATCGATATAGCAAAATATCATCATGCAATATGAGTACTGATATGGGATGTTGCTTCCACTTTGTTATAACACTACTACCAGTTGACTGTGGAATATTTAAGGAAATTTCATGACCGGACTCGCTGCTCAGGTGGCCACGACGGAGTTCACTGAGATCCTAAGAGCGACCCATTCTTTCACAAATGATTGTAGTAGCAGTCTGCATGCCAAGGTGCTTGATTTTATACATCTGAATTTAATTATTTGGATGGGTGTGCACATACTTTTGGCAATATAAAGAATACCTTTTGTTTTGATATTTATATAAAACTCCAAGTATTTTTTCTGTGATATCGGACTGAAATTGTACTATCTAGTTGTTGGTCCAAGATATAACATCCATTATAGGATGTTAATTTATTAAGCTTAAAGCATCTAAAGATTTGAATAAAATATTTTAAGGTCAAACAGCAAGTAACTTAGCGGAACTAATTTTAAAAATGAACAACAGACGACAACTTTTTTTAAACAAACTTCAACCTTTGGATCCCCAGTGGAGTTGCATCACATTTTATAAAGTGAATCAAAACAGGATATGAACACAGTTGTTTTAGCCTTCTCTTTTTTTAGTATTTATAAATCTTCAATGCCTGACTTATTGTCCAGCTCAGTTGAAGGAAAATTAAAGCTGCACCATGTGGTTCATTGAGTTGTTGGTTTCCACCTTGCTCTTGTGATGAAGATGATGTTAGTGGAATGCATCACCTCTCCTCTGCTCCCTGAGAATTATCAGATCCTTGTGTCACTTTGCCGCAGCCTACAGGGAGGACTCAGGGTGAAAGGGCACACAGAATCATGATGAGAAAGCAGATAGAGCAGAATGATGATAACAAAACAAAGGAGGAGGGTTCAGGCTGACTTTTTCACAAAAGAAGGTCATTTGAAGGTCCATGTTAGTTCATCAGACTTCCTTTCCTTTCAGAATATTTTAGTCAGTGTTTTTGAAGACGGTGCTCCATAACATGCAGATACCGCCACGTAAGACTTAGGGCTGCAACAGCCAATCAATTAAATTGATGAAAATCAATCATTAAATTTGTTGTCAACTAATTTAATCATCGATTTTCATCGACAACGAATCGCAGGTGTTTTGGTGAATGAAATTGTAGCTTACAGTCGGTTAGTTCGAAGGAGATGAGCCCGCTCTCTTGCGTAAGCTACGGTGAGAGGTGCGCATGCACACTAGTGACCGTCACTGCACACAACAACATGCAGAAGGATTCACGATGGCGGCGCCCCCGGCAGCATCACCTCGCAAACGACCAAAAACCTCCTAAAGCTGGGAGCATTTCCCGCTCAACAAAGCAAAGCAAACGATCACAACATTACAAGGCGGACTTCACCTGGCATGGGAGCACGGCCTCTATGAAAGAGCACCTGCTGAGAAAGCACGCCAGCGCGTTGGAGACGGACGAAGACTCGCCTCAGTATAAAGATTATTTTTGTTTGTTACATTCAGCAGCACCTTATTTTATTGAATACTTTGTAGACAAGACTGCTACTACTTTGCCTGCTTTGTTTGAAGAAAAAAAAAGTAAGTTTGTGAGCTTTAATTTGAACAACATGCAAACAAGTCTGTTAATGTACTTACAGTTTTGCACAGTGAGTCAGGAAAGAAAAAAAGCTGTAATAAAATATTATTACTGAAGGAAAAATGCTTTTTGTTGTCTTTATTGTTGTTTAGAAAATACCTAAAACAACTTTAAGCTAAATTGTAAAGGAAATTGCAAAAATATGTCCTTATCCGATTAATATATCAATCATTTAAGTACAATTTTGTAATCGCTCGATTAATCGATTATGAAAGTAATCATTAGTTGCAGCCCTAGTAAAACTCCCCCACTTTTCCTGATAGGATCTTAGCTGGTCCATGGCAGGTCCTTGATTGAGCCTGCCCTCCCTGGAAGTTTTAAATTATAAATTCCAGGCCATGTTTGTGTTAATTTGTGGTGTCAAGATTCCTCTCTGTTGATTTGGCAGTCACTCTAGTAACCAAGGAAAGGCTGAAGTGAAGGGGAAGCACCGCCTCAGGGAGACACCCTGATAAAGCATGTATGATTACTTTTTTGGAGGAATCTAGTCATTAGGAAGTGGAAACTGGAAACTGGCTGGAAGCCATTGTCAGGGAGGGTAAAATTGAAGGCAGCTTGACCCATAGATGTTTAAAATTTTACTAATATTTTTTGCAGCGGTTTGTGTCTTTACAGTCAAGCTGTCGTCTCAGAAAAAGAGCATTCATGGCTGAATCCTTGCAGTCGTCTTCGAATGAAAACACTGAAAACAATGCTCGCTGTTATTGTGCATCCCCAGTGCCAAAATGAATAAAAACTAAACTAAACATCATCATCTTTAACTGTTTGTTTTTGTGATCGTCCTGCTATGAGAAGACACTCAATCATCCACAATAAAAAGCCACTGTAATGACGTTAATTGCCTGCTGTGAAAATGTTGATTTTCTACAATGTGGAGTAAAATGTCCCAACACTCTGTCAGAACTTATAATTGATGCAGATTGTTCTCTGTCTAAAATCAGCAGGGGTCCCAGGATTGTTCACCACCACCAGAAGCATTAATACCACTGTTTGTATCTTCTGAAGGACAGGCCTGTGACTGAAAACATAACACATATCAGAGCTTTGGTCACACTCATCGTCACTGTTACATCTCAGACACAGTTCAGTCTGTGCACGATGTTAGCATGCTAACCAGCACAGAGCTAAAACAAGATACAGACCATGCATTATAGTGTAAGAAATGAGCTTCAGATGAGAGCTTCTGATGTCTCACTCGCTCCATATTCTTCATTTGCTCCTGTGAAGTGTGATTGTGAGAGGTCACACTCTGACAGCATATTGAGTGCTGCTCTCTGAATCGTCTGGCAGTAATCACAGCTGGGAGTTCACACATTCCCACACACTGTGCTTCTAATATAAGCCTCTTTATGCTCTATCAGTCCCTTTCATTTTGAAAAATGATGGCTGTAGTAGAAAAGACATGCTGGAGTGTTGAGGCAGAATGAGACTGGTCTTGATTTGATCAGAGTAAGAGGGTTAAAAGAAGCAGATAATAACTCTTTCATTTTAAAGCTTAAGGATCACTGATGTATTTTCGTAGGCCAGCCAGAATTAGTTCTGCAGTTTCAGTTCTGTAGAACCATCTCCGCAAAGTAACCCTGATTATAGCATTTTAGTGCTTTTTATTGAGAAATTTCAGTTCCTAAGCAGGTCACATCAACTTTTTACTTATTTCCAAAGTGCCAAAGTTATCCAAGATTTTCTCAGTAAGATTTTTAAAGGGACTGTGAGGACTTTCTAAGTAATTGCAAGAAAGTCTCACTTTTAGATGTATGCCTGATCGAAATACACACTTATCGATGAGTTTTATAGCATCAAAATAGGTTATCTATAAATGCTATTCCTTAGCTTCTTGGTCAGGTCGGACAGGACAGGGCTGGACTGGACTGGATACTCAACTTCGGGAACAAGAAAATTAAAACTTGAGAAAATTTATATTATTCTGACACGTCTTAGAGCACCGGGCTGTAAGTAGCGGTATATAGCCGGCTACAAAACTACGATACTAAGTGTTTCAAAACTTGCTTGTTGTCACACATCAAAAACTACCGCTATGTATCTAGAAAGAGATACATTACCTCGTCGCTTTGCATCCTGTAAGTTGTTGAAAAAAGAAGTTGTAAATGAATGCAGAGTTCTGAGGAAGGTCTGAACTACATTCATTAGCATCACAACAAACACACGCTTTGGCTTGGGTCTTTTGGTGCGTTCCAGTTGTAGTCAGAAGTAGGAATTTCCAAGTTCCGAGTAGGAAACTGCAACTGGGATGTTCCCCAAAGTCTGAATTTCCTACTGGGAACTCGGTGAAACCTCACCACCCCTGAGTTGACAATCGAAGATGGATGCCCCCAGTGTGAACAGTTATTTAGCTCCTGTAATAATCAATTTATTTGCACTTCTGATTGGGGTGTGTCGCTCTAGATCAGCTGTATACATCGCATTGTTAGACTTATATTTACAAAAATGCTGCCATAGTGATAATCACATTCTTCATGTGATATTTGTGAACAACAACGCAGGGCGTGCTAACAACAGCTAACAATAGCCTGGTAGATCAGCATGTTTTTTTCAGACTTCAATTGGAACGCAGATAACTCTGAGATGATGTCACTCCCAGTTCCGAGGCATTATGACAGTCGCCGTGCGTGCTCATGGGTAGCAGAGTCTTTGTGTCGCCAGTAATAGATTCTCTTCACAGTCCCTTTAACTAAACATGTATACATATATACAAACACACTGCTCCTGCAAACAGCATATTCTAGTATGACCTTGAAAACAATCATGGATGACCTGCTGCTGTGGACCTGCTCCACTCCATGAGCTCTATGCTGCATCAACCATCTCAACAGAAATGACATCATTTAACATAAATTCATACTTTTTGATCAGTTTAACCAATTTTAATGGTAGCACCTGGATGCTGCTCTATTAATCATCAGCAGTCCTCTCCAGTTTCTAATCGTTAAAATGTTAATGTTAAAATATATATATATATATATATATATATATATATATATATATATATATATATATATATATATATATATATATATATATATATATATATATATATATATATATATATCTATGTATCCTTTATTTAACCAGATAAAAGCCTCATTGAGATTTAAAATCTCTTTTTCAAGAGGGACCTGGCATGGCAGCAGCAGACAGTTACACAATAAAAACAACAAATATCAGAAAGACTTCTCTCTATCCAAGGTTGTTATTTATTATATTCATAATAAATATCTTTACTACGATAGATACATGACATCTCTCTTGAAAGTGAGATGTCACATCTTAAGGGGCTAACCTTCAATAAATCTCTATATTCAGCAGAAGCAAATAATATGAGGACAGATTTATGGTTTTGCAGTTCATAAATTTGTTGCGACCAAAATTTTTATTTTCAATCAATCGATCAATCAATCAAACTTCATTTATTTTGCACTTTTAATATGAATGAAAATGTTATAAATGTTTTACATATGATAAAAAAATAGAGATATGCCATCTTGGTTTTAAAAAGAGGAATCACAGGAGCTGAGACTGAGCTGATAAAAAGCATGTTAAGAGATAAAACAATAATAACTCACAATCTGAAATAAAGATGAAAAAAAACACTGAAATTAAAAAAGGCTAAAGATTAATTGTGATAATGCTTCCACAGGGTACACATAAAATAAATTGAAAGAGGTAATAGAACAGAAAAAACCCTGATAATGAAACAAAGAAATTAACACAACACATTTAGAGGATAAAATTAAATCAGCTAAAAGCCAGACTAAAAAGGTAGACCTTGTGTTTGCCTTTAAGAATATGAGCAGTAGGTGCTGCCCTCGGGCCTTCAGGTAGACTCTTCTGTTCACAGGAGCCATAATATTGAAAAGATGCTTCACCATATGTTATGCTTCTTGCTTTTGGGACTATTAAGAGACCACAACCTGAAGACCTGAGGGCTCTACTGGGCTCGCAGGGTAAAAACCAAAGGATCAAGACCATTAAGAGGTTTATTAACCAGTGACATTACCTTAAAATCTATTCAAAACAGATACAGCTAATGCAGAGACTTTAAAATCAGAGTGTTGTGGGCTGTCTTTCTTCTGTCTCTCTCTCCATACCTGCAACATCTTATCACAGAAACATCCACTCAGATGATACAGTGAACAAAATGAAACACGAGCTAACGACTGCACTCAGACGAACAGAGGAGGTCTGATCAGGACTGATCTACTGCAGTGTTTTCTTAGCACTGTGTGTGATAATACAGTGTATGGCACTGTGTGTTTAATATTTGATTGCTCATCTTATTGTTTGTTAATGTGCCTGAATGCTTTGTTTTGTGTCAGGCTGTAGGTAGAAAATGCACTCTGTTGAGAATCATCCTGATATTTATCATAGAGACACTCTGACAGGCAGGAAAAGCAGCATTGGAGGTGTTTGATGTGATTTTCAGCAAAGGGGTGAATGAAGCCATGACAACCAAACACATGCAATCATACAATAAGCATGTTTTGAAGGGTTTTATGTGTATGCTGCCTTGACAAAAAAATTAAATAAAAAGTATAATGACTACAGTTCAGTGGCAAAGACTTAGACTGTTTAACAAAGGGTGTGCTACAGTGGCCCCGTTTACATGGGTCAAAAAATCCTATTTACAATCAGATTGAAAGGTCGATCAGATTAGAAATGTCTCATGTAAACACCTTAGCCAGTCTGATTCACCCGGATCTGATTGTATTTCGGATCGGATTGTAAGAGGTAGTCTACGCCGATTGATAATCCGCTCCATGCTTCATGTAAACGGCTGAGTGGAGTGGATTGGGTTGATAGAGAGGATTGTTCGGTCTGCGCAGGCGCTCCGTAGTGCGTAAGAGGCACATAGTGACGTACGCAGAGCGTGCCCAAACAAACATGGTGAACAAACAGAAGAACTGGACGGTGGAGGAAACAAACTTTTTAATAGAAACCCCAACAAAACACGACCTGGATCCATCTTTCTAGAGGTAAACAGGAAGCAGGAAGTGCACCTCTCCTTCTCTTACACACTTGCAGGTAGTGGCAGAGTGACCTTCTGCACATGTAAAAAAAAACTACAATCAGATTCAGCTGGGGCCATGCAAACGCAGATTGAACGTGGATCTCTTTACTCAAAGTTCATGTATACAGATTGCATCAGATTCACTTAATCTGATCGATTTCAATCAGATTGAGGAAAACTACCCATGTAAACAGGGCCAATGATAAAAAATATGATCAATATGATTTAGTGAATCTGAATCTGATTTTGCTCATGTGCTGACTCAGTGCACTTTAATTGAAAGCTTAAATGATGCCAAGTGTCACCTTAAATCTACATTTTATTTATCTGAACTGCTAAACTTCCTGCACAATGATGAGAAATCAGTGCTCAGGGTTTGTTGATAAGCAAACACATAAAACCTTTTAAGAGGGCAGTGTTTCGGTCCAAATAAAGGACAAGAACAGGAACTTTGGAGGAGACTGACTAAATTCAGACACGTGACTTAAGGGACTGAACACCTCAAATTACACCTGTTCCCCATCATGGAGCTCCAGTGCCACAGCACCATTTCCTGTCGTCAGGCAAAGTGAAGCAGCATCTGTGACAGTATTTCTTTACAACACTGAATCCTTTTGTTACGTCCTCCTAATATGTAAATGATCCAGAGCACATCAGCAGAAGTCAATGCAAGGCAGCGTGCAGTTTTATAATCTCACCCTGTTAATGTTTCCCTCTCTGTCATATCAGAATGAACCAGTAATGTGGGTAGAGGGCGACTGACAAGATGCTGAAAGAGTTTTGTTTTATTCATATTTTTTATCAGCTTTCCTCACCCAGCAGAGCTTGTTTAACCTGACAAGCCAGATGGACAGCTCCATATATCTGCCACAGAAATATTTCACTAGTCCATCTGGGTAGGAGCCCTTTAAATTTGTTTTCAGGAGCAGAACGTTAAAAAAAAAGAAACACAAGCTTGTGATTGGACAATCGTTTGGCTCGTCACATTCATCACAGACCAATCCACATCAAGCAGGATTGCCTCCTATAATGTAGCATACATAGCATCTAATGTAGCGGCTAATGGCTAACAACAGTTAACTACTGTTAGCCGTTAGCCGCTAACTTAGCTGCCAACAGCTAATGGCCTTATACTATCATCTTACACTAAATTGTAGCACGCAGATGATTCATTTAACACTTATATGTGACATGAACCTCGTCAAAGACAATCCCTACAAGTAAACTTCTGAGGAGGGCAGATTTCGCCAAGTTTCACTAGTTAGCCATGAGGACAATAGGCTAATCGGCTTGTCCGTTCTCAAAATCCGGTTGTTGTCGCATCCGCATTCTGCTGTTCCCACCTCTCTTTCCTGATTGGGCCGTTAAGAATTCAGCCGAGTGAATTTGTTGGACAACGGAGGCTGGCAAGACAGACCTGCAGGATTTCAGAATCAGGCAGGTCTGTCTGCTCTGCAAGGATAGAGCTTGTTAGCTCTTTTGCAAAGTTTGAAATATTACTTTTTCCCTCAAATGCACCAGAAAAGCCTTTTTACAGAAACTTTTTGTAACCTGTAGCAATAAAACATCTTTTAAATTTCCTGTTAAGAAGAAAACGAGACAGGTTTTAACAATGATTCTCTAAAAAGTTTCAATTCTGCATGTTCTCATTGATACTGTGAATGTGATGATTCAGTGGCATTAAACTAAAATACCCTAAAGTCCCCTAAACTGCGAGTTGCTAGACTTTGAGATGATGAAAGCAGAAGAGCTTGGATGCTCATTTATCTCCAAGCCTAAGTCTCATGACTGTAATATCACAGCTCAATAGAATTCTGCTTGCCTGTGTTGATGGTTTACTGTCCTTCATCTGCATGCTTGATCATTTGCCAGCCTTCACGCTGCTCAGATGCTTCCTGGCTCCAGTCCATCAGACCTATAGAGAGACAATCAGCGTGTGACTGGTCGTAGCAGCGTAATCGTGCAGTAGAATTTCAGGCCCTGCAGACGGAGAGAGCCGTGTGCTGTCAGATACCTCTGCTACCCTCACTGCTCAGAGGCAGCCATCACCTGAATATAGCAGCGGGCTGAACGTGTGAGGATATGTGATCATGCATCACATTTACACCTTTGAAATGGATTCCAAGCATTGCTGTACATGTTCCTGAGAGCAGTGGCAGTGAACATGCATAAACATACATGTTCTTAATATAACACGTTGTTATGTCGTTGCTCTGAGCCGTGCAGAGGCTCCCACGGGTGCAAGCTTCAGCCGGGCATCACTGTGAGGGTTGCATGTTGTGTTTATGTGTGCTGCCATGTGTTACTGCGTGTTAGCAGCAGGGTTACACTCACATGTGGTCTGGTGGTTTGTGTAATCAACAGACTACAGCTTTATTTTGAGACATTTTGAGTGGGCCTGTTTTTATTCATGTTTGTGGATAGTTTGATGCTCCCGCAGGAAGCCTTCACCAGAGAAGCTGCATGAACATGTGGACAGTGATACTGCGCCTCTCTGGGGTAAACAGGCTGCGACTTATAATGCTAATTACAGAGACAGAGATTAAGGCATCACACTCTGACATGAAACAATGATTGTGTAGAATTTGATTAAAGAATAAAATAGAAATTAGAGATGCACCGAAATGAAAATTTGTGGCCGAAGCCGAATAATAAATAAATGCTGGGCCGAATACCGAATACCAAACCGAATATCCAATGTGGCGGCAAAGTAGTTCACTATATTTTTTGATAGTGCATTAATAGTTTAGAGTACATTTTTAGACATGTTTTTAAAAGAAAGTAATTGTTTATTAAATGTTATAACATTTTTTAATATTCCAGTAGCCTTTGCTTTTCAAAAGAAGCCCAACAAAGTTTTTCATTCATTATAAGCCTTCAAACAAAACAAAACATGCATTAAAAAATATTAATGTACACTGGTGGATATATAGCAATAGACCAATAATACCAACAATACTGCTTTAAAGCTGTCACTTTATATTCAATATTTGAATAACCGATCAAATATGGGAATAAATATCCGTAATCGAATTGTAAATAAATATTTGAATGTAAAATATTAAGTGTGGCGACACATCAGGCCTGGAGCAGTGGACTGTTCCGTCCAACAGAGGGCGCTGTGAGCGCAGCTTGATCGTCAGTCACATCCGGTGCTCTCTTGAGCCAAAGAGTTTCTGCTCCGAGTGGAGCGGACGGAGCGACGTAAACAGCTCTAATTTGGGCTTTAACTGTTCTGAGGAGAGCTGTGTGGAAGTAGTTTTGGTTCTACACCGTTAATGGCAAACTTAAATTCAAAGACCAGGCTGTGTGTTCCGTGAAATATAGTTTAGTCTTTCGTCCTCCACTTATTTAAGTAGCTCAGCCGCCAGCTTTTTCATCCATGTTATACGGCCGAGTGCAGCGGAGCTTCGTCAAGAGTTTAACCCCGTGTGACTGTGTTGTTTTCGGCAGGGTGGATAAGAGAGTGTCTGACCCTTACTGAGGGGGGGTACTATTCAGCCTTGTTATTAGCTCACTCCACCGAAGGCCGAATATGGCTTTTTTTGCACTATTCGGCCGAAAATATTCGGCCACCGAATGTTCGGTGCAACCTTAATAGAACTGAGAAAAAACAACCACGCAAAAGACAATTTTAACAGCACATTAGCTAAAACAGTTTCCAGAAACACTTGGGTGTTGACATTTCTGTGGCCCACAATGCATTTTCTTGATTTTTTTCTGTTTTAGGATTTTTGTCTTTCATGTCTTACTTGTCCCCAATATAGTGTGTGGGCTCTTAAGTGAAACAAAGAACTTTAAGACATTGTACAAGATATATTTAGATGACTCAGCAGAGAACAGCTCATCTCAGAGCGGCCTAACTCCATCATAAATCAAAATGACATTGAACCCCAGTGGCCTGTTTCCAGTGAATTAGATTTAGAGAGGCAGCTGAACACCAAACGCATCCAGGATATTTACTTAATGTTGCAACAGCTGCTTGAAATTGAGTGATGGGATTTTCAGACCATGGATGGTCTATTTAAAATGCATTTGGGGGTTTGTGTTCTAGATTACAGTCTTGAGGAGGCAGAGACAGGACCCGAAGACTAACGTGAAATGAAGTTTTTCAGTTAGCACTTCCATAATACAGTGAGTGTGTGACATCCTCGAGCATTAAGTACAAGAGTGTATCAGCTGAGTCCAAGCAGAGATTGTTCTATCATCTTAAGTTTTATCCAGTGTGCTGCAATTTAATTGTCTTATGGCAAAGCAAAGAGCTAAAAATGAATCTTAAGATCAAGATTACCACCTTAAAAAGAGCTGGATTGCAGTTTTTTAGGGTGCAGCTTTGGATTCATCCACAAATACAATATATTTATGTTTTGAGAATCTTTTCCAAAGAAGTTGAAATGTGTGATGGCAAGAAAGAATCCACAGTTTGTCTTGTTGGAGCTAAAGTGAAAGAATGGTTTTATAGATTAACTCATTTCCTTTCACAAACTGTTGATCTACCTGGATTTTTACATCAAACCCTTTATTTTCTAAGAGCACCTGTCATCATGCAGAGCCTCCCTGTTTGAGAGACCAGATTGGGTTTCATCTTCGACAAGAGTTTTTGGCTCATGCTAACTGTCCATTGTATATGACGCCAGCCACTGTACTTGTAGAAAGTTTACTGAATAAAAGTACACTGTATTTTCATCGCTGAGGGGGTAAACTGAACTAGAATAACACACTTAATCAGGATCATCTACAGCTTTTTATGACTTAGGCTATTTCTTATTTGGGATGTAGTTATGTTTGTGTTCTCAATGAAATAAAATTGAGATTGTATGTTTCTCACTGTGCCTTTGGCAGAAGGATACATGTGCTGTGTACCACAGTTGTGCCTAAACAAAGTGGTGGGTACTGGAAAGTAAGCTGATGTTAAGGTGTTCAATTCTGCTTTTAATCACCCTGCACTGAATTTGTGGCTTATTTACACCCCAAATAGTACAATAGGAGGAGACGGTGACCTAATGTACATCAATATATACTGTAGCCTTGGGTTTCATGTAGGGGTGTGTATTGGCAAGAGCCTCACGATTCGATACGTATCACGATACTTTGGTCACGATACGATAATATCACGATATATCACGATATCACAATATTGTGATATATTGCGATATTCTACAGTAAACTAGAAAAAACCTAGAGACAGTGAATATGTAACTTTTCCATTTTATTGTTATTGAAATATGTCAAATGCAGTGTTACATACATACACTTAACACAGAGTGCATCAAGACAATTAAACTAACGTTGCAAAGAAATTATTATTGTTTTCCCTTTAACAAAGCATTGAAATCATCCTAACCTGCAGTGCAGCTCAAACTGTAACTGAACACATGAGGAACAAAGTGCTTTGAGTTACTGACAGCACAACAGTAAGTTAAAAAAAAGTCACATATTTCTCTTGTCACTGTCTGAACTGAATGGTGCATGAAAAAAAATCTGTGCATACATATTTATAAGTTGTATTTTATTTCCAACTCTGATAAAATATGAGTTTTTATTTTTACAAAAATATTGATACTAAGATTTGAAATATCGATATTATATTGGGAGTCAAAATATCGCAATATATTCCGACAGAGATATTTTTCTACACCTCTGGTTCCATGCTAGTGCTCTCTATACAGACGAGAACAGATCACCGTGGTTAATGTTCAATGTAGAGATGTAACGGTTACCAGTAAAATGGTAAACAGCGGTTTAATTTCCCACAGTAGTCATTACCACGTCCTATTAAAATTACCGAGTTACCAAGTTTGATCACACTGTGTCAATAACGCACGGTGATGCTCTTTGCCTTGAAAAGCCAGACCTATGTGTGTGTCAGCCCCTAATGAAGCCGCCCCATCTCACAAACGGAGACTAGCATGTGCAGTTTACATTTTTAGTCTCTGAAAGTTTAGCAGTTGGAGCCTCGCTCAGACTTTTACAAGTTTTCCCACTCAGAACGTCTAAAGTCTGTTTGAAGTTTGGATTTTCTAAAACACCAGGCTGTGGTAAAAGACAAAAATGTGTGTGATTAAAACTGCTGTAACTCCTCGAGTAAATGAGCAGATAGAGAGAGAGGATTCAGTGAGCCATACCTGAGTGAATTATAGGAGGTTTATCAGGATTTTCTGAGTAAATAATGTATAAAGGTTGTAAATAACAGCATTAGTATCTATCTGGTGTGTGTTCTTGCCATTCTTTCACCGTTATTCGCTGTATTTCATCGTAATAGATTGTCCTTTTCCATCATAGTTCGTGTTTTATGGATTTAATCAATCCTAATTTGGAAATATTAAAGACGGAGATATCGAGGATATCTGCCATGGAGAGGGGAGACCAGAGGAGAGTCATTCAGGGGGCTAACTGCTTCAGAGGCTATCGTTAGTAAAACAAAAAATGAATAAAAAAGCCTTGACATTGTCCTACAGAATGAGTTGTAACATGGACACTGATGCTGTTGGCAAACAAAAATGTGTGAGTGTTTGTAAAATAGGTTAAAATTATTTTTTTGCTGTCTAAAAACTGTGAACATGTTCATTAACAATTGTTTAGGAAGAGAAACCTGTTTAAAGTACAAATCCATTTTTTTTCTTTTCTTGTAATTACACACTGTTTAAGCATTTATAACATAATAATGACAAATACTTACCAGAATTGTTTACTTCCATTTCTCATGAAAAAAGTTCTAAAAAATGTACTTATAGGACATTTCCTGACACAGTTATTGACAATAAGACAAAAGAACTGTTAAAATTACAATATTAAAGGGATTAAATGATTTCAAGACTGTTAAAGTACTTTTTGAACATTTTGAGCACACTGCAACAATACTGCAATAATAATGATAACCAGGATAACTTTGGTTACAATAACCCTGATATGAAATTTTCATACCGTTACATCCCTAGTTCCATGTACATCAAGCTCAAGCATATCTTGCTTAAAGGGGTCCCTGGCCAAGGCAGGGGCCACTTGGCGTACTGAAACATAACAAGTCCAACAACTCAACATGGACATAGCAGAGCATTTTCAAACACTGGCTTTCATGTGACACGCCTCCATCACCACATCCTTCATGACATTCTCAAATTTACTCGGTGATACCAGGGACACTATTCTTAGCTCTTTTTGAAGATTATCCAAGGCCTAAGGTCGATTAGTGCTAACGCAGACTTTCGGGTCAGAGAAGAGGATGGAGGTGGAGTGTTTGATGTGAATCAGTGACTGATGCCTGATTGTTTATCTCAATCATAAAGAGCAGTATTGATTTGGGGTATTGAATTGAGAAAAACATGCCTCAGAGGAGGCCCAGAGTGGGTGAACCAGATTGATCAAATCCTATGTCAGGGCAGGATCTGGGTTTTATCTTCAAAATAAGTTCAAGATGTCCTCCTCTCTGTCTCTGTTCTCTTTCTTGTCTGACCCTTGAGCCTCTCTTTTCTCATTTTCTGCTCTTTCTCCTGAGCCACAGGAAGATATTGATAGATGCCCTTGAACACTCCTCTCTCCTGATGTGTGTGTTTAGGGGTGCAGGCTGCAGCCAAAGGGACATCACTCCACATCTCTGTCTTTGTGGCTGAGCACACCAGGGTGGAGAGGAAAATAGAGCCAGGATTACTCATTTATTCTTGTGTCGACCGTGTGTGTTTGTGAGTGTGTTGGTGGATGTGTACCCTTGAATTTGTTTTTCCAGTGTTCAGTTCCTGGGGAGCGACCTCTACATAATCATAATAAAAGTAAATAATGGATAAATACAGAAGTGGCTCACATCGAGTTAACCAAAGGAAACATGTTGAGGAAAATCTTCAGAACATTAAGTCCGAGTCAGGGTGAAACTAGCTGAGGACAAAAATCTGAAAATCCCCTTGTTACATATGTGATGTGAAAATGTTTTGACATCTTCTGTTCTAATTTAGTTCCTCTAGTACAGACTTCAGGACCTTTACTTAAAACATAAACTATGTTCTGAAACATAAGGAGTAAGTGTGCAACAATCTGAAGAGTGGATTTGTAAAACGGTCAGGTTTAGGAGCACATACCGGGTCGGCACTTCACCATTTATCATTCCTGATGCCTGGTCTGCACCACCACCCACATAACCCTACTTCATTTGTAAGTGTTTTTGTGTGACGAAGTTCAGGAGCACAAGGATGCAAACCCTACACTCTGAGGCTCAGAGACTAATGACAACAACCCCTTTTGATTTTCTGACATACTGCCATAACCAGTGGCAGTCCCTTAAGCCCCAGTCACACATTCCCGTTTCTCATGGCGGTTGTGCACGATTGTCATAATCCTGATAAAACGTGCTTTGGTCGTGGTGCTTGCGCTGCTTGGTCTGGATCAGCGTTGCATAGTCGTGGATGAACAGCGGGGAACGTGGAAGGGTCCAGACAGTTTTTGAAGTGTTCAAATCTGTCGTGGAGAATCGCCGTTCTCGGTATAGCGGGGTGGAAGCCTAATGCAGTTCTAATGCGAACGGTATTAGCGTGGCATGTACGGAGCTCAATCGGGCTGATTGTGGCTCAATCCTGAAAGCTTTATGAGGACGACTGACAAGGATGTATTTGTGCCCTGACTGTGTCCCGTTAAAGACGGCGCAAGCGATGGGGCTCAGTCGGGGCTTATGTGACGCGAACTGAGCTCGAGCGGGGCTGACGTCGTGTCAGCGGGATGAAAACTCATGGAATCCTCATCATATCGCTGTATTAACCTAGCTGGAGCGGGACAAACGCCCCTGAAGCGCTGTAGAAGCACTGTAGAAGCGCCACTGACTGTGTATTTACGGGATGTGTCCAGGGGTGGGACAGTCATTTCATCCCATATCATAGCGATCACACCAGCCTCGTCAATCGTGGACAGTCCTGCACAATCACCATGAGAAATGGGAATGTGTGACTTAGGCATCAGGAAGCATCCCCCAGCTACTTAACCAGCTCCCAAGTATGTTCAGATAGTGACTTGAACCAACCACCCTCTGGCAGAGTCCTGCACTGGGTCGGGTACCCGCGGGTACCCGACGGGTACTCGCAAAAACAGCTGATTTGCGGGTGTTTTTTTTAAACTTTTTTTTTCCCAGGTTCGGATCTGGGTGGAAAAAATAGCATGCGGGTCGGGTCGCGGGTTTTAGTTTGACACATTAAATTAATATAAAATAATAATAAATACAATAAAATAAAAACGTAAGTTGTAAGCTGGTTGTAAGGCTGTGACCTTAGACTGTAAAAAACATGGACGCCATGATGCTAGGCTAAAATTGAAGCGACCACGAAAACTGCTCCCCCTGGTGCCTGGCTGCAGTATAGGTCAAATCTCCGTCTCCCCCATTCATCTGAATGGGCCGAAGTGAAACTTCAAAAAATTATTACACCTCGTAGAAATATTTGCGGATCTTGAAAATTGGACCCGTGCAGGACTCTGCCCTCCGGTACCTGACCCAAGCCCATCCAGACTGAGCTATACCCCCGCCAACACAGTCAAAGAAGTCCAAACGAAAATTTGATTTGGTTAAATGTTGTAAATTATTTTTAGGCATGTAAATAAAGCTTGGCTATAAAATTTGAAGTTAACTGAAAGTCGATTGAAAAATACAAATAAGCTTGAGGCATGATAATAGGCCTATGCCGTTGGTAGAACACACTCGACTGCCAGGCTAACAGGGCAGTGAGTTCTTGCTCAGCAGCTGCATCCACCTGATTCGATGGATTGAATGTCTGTAAACAGGCAAATCCATCAGAGTCCTTCAGAGCAGGGAGAAGGAGGTACAAACAAGGTGGTAGCAGGAAGTGACTCCAACAGAGATTAGCATTGATGCTAACAGCTTCAGTAGCACACATTATTGACCGCATTTCTTTACCAAATGAAAAACAAATAGCAATAAGAGAAAACTTCTCTATAGAAAGTGCTGTCACCCCACTTCCTACATGTTTTGATGAGAGTGTGTTTTACAAAGTGGCGCAGTAGCGCCCACCTATGTCATTATCTGATTGGTCCTGTGGTTGACAGAACAGTTTTCCAGTTTTAAGTCTTTAGTCAACTTTTTAAGGATTTATTAAGCAGTATTTTGGACCTTCATCATACTACTGGTAACATTTTAGTATCTGTACTGGTTTTAATACCACTACTAGAGAAAATAAATAAAGAGATGGGGTTACTGAACAACAACCACAATTACACTTAAAGTAATTAAAAATAATGATTAAAATAGCTCTCTATAATCATAAACAATAAAAAAGGAAGCTAACAGTGTGTTTTTAAAAAAATATCTATACTTTGCCTTAACTTTGGTTCATGTATTTATATCAGTAATTGCCAAAGTCTGTTCATAAAAGTTCATTTAAAAAAGAGAAAAACTATTATAGTTTCCACCCTGAGTGCCCCGTTACCTCTGTATTGCCAATCTGTTTTTAATGCTCTGTTAAAGCTTATGTCACTGTCAGGCAGGTTTCAGTCAACTTACTGGATTTAGCAGAGATACTGAAACATTTAGAGAAAAGACCTAATGCATTGGTCTATATGCTATATGCAATATGATTCTTGTCCTTATTGTTTCATAGGAGCTGGGGAGAAATGTAGGCATCATCTTTGACTCCAAACCTCACATGTTTCATTCAGATCAGATTCATCTCCAAAATCAAATACATCCTCCCCCTGCTGATTTAGAAAAGGTCACTCATGCATTCATCTTCTCCAGGTTAGATTACTGTAGGCCAGGATCCCCCTTCTTTGACTGTTTCTATGTTTAACTTATCTAAAAGCTAAAAAAAAATATTTAAAATTTAATTAGCCTTGTGTGATGCTAACCTTCACTAAGACTGGCATCATGCTGTTAACATTAAATGAAATGGTGGGTAAAGAAGCAGTACAGATAGCAGGAAAAGATTAGAAAATGAGGAATACATTACTGATTAGCTGTAATAGAAAATAGAAAATGCTTAAATAATAATGTGCTGTTCTCTATGAATCTGTCATATGTGGTTTTATTAAACTCATTGACTCCAAGAGAAATATGTTCCCCTCCATATGACTCCCTTTGCAGCAGCTAATCCTGACTGACTGACCGTCACAGTTCAACTTGTTGCCACTGGCCATGTTTGTTTGGCTCTGTCAGTCTGGTTGGGGACAGCTGCTGGCTAATCTATAAGCGTTAGCATTAGCAAGTGCTTGGGTCAGAAATTCTCCCATTCTGAGGATGATGGCTGAGCTGAAAGGCTGTTAACCCTCGGTGAGCTCGCTCTGGATGAATCCATGCAGAAGAGTAATTTGATTTCACTGGGTATATATTTTTCACTTCCTGTGCATCCCAGGATTAGCACTGCCAGTGTAAATTAGCCCGGCTTTTCCTGCCATCACTCACTCCAGCCTCAGGGTACAGAAGAAGTAATTCTGGGAGATGTAGTATTAAGTCTATTTGTAGACCAGCTCCCTCAGCCATCATGGTCAGCAGAAGGCCCCAAGTGTTAGCACACAGGCAGAGATAGCATCTCATCATAAATCTGAATAGCCTAATAGCATCTTTAATTAACCCTCTGCTAATCGGCCCTAAAGGAACCTAATGGATTAAATATTGCTGAGGTATTAAAATGCAAATGGGGATGAGGAGCAAGCCTGGTGGGCCTCCGTCGGGAAACCCACCGCGATGATGGTGTCGAGAGTGATGTCACATCCATCACGCTGATGGCTGCAGAGCTCCCCCATATGCTCCCAGGGTCCTGTGCTGTAGGTGTGTGTGGGCAGGAAATGGGCCCTGACTGTGCACAAGAAGAAGTGCAAGGTGATTTCATAAAATGAGACATAAGAAGGGTATTGGAGGAGGTCATAACAGTGAATCAGCCTGACGCTTAGGTTATTGGTTTAGTGGGTTATGCATCCAGTCATGCAGAGTGTTTATTAACCTTGCAGGATTTTTGCAAAGTAAGGCAGAGCGTCTGCTCCCCTGCTGGCCTTTAGAAGATGTAATATCCACAAACCAACAGGGAGTTTGAGGGTTTTTGTGCCTCCTCTTGGGCGATTATTCTCGAGCCAATGTTTTTGAGTGGTTGAGGGATTTCTTCAAACTTTCCATGAATGTACATTGACATCTCAGGATCATTAGAATAAATAAGACAGAAAAAAGTGAACTGATTTGATTTTGGAGAGCCAAAAAATAAAAGTAATTGGGCATTGTTCCACGACAAAAGAAACAGCATTTAACTGGAGATTTCCCTTAAACATCACAATTCAATTGCTGGAGCAAAACCATTGCAAAATTGTTTATAGCTAATAGGAGCAGTAGGAGTCCATACTGCAGCAGCTTAAATATGTGTTCAACAATGACTTACTTGTTTATGTCCAAGATGATTCTAAGAAGTGTGAGAGGTTGTAAGAGGTTCGATTGAAAAGCAGAAATCACATAGCACCCCTGTGGGGCTCTCTGATGGCTCTAGTATGTGAAGGCCCATGTCATATTTGATTTACAATTAGTTGTAACATTATAAGGTCTGAATAGTTATTACAGCGCTGTGCTTCTATTTCAAAAAGAAAAAAAAGAGGAAATGTCATGATATTAGTTGTAGCTTAACTCAGGACAGAGACCACTTTACATCCAGTTAAAGCTACAGCACCAGCAGATGACATGCAGAGTCTTATAAAAGGTATGTTTTCTGAGATTTTATGCACATATGCAAGATGCTCCTCAAATTATAGGCATTAATCCCACAATTTAAGATCTTAAAACATAATGAAACAACAAAAAACCCTGATATAATGATCATACAACATCCCCACGGTATATAAATTGTTCAATATCTTTCTCTCATCCATCTAGAAAAAAGCCCATGGAAAGTGTTTCGGGAGGGCAGAATCTGTTCAAGAGCATTTGAAGCAGGTGATTGGACGATCATTCCATCAATCATTTTCATTAATCAGGTAATGTAGTAGGCGGGCTTTACTGCTGTGGTGTTAAACACAAAATGTAATCCACTTTGTTGAACAAACTATCACTAAAACATGTCAGAAGTGGATTTATGAAATATTAAAATACTGTTTTTTATTTAAATCAAGAAATTAGTTGAAGCTATTAGCATCTATGCTAATCTCTCCACGAGCAGTCACTTTGTGTTGTTGTCTCACTCGTAGCTCCCACTATGGCTGGGTATTTCCAGCGACCTTACGATACGATACGTATCCCAATACTAAGGCCACGATTCAACACGTCTACCGATACGCGTAAATTGTGAACATTGACTACTCTTTAAACAAAATTCTTGACAAGTTTAGTTTTCTCTTATAAAAAGAAAAAGAACAGGGATAAGATTCTACAACTTTAGAGATATAAATTCAGATCCTCAAAGATGGAAGACCTAAGTTCAAATTTAGAACATATGCTTCATTATGTAGCTCGTCTTCTACCTTGAACTGTGCCACTGTTAACATTACCCAAAGTGTATTGACAACAACTGTCAAAACATTTAGGCTGTATCAATTCTGTAGAATCCGTATCGATACATGTATCCCCAAGGAGTGCGTGACGATATTTTGCCGTATCGATATTTTGAGCACAGGGCTAACTCCCACCTCTTCCAGCGCTGAAGGGTGCTGATATGGCTGGGCCCCTAACAGTTGTAGACTGGACCTCGGCAAGATGGATCTACCTTAGTACAGACATTGAATCAAGCAGGTTTATCTCCATTCCAAGTTTAGGTCATCCCTTGCTTGAGAACTTTAAAGTCTGCCCAAATGTACTCTCTTTTATCAGGATGACTCATTTTGACAGTGAAGTTTCAAAGTCTAAAACCAACCTGGCCATGGAAACTTGACCTTCCATCCTTAATCCAGATGGTTAATATGATGTTTCACAGTCTTAACAGCTGTAACAGCTTCTACTGCTCTGGAAATTCTTTCCTCAAAGTTTAGGAGTGTTTATGAGAAGTTTTGACCATTCTTTTAGAAGCACATTTGTGAGATCAGACACTGATGTTGGACGAGAAGGCCTGGCTCACAGTCTCTGCTCTAATTCATGCCAAAGGTGTTCTATAGGGTTGACTCTGTGCAGGCAGTGAGATCACAGACTTCGAATCAGGCTGATCCAGCTGCTGCTCAAGGCTACTCTTGATTTAAATCTTACAGAAACACACAGAACTTGCACACAGTACAGTTAGCATCATGCTGTGTAAAACTGGGCCACACTTTTGAGAGCTGTGGCGTCCATGTTAACTTCCTCGACCTCTTTGTATTCATTCATGCAGTCTGCCTCTGATGACAGCGTGACCCTCTTGATTCCACGGTATTCAGAACTTAGTGGAATCTCAATAACTGTGAAATAAAAGGAGGTTCATGTTTTGTAGGAGTTGTGTGGCTCTAGGTTCAGCACAGGGACATTGTGTTCTGCTATCTGGGCTAACCCCAGGTCACTAATAGCATAATAACACGTTAATGTAAAGATTTTGACTTATGTTAAAGCAAACTGCTTTTATTACCTTATAACTGTCCACAACACCAAGTGCAGGAGAAAACAAAGTGTGATGAACTGGCATTTAAATCACACGCTGTAAACCTTCATAGCAGGTCAGAAATCTTTTCCATCACTGCCTGTCTCTCTCACTCAGTCTGAAAAATTGATGCCTGCCTCAAATGTCAAGGTAAATATTTCCTCTAATGAAGGGTCCGTGTGTGGGAGGAGAAAGGAGGAATAAAATCATGCCTTCTGACCTTTGGAGTAAAATAAATAGCAGCTCTCCTCTTTGACAGAAGATTGTTCTTTTCTCCTCTAAATCTGTCGGCTGTTTGCACCGCAGCCATTAGGAGAGGGGTCACGCTTTGGTCACGCTGTGTGTTTACCCAGTGTTTTTATGTGCACCAGTTTGTGTTTGTGAAAGCTTGGTTATGTGTGAATGGGCTCACGCTCCACCACTTTGCCCTCATCCATAAAGCGAGGAGTCCTCAGAGAGAACTTGACATTTTTAGGAGGCCAGAAATGGAGGGTGGACGTGGGAACGTGATGGTGGTGAGAGTGTTACAGTACAGTCTGTGGGTGAAGGTTAGACTGGTGCAGCAATGTGCTCACGACTCGTGAAACACAACAGGTTTTATTAAGAATAAGACAGAATGGGATTAAAGTTTGATGGAGCTCTGGCCATTCTATATGGGCAGCCATTTTTATGAGCTGACTGTACTTGTCCCTCAGGTGGTGCATTAAAAGTAGCAAGACTGACATTTATGTATCTCTAATTTAAAGAGGCTATGAGGAGTTTCTAAGTAATTACAAAAAAGTCTCACTTTTAGATATATGCCTGATCGAAATACACATTTTAAGATGAGTTTTATAGCATTAAAATAGGTTATCTATAAATGCTATTCCTTAGCTTTGTGGCCTGGTCGGACAGGACTGGACTGGCCTGGATACTCAACTTCAGGAACAAGACAATTAAAACTAGAGCAAATTTATATTATTCAGACACGTCTTAGAGCACCGGGCTGTAGGTAGCGATATATAGCTGGCTACAAAACTAAGATTGTAAGTGTTCCAAAAATTGCTTGTTGTCACACATCAAAAACTACCGCTACGTACCTTGTCACATCTTTTGGTGCGTTCCAGTTGTAGTCAGAGGTAAGAATTTCCGAGTTACGAGTAGGTAACTGCAACTGGAACGCCCCCCGAAGTCAGAATTTCTTGATGGCAATTAAGTTGACAATCGAACCAAGTTAAACAGTTATTTAGCTCCTGTAATAATCAATTTATTTGCACTTCTGACTGGGGTGTGTCGCTCTAGATCAGCTGTATTGCATAGTATTGTTAGACTTCTATTTACAAAAATGCTGCCATAGTGATAATCACATTCTTCATACAACAATGCAGGGCGTGCTAACAACAGCTAACAATAGCCTGGTAGATCAGCATGTATTTTTCCGACTTAAACTGGAACGCTGATAAGTCGGAGATGATGTCACTCCCAGTTCCAAGGTTACTGGAACGCAGCATTACAACAGTCCCCGCGCATGCTCATGGGTAGCAGAGTCTTAATGTCGCTGGAAATAGATTCTCCTAATAGCACCTTTAATAAATAAACGGTCAACACAAAAATCTCTTCTGAACCTTGTCTCTTGTGATAATTTTAACCCCTGATCTGCCGAAAGTATGATGCTAAAAGTCAGCAGGCATCATTTTAAACATCTATAGGTGTTGATGTTGAGTGAGCTTGTTGGTTTTGTTTGCTAAATCCTGTGGTATTTAAAAAAAAAAAAATAGGGGGCTCATTAATATCTCTTCTCTGTCAACGTTATATTATAGTTTTTTTTCTATATTCATCATATTGGAACACTGTCTGGACTAGTACATTTCCAAAATTTCTTCTTAAAATACACCAAATCCACAAGACAAACATGTTGGTAGAATTACATTCACCAAATTCTTTTCACCATGTGACTCTCTTTCTCTCAGAGTGCTGCAGCTGAATATTTTTGAGATTGTTTAAAACTTCATTGTGTCTTTAAACAATGTCAAAAATACACCCACACCCTGAACCGGCCACCAGCCAATCACAGTGCCATATTAAAAGGCAGACAACCATTCACATTCACACCTAAGGGCAATTTGAGTCACCAGTTAAACTAATGAGCATGTTAAGGTCTGTGGGAGGAAGCTGCTGTGCCTAGAGGGAGCCCAGGCATGCACAGGGAGACCATGCAAACTCCACATAAAAAGGCCCTGACATGCCTGGGGATCGAACTGGTGATAATCTTGCTATGAGGCATGTGTAGCTGCTGCGCCACCGTACCAACGTATTATTATTATTATTATTATTATTATTATTATTATTATTATTATTATCATTATTATTATTATTATTATTATGATATAATAATAATAATAATAATAATAATAATAGTTGTAGTACTATCATTATGGCTGTTTTTCAATTATTTAAACTAAATTACTGCACTTTAATTTGATACTTGATATCTAGTTTTGGTTGTTTTTGTGTCCCTCTCCAGTGTGATTCTGTGCATTTTCAGGCTTGAACATCTCTCACACATCCTTTTTTGTACGTCCATATTTATTGTGCAAACAGATAGCATATTTTTTAACAAATTGGAAGAAAGCAACTGAGCTGAATGGTTGGGAACTGCTTCGACTTCAGCAGCAATGCATCCACTTTTTGTTGTGGGTCTTTTGGAGGCTCGACTCTTCTTCATGTGAGGAGATGGGTGGGATTAGATTCTCAATTCTGTCCTCAGTATGAATTTTCATTTTGTGTTTGGGACATCTTTACTTTCCCTTATCAGGGTTACAGGCCAATGTCAGACTTGCAGGACTTTATTTACAGACTGGCATGTTCCTTGTTTTTTGTTCAGACCCTAGAAAAACTTTAACATCAACTTCAAACTTCCAAACCCATATAAACAAAGAGAAAAGTTTGATTCTATCACTGGAGGAGAGCTCGGTGCTCGGAGGGAGTACAGTGTAAATAAGGATCAGTGAGGCAGGAGGCTCCAGTAGGTGGCAGGCAGATGAGAGATGCTGGAGGCTCTCAGCTCTCTCATGTTGATAGCAGTGATTAAATCGTGTGCAGCAGCTGGTGCCTATATTAAAGCTTCTAATCACCCTTGAATGATGGCCGTGGCACACTCAATCTCCTCATTCAGTCCTAATTTAAATCAAAGCAACAAGCATAAACATGAATGATATGTGTTGGTGGCCCCCGGACCGCCGCGCTCCAGAAATGTGCCAGACATGCAACAGGAAAATGTCAGCGCGTGAATATTTAATCAGATCTGAAACACACGCCGACATGGGAGCAGAATGCTGAGTGAATGGACGGCTAATTATACGGTTAGTATCATCCAACATGATGTATGCTTTATAGATTATACAAAGATAACCAGTGAGGGTGAGGAAGGTGCGACCGTTATCATTTAGAGACAAATGAATCATTACCACAGTCAGCTTGAACAGCAGGGGACAATGCCACAAAGGGAGGACCGCAGCTGAGTAAAGCAGCCTCATCCATCAAGACTCAGCCAGTCTGATGTTTGGTTTTAGAGACTTATTTCTAAATCTGAACATCAGAGAAAGGTCATCACTGATGAGAAAAGAAAAACAACCCAGAAAACGAGTGGGGAAATCCATTACCAGGGCTCCAGACTAACTTTTTGCACTGGTTGCAACGGTGCATCTACATTTTTTTAAGGTGCACCAGCACAAAAGTTAGTAGTTAGTGTCACCTTTAATGCCATAAGGTCACCATTTTATCACTCTCCATAACTTTTATTTAATGTTAATGATTTTTAAACAAGAAGAAAATGTAAATAAATATTTGTCTTCATTTAAAGCAAAATAAAACATTTCCAAATAAAAGTGCTTGTGCTTAAAGTGCTTTACTGAATTGAATTTTAATTTAACATTTCAAAATCAAACATCTCAAGTTAAATAAAATGTTTTGAAATAAAAAGAGCTGATCTTTAAGTTCCTATGCTGGACTGAAAAATGAAAAAAAAAAAAAAATCCAGATTTTAAAAACAAACAACATAACATTTAACCGGATGGTTTTATTCTCCAATAAATTTGAACCAAGACAAAGACTTCACACACTACAGTCAATATTTACAAAACTGAAACTAAGGTAAATAATAAAAAAACATCTCAAACTAATTTATAAAAAACAACATTTAGGGCAGAACATTTCATGACATTTTTCAAGCAGGTGCTGAGTCTTGTCTGTTTTCAGCTGATTTTTCCGCTATTGCAGTTACCTTTGCCAACTTAAATTTTGAGAGTGTGCCTAACATTTTTTCTTGGTGCACCAGTGCACCCAAGAAAAAATGTTAGGCACACTCTCACAAATTTTGGGTGCATGTGTGCCCAAAATGGTTGCACTATGGAGCCCTGATTAAAATTACATACATCTGAATCAGAATTTTCCACCACAGGGTTGCATGGTGCCGCCCCACAAGAAGGAGGTAGCTGGTTTGAATCCAATGTCAATCAGGCTTTTCTGTGTGGAGTTTGCATGTTCTCCCCGGGCATGTGTGGGTTTTCTCCTGGCACTCCAGCTTCCCCAAGGTCAAAAAACATGCTTATTAGATTGCTTGGTGCATCTGAATTGCCCGTACATATGAGGTTGACCCTCTGTGTGGTCCAGAGTCACCTATCGACCTGAAGAGCATGTTTTTTGTCTTTGGAGGGTAGTTGGAGTTCCCAGAGAAGACCAACACATACATGGGGACAGCATGGAAAATCTGCACAGAAAGGCCCTGACTGTGAGCTATGTGCACTACCAAGCTGCAATTGTTTTAATGCTCCTCATCTTATGAATTCTTAAACAAACATAAGCAGTAGATCTTTTTATAGTAAAACCAATATGACATTAAATTAATCTAAGGATAAAAGATTTGAGAAAAAGTGGAGAAGTGAAGAACAGAAGCAAAATAGGTATGAAATTGTAAAAACTGGGTAAAAATGGTATGAAAGCAGAAAAAGGTAAATAAATAGGTGCAAAATAGGTATGAAATTGCAAAAAAATTGGGAAAAATTGGCAAAAGAAATTCAAAAGTGGCTTAGGAAAATTGATTATGGCAGCAAAATTGGGAGTTAAATTTGAAATTAAATTTCAAAAACCGTGTAAAAAATTCCCAAACTGGTTCTGACAGAGGCCAAAAAAGATGAATGGGGCAAAATAGGCATAAAGTTGCAAAAACGAGGTTAAAAAGGTAAAAATGGTCCAAAAGTGGGAAAAAGAGTATGAATAGAGGAAAAAAATAGGCATGAAATTGCAAATAACTACATCACAATGCCAAAATGTTCAACACATTTTGGGGTAAATATATTGAACCCTCTGCAATTTGAAAATCGCAACAAGCCATATTGAGATTTAATCTAATTTGCAATTAATTGTTCAGCCCTATGTGATATTACGGATTGTTATTTCCTTTTGTTTCAGGTGATTTTGGTTTTGGTGGTTGCATGGAATATGTGTTTTTGGGGGACTGCTTCTCAAAATTCCTCTGCTCCTCACTTAAATTAAAGTGAGAGCTATTTAGGTCAGAGGGCTGAGCACTGTTTCCCTTTGCTATAAAGTAAGGAGAGGTTCACTGAATGTACACTATGACAGAACTGGTGTTGTGACAGCATTAAAATTTCATGGTTATTGTGACCAAAGTCATCATGGTTATCATTATTACCGCAGTATTGTTGCAATGTGCTAAAATGTTCAAAAGGTGCTTTCACACACTGAAATCATTTAACCCTTTAATTATAACAGCATATTTGGTGTTTTTTTTAGAGCTGGGTGATTCCCCCAGCTCTAAAAAAAAAACTTGATTTGATTTGATGCCCCCGCCTCATTAAAAATGAAATAACTACTCACTGTAAATTTATTTCTAAAATATACATTTATTTATACTTAAAATATACATTTAAAGTGCCTCCAGGTCAAAAAAAATCAACACAGAAATCAACACAAAGTTCTACTACCATCGACAACAACCGCTTTCGGACACAATTTGCAGCGAGGTGTTTGGTGTTCGTCAGACGCTGCAAAACCAAACCAATTCCAAATTACGGACGTTTAGGGACCTTTCTTGGGCAGGAGCCCCTCTTTCTCCTCGCCGGTTAACAGCCGCCGCCATGTTGTCAATGTTGTTTATGCGAGTGACGTCTCGAGGGGGGGGAGTGACATACTGCAGGGAGTGCACTACGAAAGCCTTGGGTCCTCGTGAATGTGAAATGAACGAGTTGAATAAAAAAAAAATCATTAAACTCAAGCTTCAAGAAAAACGAATCAATTTGACTTGCCAACTTGATTTTAACATCTTATCGATTTTTTGCCCAGGCCTGTTTTTTTGTCTTTTTTGTCCATACATGTTTTAGGAAATGTCCTTTGAGTACATGTTTTCACACTTTGTTTCATGAGAAATGAAAGTAAACAGTTCTGACAAGTATCTGTCATTATTATGACGTAAATACTTAAAACAGTGAATAATTACCAGAAAACATTAGAAACAGGTGTGAATTATCAAAAGGATTCTCTCTGTAAACATTTGTAAATGAACATGTTAAAAGTTTTTGAGATGACCATAAAATAAAATAATCAATTTTACATTTTTGTTTGCCTGTAGCGTACACTGTTCATGTTGCAGCTTAGTGACCATGATGTTTTTTTTTTTTTTTTTTTTTTTACTGATGGTAGTCCCTCAAGCCGGTCCTGCTCAGCTGAAGACAGACCCCCACCTTGCTGGCTGCTGTTTATCATTTTATCCATAAACGATACATTCCTAGACAGAACCAACAGACAAGAACCAAAGAGCGTGTAGCACAGTGATGTTTTTATGTGTAATGATTCGAGAAAAGTTAACTTATTTCTACAATTATAAATGAATAATCTGCATACTAATCGTCTGTGGTTTCACCCATGACACTGATAAATACAGAGCACCAGTGCTGACACTGTGTCACTGAACTTAACTCGCTCTGCTTCGTAAATACTCGTCACCCGCCTGATGAAATCAACTTCTTCACGTCACAAAACGGCACAATGAGCCCACAGTCAAGTGAGGCGGCCATATGACAATCTTTTTTTTCTCCTGCTGTTGAAAGCCAGTAAAAGCTGCTTTGTTGACAGGCTCCCTCGCTGAATCTGTTCTGGCAACAAAGGATGTCTTTCATCCTCGGCGTCTGCGTTGCTATCTGCAGGAGGCTGCAACCTTCCCTTATCTAGCTCCAGATAAAGCACTTTGTCATTCAACAGTTTAGCACCACCAACCTCAGAGGATTCAGGCTCTTTCCCTCTCAAAAGAAGAGCTGTTTGAGATTCAGCAATTCACATTTAGCAAAGCAGAACCATGCACAATCCTATTTACTGTCATTTTAACCTGAGACATGTTGAGAGTCCCTCTGTTGTGTAGGAATGGGGATGGTGGTTTTTCCAGAGTGGTTATTTCATCTGTTTCCACTCACCTCTGGGTGTAAATCATTATTAATTATTGAGGCTAATTTACTGTTAAATCTGCAGGATGGTCATAAACAAGATGGTTGAATGACTCCAATGATTGTCAAGGACAGAATTATTTTGTCTAATTTTCTTAATTAAAATGTGCAAATACTGAATAATAATACCTTCCTCCATTGGAACAAAGTGTGTTCTTAGATTAGATTAGATTGAACTTAGTTGATCCCTTGGGAAGAATCTTTCTGGCAAATTAAGATTCCAGCAGCAGAGCAAGTACACAGAGTAAAAATAAGCACACAAGTATCAGGAAAGTTACACAAGGAAATGCAATTTACAAATATAAATAATACATAAAAACTAAGGCTACTGCTCCCGTCTTCTTTCTTCCAGTTACTCCTTATCCCTCTCAGTGAATAGTTTTTACAGTTGTGATGACCCACAGCTGGGGGCCATAGTTATTATGGCCCCCAGCTGTGGAACAGCCTGCTGGAAAATCTCAGGGCTGCAGAGTCTGTCGATACTTTTAAAAAGAGGCTTAAAATCAGGCTTTTAATTGATTTAATCAAGTTATTTAGTCTTTTATTATTTATTGTTCTATTACTGTATAACTTATGTGTTCTTTTAGTCAAACTTCTTATCATATTTAATTATCATATTAATTAATTAAGTTTTTTCAGTTATCAATTTTATGTTATTTTATCTCTCTTTTTATGTCCCCCTTCTCTTATATTTATGTAAGTGTTTTAGTATGATGGTTTTAAGCTCCAGTGCTTCCTCATGGGGGCTCTCCATGCTGGGAGCTGCTCCTGGTCCACTTGTGGGGCCACTGCCAGGGGATGGCTCTGCCTGCATGGCCGGAGGCCCCTGCACTGTGGTGTTGGGCCTCGTGTCAGTGCGGGGCAGGGAACTCTCCGGCTGCGCTCCTCGTGAACCAGGAGCCTTTCTCAGTGTTGATGGCCCCCAAAGGTAGCTTATTGCTTGCCTTGGTGCTCAGCCATTTCTCTCTCTCTCTCTCTCTTTACAGCTAGTATGAATATGTGTGTGCGGAGGTGGGGGGGGGGGGGCTGTTTTATGTTGTTTTTTAGCCTCTGTGAGGCACATTGTGTTGCTTCTAAGTGTGAAAAGTGCCTTATAAATACAGTTTGATTTGATTTGATTTGATGCAAAATGCCTGATTTTTTATGATTTTTTTTTTAATTGTTGCAACAACAGTGAAACACTGATGGAACATCAAACAACACCAGGTCTAGAAAATGAGTCAAATCAAGCAGTGCCTGGCCCCATAAACACTGGAGGAATGAGCAAAATAAAGGGCACATAAAATTCAGAAAAGCAGAATATGGGCTCTTTAATCTTCAACTTGTTTTTTGAATGGGACTCATAGACATGTAGTCACTCTTTCATCTTTCACTGTGTCAAATTTTAGTTCAGGAAGTCAAAGTTCTGACAGGCATATTGTCTTCAGCACGGTGATCCTTCACTCCACACTATTCTAATCAGGAAGCCCTCATCTCTGAGAGCTTCTCTCTTCACGGAGGAACTGTCTAAATCAGAGATTTTCCTCATGGTCCCTGCTATAAAATGCCAAAGGAGCTTGTTTAAAGGGTGCCAGTGTTTGTAATTACATCACATCTTTGGTGTCACTGCTGCAGAAAGTCCTCCGTGGAGACACCAGGACCTCTCGTGCTGTCTCTGCTCCCACATGCTTCATGTCTGAGAGCTTCCTCTGGTCAAAACAAGGCAGATGTTTACTCTTTCTGCAGCTGCAGGGGTTTTCTGGATCATTTGAGCGTTCTTTCATTGTTTATTCTTTAAAATAATTTTGCAGTATTAATATTTAAAGGAGTTGGTCCTCAGGCGTTGGCTGAAGTGACCACCCTGCCTAATTATCAATGTCCTGCTGTAACAGAGACACAAAGACTCTGTAAGAGTCTCATACAACCATGGACTGAGTGAAACATTGCTGTCATATACTACATTGCCTTACTTCTGGACTTTGCTGGGGAAACTGTTAATATTTGAGAGTGTTTATTAAAGTCCTTCTGCTTTAGCAGGGTGGGTCTGCAGTGATATCATCTCTCATGTATTTGCCCCCTCCTCTTCCTCCAAATCCTGACGCTCACAGAACAAAAATGTTCTGTAAAAATACTAGAGGATCATGAGACTCCACTTAGTCACAATATCATACTGAATGACTCTGTGTGTACTTAATACTGTTCTGCATTATGACCCGCATTCTTTCCTAACTAGCACTAGGACTAACTGCCACCATAAACACTAATGTTTCTGTTTGAGAAAGATTATTGAAGAGTTTAAAGTCGGCTATGTTAATAACATAAGTACAGCTATCACTGCCATCTGCCACATTAGTCATTATCATTATTACACCTGACATAATCTTTATAGATACTTGGTGGATCTTTGTGTGCATGGCCTGCTGCTTCAGCATGTGTCAACTTTGAAAGCACTTTTTGATCTAGTTTTTAAAATATCTTTTGGTTTGAGTCATAATTTTATTTATCTAAATTGTTTTTATTTTGATTTGAGATGTACATTTTGTTGACTAAATATGAAGTGTAAAGTGTAAGACATTTTTTTTTAGATTTCCTTAAATATCTGTAGTCATTTTCTACACTTACATAATGAAACATCTAATAACCCTTTATTTAATGCTTGTGAAGTCTGAATGTATAAATAAACAGAATTAAATGTTCCTTTGTGTGAAATGCAGTCTCCTTTATTTAGGCTACCTGGCAGAGCATCTCAGTTACAATACCAGAACTGACAACAAACAGTGAACCTGCTCTACATGAATATATCAATTCATAAAAAGGCAGCTGTGATTGGATGTCCCACTCATCTCATCCAACCTTTCCACACAACCAAAGTAGCTGTGGTTGGATAGATTCCTAACTTGTCTCTACTTTCTACATGACCACATTAGGTCTGATTGGATTAAGTCTCTGTCAAACATTTTAGTCTAGTTTTTATCTGTTGTGACATGTCTGTCAGTTAATTTAGTTGAAGTTTTTGTCCACATGCACTTGTCAGGGTCCTCGCCCAAAGGGAAAGGACCCTATTCTTTCTTTCTTTCTTTCTTTCTTTCTTTCTTTCTCACCATCATTGGCACACACCGCAGATTCAGCAAAAATGTTGGTAATATGAAAAAAGAACCCCAAACATGCCAACATATGCTCTGTAATGCCACCTATGGACCAAAATAACCACAAAAATGGGAGTGATCCAGATCACCATCTGGATCTGCCATGACTAAAACTGCGATTTTCGTGAATAACTACTGAACTAAAATAGATATTAGTATGAATCCAATTGCTAATGGTATATTTTCATGGTCAAATAATCTAAATATTGAGATGAAATAAAGGTAGGACTAATATTTATGGTGAAAATAACATTTGTGAGAACTAGAACTGCAGCTATCGATTCTTTTTGTAATCGATTACACTATCAAATTTTTTTCGAGTAATTGGATAACTGTTACATTGCGCTCACTACATTTTTTTTTTTTTACATTGAATCACTACACATTATTATTATTAGTAACACACAAAACAGAAAAGTCAGGTCACTTGAATTAACTTATTTTTCTTATTTTGAACATTCTGAGCATAAATGGGATCTCAATCTCTTATTTACTAGCCCATATCTCAGTTATTGATCACATTAGCTGCTTCTGTTGATGTATCATGAGTGTCATCCTGTTGTGTTGCTCTGAGGACGCACACACCGGATGTTTACTGTTGACGTGCTGCAGCATTGACGACGTGCTATCATGCTAAGTTACGTGCTAGGCTAACTCCGTTTGACATCAGACACACTGCACTGTGTTTTCTTTTCGTCCCTTCTTGTAGTGACCACACACTTGGGACACTCTCTACCATTTCTTCTGCGGACTCTCTCCTTTCTGTGCCTCTCTTTTCTCTTCCTTCATGATTTTACAAGCCGCACAGCAGCGGAGGTAGCAGATGCATTGTGCCACAGAAATGACCGTCCGTGTCAAACACTGTGCACTGTACAGTAGTCCAGATATATATTTTATATGTATAACTATATATTAAACGAGGCTTCAAGGCACACAATTTGCCCTGAGGATATTTTGTGATCGAATAATCGAGATTATTCGAGGAATCGTTTCAGCTCTAGTGAGGACTGTAGTGCTGGCGAAGGTCTTTTCTAGTTTTGGATGTATTTCTTTTGAAAATTACATAAAGTGCTGATATTAGTCTAAAAATAGATAGACTAATAACAATGTGGCAAAAAAAATGAGTAACAACAAGCACACAGGACTGTTTAGAGTTGCTGAAGAGTTCATCTGATGAATGTAGTCAGAGGCAGGCTAACACTACCCACTGACTCCCAGTGTTTAAACTAAGCTAATAAGTAGAAGGTGAACTCTGCCCATCTCTTTATTGTCACTTTAAGCACAGTCAAAGAATGATGTCTATCTGCTTGACCCTGACCTTGGGAGTGAGACAAGACAGGAAACAGAAAAAAAGTAGAAAAATGGAAAATCTTCCAGCCATTTGAGCCTAATTCAAAACAGTTGGTGAATATTCGACTATGTTGGGTTGCCCTTCTTCTGCTTTTATGTCAACATCCTGGCCTGTGAGCATCCATTTAGCCCTCATCCTGGTTTATCTGCACTGCTTACTGAGTAGTTAAGTGTACTGTCTAATGCTGCTAAAGCTTTTATTGTCACTGGGGGCTTGTCTTGTAGAGAAAGAGCGATTTTATGAAGTCTTAAACAAGGATTGATTTTAATTTCAGTCTGAAACTCTCTGAAGCCCCATTTCAAAAGCCCTGTAGGAGAGTCATTGCCATCTGCTGGCCGAGTGGAGCCGTAATCCTGCCTGCACTTTCTGTCAGTGTCCCACTCACTGCACTGACAGAGGGTCAGGAAACACACACACACACACACACGCACACACACACACTCACCACACAAGAGGCTCTCACATTATCTCAGCACACCCTGACAGTGATGCTTTTAGACAACAATCTGCTCCACTGATTTCTGCAGTCCAACCTGTGTGAGGCCGTTTCTGTCTCCGTGCCCCTGCAGCAGACTCCTCTTTTTATTTTGGTCCTAAAAGCTTCATGGCTGCTAAAAAAGTTCTGAGTCAGCCCAAGGTCGAGGCAGCGTTAGAAGTCACACTTTTACTCCAAACGCCTCGGAGGCTTTGGCTTTTCATTGAGGTTCATTACAGTAAAAATATCCGGCCTAATCTGAGGGCCTGGAGCCGTGTGCTTAGCTGTGAATAGGGATTAGAGCGCTTCTTTAAATTCTGCTGCAGCTCTGTGTGTTTCATGTGCTCGTGCCGTGTCATCCTGCTGATTTGCATTCTGATGCTCATCAGCCGCACAAAGCTGCTGTTTATCCCTGACGGCGTGCAAACAGCAACTGATGAGCTGTTTGACCACCGCCATGAAGCAGCGATAGTGTGGAGGCTCATCCCTGCAGGCAGGCCTGTTGTTTTATGAATTAGTCCTAAATTAATTGCTACGCCGAGCGCAGGGGACAAAATGTTTTCCAATGAGCAGTTTTATAGTGTGTGTGTGATTTGGTTTGCTCTTTTATCGATCTGCAGAGGCTCAGAGGTGGCAGCAATGAGACGCACGCAGCAGAATAACAATGACAGTGATGGAGGGGAGCGTGGACGCTCTCTTTCCTCTGGAGAGCCGCCAGAGGCATCAGCACCATCCTAAATCCTCATACTGACAGGGGGCGGGGTGGGACAGTGCACAGATGTGTTATCAGAGTTGATGGGGGATTTAGGCCAGCACCGGGTGTGAATATCACTGAACATTTGTCCACATGCACAACCACACACATGCACACGCACAAACAGCTGGAGCGCTGAGAGCAGCAGCTGGGTGCCTCAGCCTCTCTGGGTCACTCTGTTGTCCGTCATGGCTGAAGTGAACTGGATCTGGTGCCTCTGTGGCGTCATTCGCTTCTGTCCGTGCCAGTCGGTCAGCTCTTTTCTCCAGGAGGTAGGTGCCACTTTGTTGCTTTTTAACTAACAAGGAAGAGTCAAGGTGAGCAGCTCCAAACTCCCTCCATGTCTCTGTGCTTGTGTTTCAAACTTCATGTGTCGGCCGTGTGGGGGTTCAGTCATTAAAGCAGGCAGGCAGCGGCAGGCGGACTGTGCTCGATGTGTGTGAATGTGTCAGACTCATTTTAATAGACACCTGAGGCAGACCCCGCCTCTCTGATCTCTCTGTGCGCTCATAGTTCAGCTTTAACTACTCTAGTGTGAGGATTTCGCCTCCCTGGCAGGTTTGTCTGACCTTGTTGACTAAAAACAAGGTTGTTGTTATTAAAGTGAGGAACCTTCTGTCATTCATGGAGTGAAGGCAACATGCTGTGTACCTGAGAATCTGCAGTCCAAATTCACATAAAAAGTTCATTTTAATTATCATTACCTCATTTTAACCACTTTTACACCAGAAGATAAAGTCTGCAATCATCAGTGTGATTAAAAAGAAGATTTTTAGTGGATCCAAGATGATATGGGGCATCTCATTTTCAAGATATTTAATATCCAAGTACAGTCAAGAACAACCAAGGGTCATTCTCGGATTAACATGAACATCTGTTATGACGACCAGGCTGCGACTGCCCCTTTGGTTCTTTAAGTATATTGTCACCTTCACTAGCTTTTAGGCTCCAACTCAAGAGTGGACAACTGGTGGCCTGAGGTCACTGCGGCCCTACAATTTCAATAACTTCTGTCCCACTAAAATGAGCCTGGAAATGCAGGTTTTTTCAATGCGGGTTAACATGCTTACAATCAGCAAGTGGCTCCTTTCCTACTGCCAGCAGACCTGGGTCCAATCAGCAGCAGACGAGCTGTGTGGCTGTTTTATTCCTCTGGTGCATCAAGCTGATGTCATCACGTTGATGACATTATCAGTACGCCAAAACACGTCCATGGGAACAATGGGAAGGAGCATGGTAAGCCATGGACTTGGTGCTCAACCGTTTTCCATACTGTGTTAGAGCTGGGCGATATGGCCTGGAAATAAAATCCCCGATTTTTTTCCAACACACTCGATTTAAGATTTTAATACATTTTTCCCTCCCTAAAAGACACAAAACTCCCAGTAACATGAAAATGAAACAAATCAAGTTTTGCCTTTATGTTGTCCAAATGTTTCCCTCTTAAAGTCAAAGTCTGGGTCATAAAAGGTTGATTATGTTGTATAAACATAGGCAGGTTTGTCTACATAAACACTAAAAGGCTGAGGTATTTTTACAGTATTATCATGAAACTCTCTGATCAATATTTAATCTACTTAAATAACAAATACAAGCCTATAAAAGTACTTGTACATACCCTACAAGGCCGACCATCATGAAAGTTGTAATTTTTTTCAAAAATTGCAGCTGCTTACAACTGGAATAAGGCAAGAAAAAAATCTTGATTTTTAATTTTTTAAATCTTCTGCAGAAAATAATTCAAATTAATCAATTTTATCGATTTTTTGCCCAGCTCTACTTGGTACTTTTTTCCATCTTTCAAAATTTACAAGCTCAATGCAAACTGAACAACATTTGAGTGCTGATGGTACGAAAGTGGATGGAATTGGTTGCCGTGATGGCAAAGAGTCATGTAAGTTGCAGAGGGAGGCAGGCGCGATATGCCATAAGCACGTTGCACTGTCATCTCATAAATGAGCACATTCACCCGGAAGTGACGTCCCACTGGAGCCGGTTGAAGGAGAGCCGATAAAAAACGATGTTGTTTGCAGTGACAGCCAACCCAGGTCTAAATGCCTTTCAGATCAGATTATCACCATGTTTAAACTGTTGTTTTTAGCCAGTGGGAAAGGGGTAAATATGGCCCTCTAGGCCCACCATAGTTATTCATTTATTTTTTTTAAAAGGGCTAATTGTGTACAGTTATCGAACAAAAAGATTTTAAAGAAGTTCTATAAAAAGATGTTCAATAATTGACACTTTGTCAACCCCCAACTAGTTATTTTTTATGTTAGGTTTGTTTGTTTTTTAAATATTACTGATGTATCAGCAAAAATTACATTTTACATTTGCAAACTAAATGTAAATATGGCACCAACTTTCATCAGCATTAAACAATTGCTACAAGCTTAATCTCTTATTTTAAAATGAAGGAAAAACTTAAGGGACCCGAGTAGGGCTGCACAATTTGAGAAAATAATCTAATTGCGTTTTTTTTTCACCAATATTGCGATTTACTCTGCAATTTTTTTAAGGCTCCTCATCTTATGTATTCTTAGACAAACATAAGCAGTAGGTCTTTTAAGAGTAAAACCAAAATGACATTAAATTAATCTAAGGATAAAAGATTTGAGAAAAAGTGGAGAAGTGAAGAACAGAAGCAAAATAGGTATGAAATTGTAAAAACTGGGTAAATTGGTATGAAAGCGGAAAAGGGTAAATAAATAGGTGCAAAAAATTCAAAAGTGGCTGAGGAAAATTGATTATGGCAGCAAAATTGGGAATTAAATTTGAAATTAAATTACAAAAACCATGTAAAAATTCCAAAAATGGTTCTGACAGTGGCCAAAAAAAGATGAATAGAGGTAAAAATATAGGCATGAAATTGCAAAAAACTACATCACAATGCCAGAATGTTTAACACATTTTGGGCTAAAAATATTGAACCTTCTGCGATTTGAAAATTGCATCAAGCCATTTGCGATTTAATCTAATTTGCAATTAATTGTTCTGCCCTATTCCAGAGGTAACAACAAGTTTGTCAGTGGGGCTTGACAGAGGGACAGAGACGATGAGATAGCATGATGTTTTTTTAAACTTTTCATATGAATATTGTGTGTCTTTTTGTTCTTTTGGATCCCAGGACACATTTCTAATTTGGGTCCTTAGCAAAAAACATCCAGGACAGACTGAAGTGAATGATTTATGTAGAACCTTTCACACAATTTCAACTGCAAAATGATAATCATAACATCAAGAAATTATGATTAAAAATGCTGAATGTATTTGAAAATTGAAAAGAAAAATAAGCTGATATGAGTTAAACATATTGACAAACAGAATAAATGTAAAATTTTAAATTTAATGTATGATAAATTATGATTAAATATGTTAACTCCACAGACCTTTAAGTTCTTGACAACATTGAAATTGGCTTTCCACATTGATCATGTCAAGATGTTTGCATTTAAGGAATTTAGTCACATAGATTTTACAGCAGAGTAAAGTTGAGCTTTGTAAACATGATCCCCTGTTGTATGTTGTCACAGTTCGGACAGCTTAAGTCTCAGAGTCACTTTGTTTAAATAACAAAAAAATAAAAGAAATCACAGCTCTCTGTGAGAGAGTGATTATCTGTGAGATTAAATTCCCATCAGGAACCCGGGAGCACAGACTCCAAATACTGAAGCATTAAAATGAGGTTTAGTGATGGAATCCCTAAATCATGTGAATTAAAACTTTAAATGATGACAGGAGGAGGTGACAGTTTGTCTTTGAGGTGCTGATTGAAGGTGTTGAGTTTTTGTGCTGCTTCTTTAAAATATATGTTTGAATTAAAAATTAAAAAATAAATCTGTTTTGTAAAGCTCTGAATGTGTGGCCCAGATTGTGACCCACAGGTAGATTTAAACTGGAACAATGTTGGAATATCCAGGTCAGAGAAATTCATCACTTATTTGAGGTCATGAGTGAGATCATGTGACTCAGCAGTGCGATCATGTGACTCAGCAGGATGAATCCTATTACACAGAGGATGTAGGTCTGTTTGCAGCTGCAATGAGCTGAGGGACGACAAAGGATCACATGTTCATCTGCCTCTATATTTTTCATTTCAGATGTCAGTGATATAAAATCAACACTCACTGTAAATGAACTGATGCCTAGAAGTAAAGATAAAGAAAATCACTCATTATGTCTATAAGAAGCCTCAATAAAGTCAGAGGAGTGTTTGCTGCTGAAGTCTGCAGGAGGCCGTCAGTCTGGGATTTATCAAAAACAAAGCTCTGCAGAAACAGACTGATGGCCATGGAAATATATATCAAGATTAAAAGATGCTGTCAGCAAATTAATGAAAAACAATGCCATGGTAGCCGGTGTGATCTTAATAGCAATCCTCATGTGTGTTAGTGGAGATGTGAATAATTGATCAGTGCATCCTGACAGAGTTGTAGATTATACCACACTGATGCTGAGATGAAAAGCAGAAGCTGGACTAACCTGTCAAGCCAGATGGACAGCCCCATATATCTACCACAGAAATATTTCACTAGTCCATCTGGGTAGGAGCCCTTTCAATTTGTTTTCAGGGGCAGAACGTTAAAAGAAAACACGAGCTTGTGATTGGATAATCTTTTGGCTCATCACATTCATCACAGACCAATCCACATCAAGCAGGGTTGCCTCCTATAATGTAGCATACATAGCGGCTAAGGTAGCGGCTAATAGCTAACAAAAGTTAACAACAGTTCTTGGATGTTAGCAACAGCAGCTAACTTAGCCGCTAACAGCTAAAAACAGTTAATGACTGTTAGCCATTAGCCGCTATCTTAGCTGCTAACTTAGCCGCTAACAGTTAACAACAATTAATGGCTGTTAGCCGTTAGCCACTAACTTTGCTGCTAACAGCTAACGGCCTTATTGTCTTACACTAAATTGTGCCACACAGATGATTCATTTAACACTTATTTGTGACATGAAGCTCGTTATAGACAATGCCTACAAGTAAACTTCTGAGGAGGGCAGATTTCGCCAAGTTTCACTGAGTAGCCATGAGGACAATAGGCTAATCGGCATGTCCGTTCTCAACTTCTGGTTCTCAACTTCTATTTGTCGTCACGTCTGCATTCTGTAGCTCCCGCCTCTCTTCCCTGATTGGGCCGTTAAGAATTCAGCTGAGTGAATTTGTTGGACAACGGAGGGTGGCAAGACGGACCTGCAGGATTTCAGAATCAGGCAGGTCTGTCTGCTCTGCAAGGCTAGTAATGGACTGCAGTGTTAGTTTTCAATAGAAAAAAAATCAAATATAAGGAGGCCAGATTAAATGTGTTTATTTTGTCGTGTAATGACTTACATTCTTCTTCAAATAATTTCAAAAACACTTTTCAAAGAATAAAAGGAGAATATTTATCTGACTGCTTGTATTTGTTAATAAAAAGTTTTCATGCAATAATGTAGATCATCAAGGATGGTATTGTGTTGCATGGTGGTGCTTGTGTTTCAGTGGGACACGCCGTGCTGTGGTCGTCTTGCTCCGACAGACAAACCCCACTGGGGGCTGGAGCCTATCCCATCTGATATTGGGTGAAAGGCGGGTACACCAAGGAGGATGCCTGAGTGCCTGAAGATTAAAGGGCCTGACTTACCGAGTAGTTAAAATGGCAGCCTTCTTCACTCCCGGGTGTTGTCCTTGGTGCCTTTGGGGAGGCAGGTCTGTGCCCCCTTGGGTCCTGGGGCTGTTCCTGGGCCCGGTGGCTGTGGGGACAGTGTGGTGGGTCTCGGGTGCCCTGGTGGCCCGAGGGTGCCCATGGCCGTGGTTTCCCGGGCATGGGCAACTACTTGGGTATTTGGTGACCACCTCACATGCATGTGTTCAGATACTCAAGCTCCTGTTGAGACTTACTGTATAGAAATAGTTCTTCCCGTAAGAACATGCTGAGTTGGACACTCTAACACATCTGCTCACATCCTGTGATGCATGTTCCTCCATATCTCACCCCTGTCAGGCCCACCCTCCTACTATCAAGACCCCACATTTCTGGTGTCCCTGGTTTCTTACAGCCTTTACTTCCTGTATTGTCTTAGATCAGCACAGCACTTGGACTACTATCTCAAATTAATAACAGTACCTGTTTGTCCTCCTTTCCGTTTGTCTTGTCTCGTCCTGTCTGTCACTGTTTCCCCTTCTTTCACACTGTGTTGTGGCACGGCCCTCCCCTTCAGCTCATATCATGGGTTAAATAAAGTTTGATTTGATGGAGTAGCCTACAGGGAGGGCTGTGATGGTCACTATAGTAGTGAATCATATTCACATATCTCTGACTGCTAGAGAAAATAGTGCATTGGTCTTTTCAACGCTGTCATCGGAGTGCTCAGCTGAAAAGATAATGCAGACAAGGGGAAGAAAAAAAGAAAAAAAATGTCAGCCTTCTTGCTGTTAGGCATGTGCACTTTCTGCTTCGCTGCCGTATATATATAGACTTGCTTTAGATGAAACATTTCTGCTATCAGCCTTTAAATGGACTGAATCTCAAATTTGTCCAACAGAACTAAAATGTGGACTTTGGTTTGGCCAGTCCACCAGTTCCAGCCTGCAGATTCCCTTTTGCTGGTCAAACAGTCTTTGGGGTCATTGAGTTTTTGGTATATGACCCCAAAGACAATGAACGATCATGCGTCTAAACATAATAATGCTGAACTTGGACTTGTCTGTTGTTCCTTGTGCTCCCTGGCTAATCTGAGATGTTTATGGATGTTTTCAAGCCTCGATGATTCTTTTTAGCAGCTACTCTTCCCTTTTTAGCTTTGTTCTGTCAGTCGTCTGCTTGTGGTCGTTCTGGAGAATTTCTCAGTGTCTGATCTGGAAGCATTCATCTGTGAAGATCAGCATTGGTCTTCCCTCTATCTCTTTTACTTCAAGTCTTCAGCTGTCTAACATCTGCTTCTGTTAGCTTAATTGCTTGCTGCTTGTCGTTTGCCAAACTGAACGAAAGATGATTCTTTTTTTTCCTTAAACAGCTTAGAAGCGTACAGAATCATGTTCAATAATCAAATATTTTGCTTTTATACAATATTTTGTCGCTCATTCTCTTTATTGGTTTAGTTTCAGAGAATCTGAACGTGCTTTAGTCTTCAATCTTCTGTTTGTCTTCTTCAGAGCTCGGGGTCTGCAACAATCCCCCAAATTCAGCTGAATCTTAACTTCTGATGGATAAATCAATGTGAGATTGCTGCCATGCTGACCGCTGTTTAATGAGACGACATGTCTGTGGTCTGATTGTGTTTGCTCTGTGGACGTCGTGTTTGCACACCTCCTCCTCAATCACACCCTCTGTGACTCAGAGCAGCTTTAATTAAAGACTCCCTTAAGACCAAGACCTCCCTGACTCTGAGCAGCTCAAGTTAAACACTGCTGGTGCTCTGACACTGCAGGTAGAACTTTAAACAGATAACCATGTATGTTTTATGGGAGAATTAAGTTTGTCAGCCACACAATGAAGCTGAGGCATTATCATAGTATTGGCAAAAATGTCCCTTTATTCAGTTTCAAATGGTTTATTGCACACAAACAAGCAATCATTTCTTACCCTCCCATTTGATGGAGAAACACCTCATCCTCATGCTTTGTATCATCTCATTCACCAACTTTTACATTTCTGAGCCTTCCACTTAAAGATGCTATGAGGAGTTTCTAAGTAATTACAAAATGTCTCACTTTTAGATATATGCCCGTTCGAAATGCACACTTTAACCCTCCTGTTGTCCTCATATTCTGTATACACCCCGTGTCCTCCGGGTCAAAATGACCCGTCTTCACTAAACCCCCAATATAAACAGCTTAATTGAATTTTAAACACAAAATTTTTTCTTGCTTGAAGAAACAACTTGTCATTCACCACAAAATGTGTGAAAACCTGATTTTTCCCTCTTCACTTGTATTTCTATAGTTTAAGAAAAGAATAGAAATGTGCAAAGGAGTTTGAATGCATTTTTATTCATCCTGATGACTCAGTTTCCTTCTTTTTTTTCAGTGAACAATTTAAGACAATAGGTCAAAAATGTGAAAAACAACATAATCTATTCAACTAATTAGCACAATTAACACCACTCTCTGTATCCCATAGACTAGCTGCAACCTCACCTCGGGACCTTTATACACCTGCTAAGATTAGCAGCCCTAAGTAGGCCTGCAGGTCAGTCTCGTCCATCTTTTTCCACCTGTCTCCATATTTGCGAAAAACCCTCCAGATTTGTCATCTCCACGATTATTACCTCCGCCAAGGAGGTTATGTTTTCGGGAGAGTTTGTTTGTTTGTTTGTCTGTCTGTCTGTGAACAAAATAACTCAAAAAGTTATGGATGGATTTTGATGAAATTTTCAGGAAATGTTCAGCATGGGAAAAGGAAGAAGTGATTCAATTTTGGTGTTGATCCGGATCACTGTCTGGATCCACCATGACGAAAACTGTGATCTACGTGAATAACTACTGAACTAAAATAGATATCATTATGAATCCAATTGCTAATGGTATGTTTTCATGGTCAAGGAATCTAAATATTTACATGAAATAAAGTAAGGACTAATATTTATGGTAAAATCACAATATGGGTGAGGACTGTGGTGCTGGCGGAGGTCTGCGCTCTCCGAGTACTTTTCTAGTTCTTCTATTGCTGGTGTAATAAACAGGTAGAATGTAGAGACAATGCCATTGGCATGAGAAACGGCACACCTTGGGGGCCCTTGGGTCATCTTTATGATGTTTTGTTCTGCATGCCTGCTGTGTTGGTCATATGCTGCGAGGACCATGTTATTTTGCCATTTTTTGAAAGGAAAGTCTCTTTTTCAGTTTCAGGGTTCTCTTCTTCTTCTGAAAATGATTCATCATGCTCTGGGTTGTATTCCTCCTCATCTTCTTCTTCTGATACATCCTCCATTTCCTCTCCTGAATCAGAGTTGTCTTGCTGGGCATCTGAAAAAAATCTGCTCTAGAGCCTCTCCAATGTTATGACGCAAACTCATGGCTCCAGCACAGAGAGAATGTGGGGTCCTGTCATTTGCAGCACCTTTATAACCTCTAGAATCCACAGACAAAGAGCTCTGCAATCTGCGAGAACGCCACCTGTCTCGTCTTGTTTACTTCTGGTACTGTCTTGTTTACTTCTGCTACTGATTGATCTGAGACACAAGTAAAACATTGTTACATTCTATGGTGTGTAAATAACTCTGTGACCTTGATTTCAACTCTATTTGTCTCACGGGTCATTTTGACCCAAAGACCACCTTTGTAACTTTTTTCGTACAGCTTACATGGAAATGTGAATAAAGCAAAATTTCACTTTTTCTACTGTAGGGGCCAATCTAGGAAAAGTCAAAAAATTTGTTGAAAAAATATTGTTTAGGGGATTTTTTTTTGTTTTTTAACACAGTGGTGGGTCATTTTGACCCGAGGACAACAGGAGGGGGATGAGTTTTATAGCATCAAAATAGGTTATCTATAAATACTATTCCTTAGCTTCACGGTCAGGTCGGACAGGGCTGGACTGGCCTGGATACTCAACTTCGTGAACAAGACAATTGAAACTAGAGCAAATTTATATTATTCAGACACGTCTTAAAGCACCGGGCTGTAAGTAGCAATACATAGCGGCTACAAAACTATGATACTAAGTTTTTCAAAAATTGCTTGTTGTCACACATCAAAAACTACCGCTACGTAACTAGAAAGAGATACATTACCTCGTTGCTTTGCATCCTGTAAGTTGTTGAAAAAAGAAGTTGTAAAGCAATGCAGAGTTCTGAGGAAGGTTGGAGCTGCATTCATTAGCATCACAACAAACGCACGCTTTGGCTTGGGGCACGTCTTTACGACAGTCGCCGCCCGTACTCATGGGTAGCAGAGTCTTTATGTCCCTGGAAATAGATTCTCCTCATAGCACCTTTAAGAAAGTTCTGGATGCTGAGCAGTTTTAATGCAGATAGCTGCATTTCTCCAGTCCAGGAGGGAGCATGGTGTCTCCTGTAGCCTTGGGCTGAGAATCAAGCAACACCAACAGAATCTGATGAAGAAAAGGGAATAAAAGCGTCTGAATGAGTCCCCATGGAAACTGTCGGTTTTCACACCTGCTTACCAGGCCTTCTGCATTCACATTGTGGAATATGCACAATCGGGTCCTTTGAATGGACGTTGAGGAGGATTCGACTGCAGGTTCACACTCGATTCACTCTACTCCAGTTGCATCAGCAATGCATATGTGTCTCCATTTTGGTTAGCATGCAGTCAAATCTGCGCTCTCAGTCTCACCTCAAATCACCGACTGTAAAGCTCAGAGGCTCGCCTTTTTCTGAGAGTTGCTGAATAGTCAGGAAAATAGAACGACAGAGAGACATATTGACCTTTTTCAGCAGGAACGTACGTCCAAATATGTCACAGACAAGAAGAGTTTTCCAGGGAATGTGGTCACTTGTTGGGAAAATTACTGTTGTTCTTCAGAAACTGTCTGCTGAAGCTTTGCATGGAGGTGAAGTTCATCCATCCATCCATCTCTCTTTACTTTTACTCTGTCTTCCATTCATTTATCCTTCATTTATTACATCTGTCCATCTTTCATCCTTATTTAAATCCAACCATGCATCCACTGATCCATCCTACCATTTCTACTCCCCTCCTACTTTCTCCTTTCTTTTCATTCTTTGTTCCTTTAGCATCCGTCAATCCAACCATCTATTCATCCATACTTCTTGCCATCCTTTCTTCTTTCCATTCAACCATCTATCATGCCTTTTTTGACTTTCCTCCTTTTTAGTTTGTCTGTTTGTTCCTTTTTTCCCCCTTTACTTACTTTCATTGATTTATTATTCTCTTTTTATCTTTGAAAAGTTCTTAAAAGTTTTGTTTGTTTAGTTTGTATCAGATTTTATCTGTTCTTTTTGTTATCATTATTGTGAGAGAGCCTTTCTTGGCAAAAAAAATTAAAACAGCAATTCATTCCAATTTATTATTATTTGTAACTTGTAGAGAACAAACTCACTGACAAAAGTGAAACGGTACTTAAATAACTGTACTTATTTTAACAACTTTTACTACTAAACCATTGGATTTATTTAAACAAGTTTTCAAGTCAAATAATTGTATTTTTTTTACCAATGTTTAAAAATAAACACTTAAATTATTTTTTATTGACTTTGTTGATAAGTAATTCAAATGTCTTTATACATCTTACAAAAAACTAACTAATGCACTTCTTTCGATAACTTTTACACAGAAATGATTGCATGTATTTTTATGACTTTTAATGTAAAATAATCAGTATGCATTTTAACAACTTTTAACAGTAAAGTTTTAATCTATTTAAATAACTTTGATAATTTATTAAAGCACTTGAAAAACTTTAGCTCATTTGGAATTTTTTTGTGTTTAAATAACATTAACTCACTCGAGATTTTTACAATTTGATTAGCTTTTACATATAAAACATATTTATATCTTTGAACAACTTTCTCAAAACATACTTTTTTTTTTTCGAACTAAATGAATTTGTTATTCAAAATAAAAATGCCAGGTCGTCAAATTAATTCTGTTGATTGCCTCACTCAAGTAAATCTGTCTGCCAGTCAGAGATTCTTTTAGCCACATTTTCATGTTTCATCTTATTTGTTTTAGTTCCTGTTCCTGTTGAAACTCCTTGTCTGGTTTCTCTTCCCGTTCTCTAACTCATTTTTTAGATGCTCATTGTCTGTCTGCTCTGTCTCACCTTTGACCTCCTGACGGTCCCCCCCCTGCTGCACAGCGTTTGTATGAATGAATGTTTGTGTTTCTGAAGCTGTTTGGAGGTTTGTGTGTAACTTAATAATGAATGACCTTCAGGCCTTTTTCCACCGTACTGTTCTGCACGTATTTAGACCCTGTCTGTGTGTGTGTTACAGTGTGTGTGTGTGTGTGTGTGTGTGTGTGTTACAGTGTGCGTGTGCACTTGTGTGTTGGGTTAAATCCTGTTAAAATGCAAATAATCTCAGTGCAGCTGATATGGTTTGAAATGATTCTGTCTGCCTGGAAATTGACTCTGGTTTAGATCCAATCTGAGCGTCATATTGTGAATTTCACACCTTCCTGCTTCACAAAAACACAATAGACACACAGCGGTTCCTGTAGCAACAAGCCTGTCAGTCAAGGTCGTCTGAGGCTCAGAAGAGAGGTGGGGTGGGGGTGGTGGTGGTGTATGAGAGCGTGAACAAAGGAAAAGTCTCTATCTGGTGATTAGTTTTTTTAGTGTGACAGTGCGAGACATGATTTAGGAGGCTACTTCTTCTCTGTGAACTGACGAAAATGATAAATTAAGGAAATAGGTCTTCAAATTGACACACACATGCACACACACCCACAAACACACACACACTACTTAAAGGTGTAGTCAGCGATCTTCTAATCTTCTAATCTAATGCAGTATTTGTCAAATTCACCATATTTCTCCTCTCCATCCACAAGATGTCACCACTGACAGCATGTTGAAAAAAAAAAAAGTCCGGTTTCAATACACAGCCTTGGCTCTGAATTTCAGCAGGTAAATACTGTGGCTCGGGCCGAGTCACCAAAACAAAGTAAACCCCCCAACATCCAGGGGGCGATCATACTCATGCGCAGATCAGACAGAGGGGGGAGGGGGAGTCGTAGGTTGCGTAGCGTGCGCAGTTAGTGTAAGAGAGAGATACAATAAGTGTAGTAGCAATGGCTGAAAAAGAAGAAAGTCAGAGGAGCAGAAAGTGAAAAAGAAGGGCTATGACCATGAAGGAACGAAGACCTGGGTCAACATTGGTGTTGCTTTCCGACAGTGGAGGGAACTTTGCAAACTGAAAAACCTGAAAACAGACACGGATGTCGCCGTCTGTCTGCCCGATAGGTAAGCGACATTAGCTTTGTGGTGCTTCACATAACAGTAACAGCCGTCGGGCATTCATCTTATTGTCTAATCTGCCAGAATGTACTGTTGTTGTGATGTTATCAATAACGGCAGTCGAGTTGTCTGACGGGGTTACCTTAGCTACGTTGGTCAGCTACGCAGTTTCTACGGCCGTTTCCATGACGATGCACGTCCATCAGCTTTCGGGGGTGGAGCGAGGGGTGAGGTAAGAAGGGAGAGGTGGGTCTAAACTCGTTTATCAACAACTTCTCCACTCATTCTCTCCCACATTGCTGACTACACCTTTAAGGCTGCAGCCCAGTTGATCTTGGAAGTGAGACTCTTTGAGTTGGAAGTTCGATATGTCATGGTCAGAATGTCCAACAGAGAAGTCAAACAATCATCAGCTCCCCTGACTTTACCAGCTCATAACTGTACAAATCCAACCGCTTCAATTTTCTCTTCCCTGCCAGTGGCCTGCCAACTTCCAGCCAGTTTCCAGCTAATTACCAGCCAACTCCCGAGTGCCTATATTCCTCTAAAAACATGTGCATTCTTGCATTTGCAAGTTGTCTCCCTGAGATGGTGCTTCTCCATGACTTCAGCCTTGTCTTTGGTTATTAGAGTATCTGCCAAATCAACAGAGAGGAATCTTGACCCAAAATTAACACAAACGTGGCCTAAAACGTAATATATAAAACTTTCAGTCAGGGCAGCCCCAGTCAAGAACCAACAAGGCCATGGTCCGTAAGAATGTGCTCCAAATTTTGATGGAAGGAGTGGAGATGGACTTGATACCTCAAGATCCACAAGCCAGAATCTCTTGTCTTTTTGCTCATACTGCTGGAGGGCTAACTTAAATGGCTTGAACTAGGGTTGAACGATATGGACAAAATTTCATATCTCAATATTCATGCCAGATATCTTGATATTCATGCCAGATATCTCGATATCGATGCGACACAATATGACTACGAGAGCTGCCACAAACAACTATTTTTGCGAGTAGTCAACTCGTCACATCATGAACTGCAGCGTACGGCACTAGCATGCAGCTGGTGGCCCAAATTGTTTATAATAAGCAGACCTGGCAACTATGGCACCTGTGTAGTTGTGCTTGTGCCACATACATGAGTGTGTTTGCGGGTGTGCTGGGTTGATTCCTGCAGGCGTGATAACCAAGAAACGGGGTGACGAAAGGACAAACTACCAACCACACTCATGTCTGCTTTGTAGAAGCAGCTGGGTGATATTCGTGTAGGATTTACACGGGTAGAAGAGCCTAAAGTCACTTTAATGAGCCGACTTGGCAACACAATAACTGTTGTCTTAGTCTGCGCTCAGCCTGCTCTCTCACGCTTTCTGCTTCCGTAACGGCTGTAGTAATAACCTTTGTTCTAGTAGACACACAATAGTAAAACACAGAAATCAGGCACATTTTCAGGGAAAACTTTAATCGGGGACAGGTCATCCAAAACAGGGACTGTCCCCAGAGTCAGGGACATCTGGTCACCATACTGTTCATGCTAATGTTAACAGCTAACTAGCCAATTAGCTTATTGAGATGACTGTCCCTCTTTGTCAGAAATTGAATCAGCCACGACGTGCTTCCTTTTCAGATGCTTGTGCATCGCGGTCGAACTGCCATGGAAGGCAAGTTCTGCCTTGCAGATTTGAATTGCACATTCTTCTCTTTTGTTTTGGTAAGATGCTCCCAAACATTCATGTTCCTTTGGCGGACAGCAATGCCACTGTTTACTAACTCTTCCGATGACACCATGACTGACCCAGAATACTACGACTGCGCATGTGGGTCAAGCGGTGCATCTAAGGGCAATCGTAAAAAAGGAAATTTTATTGTTACTTCCAGAGCTGTACATGCAGGGCGAGAACGGGGGAAATCTATATCATTTATATTGTTGCTTTTTTGATTTTAATATCTTGAATTTTCATGTCTCGATTTTGATATAATAAAAATATACCTTTCAGCCCTAGCTTGAACCATTAGTCTTGATGTCAGACGCAACTTCAGCCCTCTTGTAGACAAATAAATGACTCCTGTGCATGATGGCCATTATTGGACTGTGAAGCAGGGGCATCTGAGGAATACACCCGGACGTTTTAGGATGCAGTGGTTTCACATCAACCATTGCTGTAATGCTTTGCATTGTTTTTCCAGTCTGTCATCCACTCTTTTCACTCTTGCAACTTTAATAATATCAGGAGAATACAGTATCTGGGTAACCCGCAAATTCACTGACATGGTTGTTCACATTTACTCCTCCCAGCTGAATGGGGGAGTAGTGGTGGAAGGAGGTGGGGGAGCAGGACAGGATGTCAGAAATACACAGTGGAACTCAGCGTTCATAGCATAACTGACAAAGCAGCAGAGCTTTACACTGTGATCACAATATATATCCTTACCTAAATGATCCATGTTCAAAGGCTCATTAGCAGCACCAATGAAGAAGTTGAGAGGTGCATTAATATCAAGCAGCATTACTACATGCATGACTATTACACCTGCATGCACTAAGGCTGCGTTTACACAGACACTCCTGACTTAAAGACGCAAAGATTTGTCCTTTGCGTTTTAGAATTTTTCTGCGTTCAGATGACGACGCTGGCGGCAAGTGAATCCACTGTAGTGTGCATGCTGGTTCAGTAGTTGGCGGTGTAGGTCTGCAGAGAGGCAGCGCTGCTACAACACACAAACGAAGAAGAAAAACTTTTCACAAACAGCAATGGCGAATAGACGCTCAGAGACACAGGAGTTTCTTTTCTGGAAAACAAATCAGTTCGGACAACAAATCTGTCTGGATAGTTTTGTCTGGATAACAAACGGGGCACGGTTAGAGGCTCACACGTTACTCGGCAGACGGCCAAAGCTGTTGTTGTTCCTGGTATGCGTGCGCAGCCTTCATGTGAAAGAGTACTGTGCATGCAGTGATGTCAGCGTTTCACCCTAAAACTCTCTGATACGGGTTCAAATGGAGCTGCATGGAGAGCGTATTCACACTTTCCACTCTGGAGCCTGTTTTCGAAAGTTTCCGTTTTCAGATGAAACACAACGCGTTTTCATCTAAACGCAAGGCCAAAACGCAACAAAAACTCGAATGCGTTTCTGCTCGTCAGAGTATTGATCCAGCAAATCCACATTTTGTTGGAGGAACAATAAGAAACCTAGGATAGTTATTAGCGCGCATGTTGTTGGTAGTCAGCCATAGCTTAGGTTGTGGTTGTTCCTAGGTGTGAGGGTAACTTTTATCTGAAAGAGTATTGCACATGCTCTGCACGTTGATCTCTGTTTATACGGAGACAAAAATGAAAAAGTTTTTCAAGCTTTTCACTCTGGACCCATAATTCAAATGTTTGTGGATTCAGACACTCTGTGCACCATTCTCGTGTTAAAGGAAAGCACAAACACAACAGAACCTCTCTGTTTTCTTTTGTTTTCGTTTTTGTGAAAACTGGCTCATAAGCTCAAGTCCATTTACCATTTATGACCTATTTTCTGATGGCTATGTGCAATGTCATAAAGCTCAAATCAAACTGCTTTCTTGAACATGACAATGATCTGATTTACTTCGGTAGCCTCCTTAGTCACCAGATATAAATCCTACGGCAAACCTGTTGGATGCAGTAACTAGAGATAAACATCATGGATTTGCAAAGAGCCAGTGAGTGTATATAAAATGTATGGCACAGCCTTTTTGAAAGTGTTGCAGATAGACTTAGCTAGTTTTTCTTCTCTTAAGGATTAAGGTTAAAAACAAGCTGCTAAAGACTTGCTGCAGGGTACCCACTCCTGTCTCTGGCCATATCTTGGTAAGACAGCTTTTCAGCCTTTAAAAATAGGTTGTTGTTATACCAAGGTGGGTTATCCCAATGTGCAAGGTTTCAAATATCATCTGAGGCGCTTCATTGGGGCCGTGCTGATAAAACCAAGGCTGCTCCAAAGTAGCTTATCCTCACTTAGCTTAGCTCAGCTCAGATTCACGCTGCAGCTGTAGCTTCACTGCTACACTGTTTGCTTCCTTAAACTCCTCTGGGTCGTACCATCTCAGCCGAGTGGGGGTCCTGTGTGGCTTTCAGGATGCCCTCCAGGGGGGGTGGACTTTCCTCTCTCCCATCTGCTGCATCACACCCACCGATCCCACCTCCCCACTCCCCTCCAACGGGTCCCTCATGATCCAAAAGCTAACCATCTCTCTCTGGGCTGCCGGCCACACACAACACATCCTCTGCCTCAGATTTCACTCCCCCCTCCGCTCATAGTACAATCTCATCATTTCCAGCTTGTGAGGGAGCGGAAGAGAGGGACGAGAGAGAGTGAGAGAGAGAGAGAGGGAGGGAGGGAGGAGGATGTTTTGAGCTGGTTTGCAGGGAGAGATTGGCCTGAATGCGTTCTGTCTGCTCCTCAGAGGCATCCAGGTGAGCTGATTCCTCCTGGAAGGTAAGAGGGAGACTCAGATTGGTGCTTTTTTTGTCCTGCATCCATTGTCAGTACCCCCCTTTGCCTTATCGCCTTGTTTTGGATTCACCGCTGCTGACAGTGAGTGTGTGTGCGTGTGGTTTAGCGTGAATAGTATTCCCTAGACATGTCTCACACATGTAATACTGTACGAGACGAAGAGCAGATGTGCATGCATGTTTGCATTCATACAGCAGATACGGAGAAGAGATTCAAACATGCATAGTGTGTGTGCAAGGGTGTGTGTTGCTATTTTTGTTTAGGGGGGTGATGACGAGCTCTCCCGCTAGCATGACAGCTCAGAAGTGGACGGCCCACCTGCTTCTGTGTGCATCCCAGAGCTGAGGATGTGACGAGAGACTCTGGGGAGAGGAAGGAAGTACCGGGAAAAGGGAGCTGCAAGTGTGTGTGTGTGTGTGTGTGTTTCTTTTCAGCTTTATCTGCAGCTTTTCTAACAAAGTGGCTGAAACCACGTCAGCACCGACGGAAGACTCTTGCCTTCCCTCTCCTCTTCTTCCACCACAACCGGCAGCATCAGTCCCCCCTCTGTGCTAATAAGTAGCATTTCCGTTGGGGTGATGCTGAAATGGGTGCTGATGTTTACCGCTCCAACGGATGTGATGCTCTGCAGCATTTTTAGTTCTCTCTCTCAAATATGTCGTCCCACTTCAGGGGGAATTTGTAACAAGCTTATGTTTTGTTCCTCCCAGCCCAGAGGGGAGGAATGTGGGCACTGTGGGGAGGACGAGGAGAAGAGACGGGGACAGGCCGTTCACCATCTGTGGCAGTGTCTCGGAGACGTGCGGCGAGGATTTCTGCAGGGCCATATGCAGCTCGTCAGAGAGACAGCAGGCCTGACTTGTTAGGAAAGAAATAGAATACGGAAGGAAACAGGAGGAGTTGAGTATCTAGGTGACGTGTGTTTGAGCGAGGATAAGTGCTGTCGTGATTCAGGGACGGATAAGGAGTCCAGCCCTCTAACTTAGAGACGACAAAGGCTCATTTCAGCTGTGTAAAAATAAAAGACTTGAGTTTTCCAAAATCAGAGGTTATCCCTCGCTTGTTTGGATTGAAGGGTGTCTTAAAACATCATTTGTATCCTGCGCTGACATTTGAATACTAAGATCACTTTCACACCAAAAGTTAAGAGGACTCTGATTTGCTACATTTCTAATTATTCACTTGGTTTCAGTTCTTTCGCCTGCACTTTTTCAGGCAGACCAAAGCCTGTCAAATGATGCGTTGTCAAGCGCTCACCGCTAGTTGGTGCTGTAGCCGCGGTAGATGGGAATTGAAAACCAATTCACAGTTCCGTCTAAGTATCAATATCAATCATGAGTCTTTTTGCCAATCAATTCTCGTATCAGTTCCTTCCACTGACAGGGTTCGGAAGCCCCAGAATTGTGGCTTAATTCTTTACAAAAGGCGCCTACTGCATGACCTTAACTGAGTGGAAACACCAGCAGCTTGCAGAAGCAGATATCTATGCTGTGAAATGTGTTTGACGTTGTTGCCACTGAAAATCTACAGGCCAACATTGCCCACACAGAAAATCAGCAAGAATCAATAGGAATAAAGAATCAGGTTGGTTAGCAAGATACATCAATAACATTGGTATCAATAAAATCGTATCAATTCCCATCCCTAAGCCACGGTCTTTGTGCCTGCCATACTGTCTGTTGTTGCACTATGACCGTAATACCCATCCAGATTTGAGCAATAACATTGTTTGGCATGAAATAAATAAAATATCATAGATAATCAGGTGGAACTTGCATATCAACTAGAGCATTGTCAAGTCATCTTCCACATGGACTTGCAGGATTAACCTGGGGACTGGGGCACAATCAATGCTAAGGTTTGGCCTTCTCTGCTTGTTATTAAGGGTAAACTCTAGTTTTCTTGCATTAGTCAGAGTCAGCCAAATTCATCCTACAACTTGCTGCTTTTTGTTTGCCTTGCTTGGTCCTTGTTTGGTTTAAATGGCTTTCACTACAAACCAAACTACAGACCACTAATCAAAGACGCCTTGTTTTCAGGGGGAACTGGAGATCAATTCTTTGATCCACACCCGATTTCGTGCTAGCTTTCACAAACTCCACATTAACCAAACTTTTCAAGAGTGAAAGAGGGTTTGTTTTATCTGGACCAAACACGATAGGTGTGAAAGTGCCTGAAGTTGCCAGAACTCACTCTACCCCATCTGTCACAGATAACAGCACACAAATCATTTCTGTACCTCAAAGGCTTATTGTGGTTTATCAACATACACTGCCTTGTTGTTCATGTATTGTCTTGCATTGAGGAGTCCACATGCTTTGTGCTGTGAAGCTGCCGGTAGTGTGAATAAAAGGGTGAATCAGCCAGTTGGCTAGGTGCTTAAGGGTCAGCACTGCCTCTTTATATGCTTTCTTTACAGCCAACAGTGCTCTACTATATCTGGGGGTTGGCAGTGTTCATCCTTGTGCTCTCACTAGTACTTAGGTGCTGTTAGTTGGTGTCAATTACACAAATATTATTGTTATTGTTTTTACAACTCACTTCCAACATTTGACCATGCTCTTTTAAACTATAAATGTGCAGTTTTTGTTTTCATTATAGCCAAAAAATTCTTATGTTCTAAGTATAACTATTAACTTAATCACTTAGCATTGATGATTTTGTTTTAATATGAAGCCTGGCAACCACAGTTTTTGTGTCAATAGACTTTGTTTTACTGTTTAATGGAAGGTCTAGAGGAAGAATAAGAATAAGCTCTCTTTTTCCTTTTGTACAATAACTAAGTTCACGATTCAACAGGCTAGAAAGTCAAATGATAAGATAACTTACTGTACTCGTGGGATAAGGTTCTCTACTTCATGCTTTCTTCTGTGAGGCCTGCTCGTGTCAAGCTCCTGTTCAGCTCTATGATGCTCAGTAGGGGTGTGCCATCTAAGGCACCTCGCTATTTAATTTGATTATGTTTCAGGGGGCTATAATTTGATTAATCAAGATAATCTAAACTTTTGATGCATCTTTTTTTCCCCTCACTTTGTGACTACTTTAAAATTTTAAACAAGGTATACCTATTTGTCACTTTACATAAATCAAAGTAACCAGACAAATGTATATCCTATATATGTGTATTTTATTGTTGCTGCAGCCTATATAAATAAATGCTGCTCTTACTGATGACAAATAAAGATTACCAGTTGCCCAGTCCTTTTTTCCTGATTTCAGAATGTGGTTGGGGTCCTAGGGTGCTTTCACATTTAACAAGATTGGTCCAACCAAGCTATGGTTCACTTTCCTGATAGGTTTGCTTGGTTTGGAATGGTGTGAAAGCTCACATGAATTCTGGTCCGCCAATAATCAGGGGCCTTGGTTTGCTTCCAAGCGGATCAGAGATCACTTCGGGATGAGTGTGAAGCTGTCTGAACCAAACAAGAACCAAACAAGACAAGTGAACCAAAAAAGAGAATACTGGCTTGGATTTGACGGAATACCACAACAGAAATGCTAACGCAGAGCACAGCTAACATTAGCATTGTGAGCACTGTCAGCCTCTGATCCTCTTAAATGTCAATGTCTACAAATCCACACTAAAAATGTTGATCCAACACTCAAGTCAATCTGCAAGTAGCATCCAAAGCTGCCTGAAAGTAGATTTATCTTTATTTTATGCCAAAGAACATTTGCTCTATGCTGGTTATGTATTTCTGGCTCATGATGGGCCGGATGGCAGGAACTAACACCGCAACTGCAGCCTTAACTGGTAGCAGGAGGCCGGATTACACAACATTTGACAGGCTTTGGTCTGTCTGAGGTGAGATGTAATTTTAAGTATTCATGCTATGAGCAAGTTTCAAGTCTCAGGAGGGCAATTTGCTGTTAAATTACTAGATCTACAAAGTTATGTATGACAATGCTTAGCAACAAGTGTTAGGAACAGTTTATTAAACTGTACATAGGTCGTTCATTTATAATCCAGAGTCTCTCCTCAGTATGTAAAAGCTACCATCCCATCAGCACCATTGGCCACAACAGTCAGAGCAGCACCTCTGCTGACATTTCTTCATTACGTTTTGATTTTTTAAGAGAATTCTTGCACCTGTACTAGTTTATGCTCATTTTGGGGAAACAAATGAGTCAATACATGAGATGGCTGGTTTTGTATGACTAAATTTTAAAGATGCTATGAGGAGTTTCTAAGTAATTCAAAAAAGTCTCACTTTTAGATATATGCCTGATGGAAATGCACACTTTAAGATGAGTTTTATAGCATCAAAATAGGTTATCTATAAATGCTATTCCTTAGCTTCGTAGTCGGGTTGGACAGGGCTGGACTGGACTGGATACTCAACTTCGGGAATAAGACAATTATAACTAGAGCAAATTTATATTATTCAGACACGTCTTAGAGCACCGGGCTGTAAGTAGCGATATATAGCCGGCTACAAAACTACAGTATTGTAAGTTGTTGAAAAAATAAGTTGTAAAGCAATGCAGAGTTCTGAGGAAGGTCCAAGCTGCATTCATTAGCATCACAACAAACACACGCTTTGGCTTGGGTCACGTCGCCGCGTGTGCTCATGGGTAGCAGAGTTTTTATGTCGCCGGAAAAAGATTCTCCTCATAGCGCCTTTAAGTTACACTGTATAAGAATGTGCAGTATCTTACATAAAAGTCATCTTTTAAACACACATGTATGTATTTTTTCAGGCCACATAAGTATCTATTTCTAACAATCTTTTCTTCAAATATGTAGCCACTTCCGCAATAAAAATAACTTTAATGACACCAAACAAATAATTTAGTGAGGAAATCAATTTGTGTAATGATTAAAAATGACTGGTCTTTTGTATTTAGTTCAGTCTTATTCCACAGTGTAGGAGTAAAATCCAGATATTTACAGAGTTTGTGATTACGCACAAGTTGTTCTCTCATGCAAAATAGGTTATAGGTTTGAATCTGTATTTGTAATGAAGTGTGGAATGAAGGCTGGTGATTGTTAACACTTTGTTTTTGAGGAAATTCTGTTTTTATAGTTCTTACCTCAAAGTCCTGTTCATTTATCTAACATTATGTCTACTGCTTCATTTGTACTTCTCAAAATTACTGTCCACCCTGTCCTACTGCCAACTTGTTTTGTTTTTCCTCTCGTCTTTGTTTTTAGAAATATCCTTGAGTAAAGTTAACTGGAGTCAAATCCCTCATTTGTCTTACATACCTTGTCAGTAAGGATTCCTCTGTCGCTTCCAAATGCAGGTCAAACTCAAAGCTGTGATTTTCTTGTCTTGGTCAGAAGTTTGAAGCAGAAAACTTGAGGCTGAACTTGGTAACCCTTCAGAGCACAGGTCAGATTTTCAGGCCTCTGACAGACAGCAGACGTAGTGGTTTCATTCATGGGAGTTTCCCAGGGACAGAGTCAGTGGTAAACAGGGTGATTTACATCAAGTACCCATGACAGCGCTGACTTAAGTAGCTCTTGCTCTAATTAATCAGCAGTCAATGCCCAATTAGCTCTGAAGTTTACATCCAGTTAAGGCTGTATTTTTATGTTGATTTTATGCTAGCACTGTTGTGTTACAGCAGGTGAGCGGTGAGGACTCTCTAACCCGGAGAACTACACATCCCACCCTCTGGGTTGTGATGGGTTTCCCACTTCAGGCTGTGTCCACACAAAGATGGAAATGTTTTCACCTGAAACGCTGTATTTATGTAGATGAAATGCCTAAAGGACTAGTGAATAAGTGGGTGAATGTGAGAGCAAGTAGGTATGAATGGGTAGATGTGACCTGCGTTGTAAGGCTGCTTTGATTAGTCAAAGACTAGAAAAACACTATATAAACTCAAGTACTTTTCCCATTTTAACCTCAGTTTGAGTGTCCTGGCCATGAGCAAAAGAACAAAATACACCAATATGTATTTTTTCGTTGTGACCTCCCAAAGGACTGCATATGTAAATTAGCTTCAAGCTAACTCTGATGACAATGCATCAAAACATGAAACATGGGCAGTGTTTGTTTGATATTGTACACAGTCCCTTTACAAAAAAGAATGAATAATAATGTTATTAATAATATGTTTGTGTGCCTTAAGATTCGTCTTTGGTGTTGAAGTTGAAGTTCTCTACAAACTGAACAGAGATTTGGTTGTATGGTTGACTGTCTGAGCTGAGAAAGAGCACAAAGACCTGTCTGCTGTCAAACCATCAAAATCCAGCTCATGCAGAGCACAGTGTTCAGAAGTAACAACAAGATACCTCTACTACAACTGACTGTCCATCAGTTAGGCTTTTCCCAAAAGATACATCACCACATATAAAATGTTCTGTTGGGAGATGTGATCCTTTTATCCCAGGAAAAAAAAAAGTTTAACCCTATAACGCCAATTGTATCATATTTGATACATACTTTTATAATACCTCTATCTACTCAAAATGATCAAGAAATTACAAAAAAAACCCATCTGAATACAATCAGATAAATGATAAAAATGTCCTCAAATGGATTATCAGTTGGCAAAACCACCTAATATATCAAATGAGATATGAAAAATCTATATGTTGATTTTTATGGACATTTTGATTTTTGTAGGATTTTAGCAGAAAGTGAAACAAAAATGTATCCTCCAAAAATTTGAATTTTCTGGCTATAATCTACAGTCTTGGGCCTTACAGGGATAAAGTCAATTAACTTTTTTTTTCTTTTTATTATGATCATGGTAGTTGTGACTTTAAATGATGCATTTTATTGCAATAAGTACTCTGGTTGCTGGTTTTCTTGTGCTCAGGATAGTTTCATAATAAGTTTTTGTAATGCCATTTGATGACATGAATGTGGAAATTGGTCATTATTGTTGCTCTCTAAGGCCTGGTCCACACAAAGAGATTGTTAAAACCTCATTGACACAGTGAGAGAGCCATGCATGAAGACAGATTATGTCAGATTTATCAGTTTTGTTCCTGTAGTGTGTGGTGAGCCACAAAGAGAGACAAAGGACACCACAAACCAGCTGATGCATTCACCAAGAAGGCGGCACGTCTCCGCTCAGAGCTTGTGATCTTACATGATCAATGTGGCTTCATTGTGAACAAACATGGCAGATGTCGCAGGAGGCTAAATCTGGCTAGCGTTAGCTTCCTATAACATTCTTGGTGGTTGTGATTTCTGTCCATTTCCTCCTGTCATCAGTGTGCTTTGTATAAGTTACAGGTTAGGTGTGTTCTGATGCTTTTTCTTTTAAATCAAATCAACAAGTTGGACCTCCATTTTGACATCCCACTGACTTTATACTCGTTGCCTTGGCTACATTTGGTTTCTGCTTCTTCCAGCTTGCATTGTGATTAGCTCAGGTGTTTTTGGTGCACTCCACAAATCAGGACCTCTGGTCATAAATATTGAACATAGTGAATATTTACCATTTCAAGTCAGGGCGGCCCTGATCCTTTGCTGAGTTTGATTGGAAACAGAGATCCAACTGTCGGAAATCGAGTACCCTTCTTATGGAGAGGTCAGGGTGAAACTGTTCATTGAACCCCTCTCTCACTGTTGAGCTCTGTTGATTCACTTCCTGGCCAGTTTATGAAGTTCACCTGTTCAACTGCACATTGACACAAATAGCCAATCAGCCAATCACATTACCACCTTAACCCTTTCATGCATGAATTACTAAATCAGAAAGGAATACTTCTTTTTACTATCAAACAAGTCAAAAATCATGGTCATTTTTGTCAATGTTATATTTTAATTTAGTTTTACATCTGCCCACTTCACAGTGCATCAGCCTTGTAATTTTAGTGGATCCGCAAACACGACTTTGACAAATATTTATTACAAGTAAATTAAAGAAAAAGTTAAATCTGAAGTTTATATACATACATATATGTATGTTTGTGTGTGTATGTGTGTGTTATTGTTGTTTAATCAAACTTTTCACTTTGTGAATTGCACCAAAATTTAAAATAAAAAATACAAAATTATGTGAAATATAAATTCCAAATAGCAAATGTTCCCGACGTTGGCTGTTTTGGATTTTGGATGCAATATCTTGATATGGTAAAAATGAAAAAAATAAAAAAAGTGCAAAGATAATATTTATATGAAACTTGAGAAAAGGGTTTGGGAGTTCACCAACATAAAGTTGGACATGGTACTGCAATGTAAAGGGTATAAAAATTATTCCAAATATCTGTCAACTGTAGTGGACACCATGCATGAAATGATGAATGTATACAAGTATGCAGACATATTCAAGACAACCTGCTGGACTTTAGCAGCATAATGCACCATGTCTTAAGAATGAGGAAGACAGGTGATCTAAGTAACTTTGAACATGGTTGCTGGTGTCAGACAGGCTAGTTTGAACATTTCAGAAGCTACTGATCTACTGGATTTATATGCATAACCATCTAGGTTTCAGAGGAAATGTCTTGAAAAAAAGAAAGTATCCATTGTGTTGCAATTATAATGGTAAATATGTCTTGTTGATGAAACTGGCCAGTGTGGTGACGATAGAAAAAAAGTTACTCAAATAATTTCTGAAGTAATCCTGTGCTCATCTCAAAAACCATAGACCTGTCGTTGGTGCTGACTCAGAAGACATATAAAACCCAAATGAAGTTTTTGACTTTTTTATTGTTTTTTAGGCATTTTGTGCCTTTATTGATAGGAGAGAGACAGTGGATAGGCTTGCAAAAGAGGGTGAGAGAGTAGGGGAAGACACTCTGCAAACTAGCCACAGGCTGGATTCAAACCCGGGCCGGCAGAAGTATGTATGTGGGACGTGCATGGTTGCTAACAACTCCGCCAAACCAGCACCCAAGTCGGTGTCTCGTATTAAAGTTTATGCAGCAGCAACAAAACAAGATTTTCATCAACATTAATGCCAAAGGCTTCAGGATGAAATGCATCTGTTGTGTTGCTGCAGGATGAATTCCAGTTAAAATCAAAGTATTCATAGTGGGTGCTGATGCTTTTGTCATTTAAAGTAACTCAAATAACCACTAGTTGCAACACTGGTAATCAGACAACAGTTTCTTGATGCACACAGCTCTGACTCTTAAAGCAGATGGATTACAGCAGCAAAGTATCAGATCAGCTAAGAAGGCTGAGGCTGCAGTTTGGATCACCAAAACCTGGACAAAGAAAAGTTAAAAGTTATTGGCTGATAGTAGGAGTCTCTATTTTGATGACTACATTCAGATGGTTAGGCAGAATTTGGCACAAAAGATGAACAATCTGAAGCATATATCTATGCTGCCTCCATCAACAGTTCAGGCTGCTGCTGCTGGTTTGATGGTGTTGGGGATATTTTCCTGCCACACTTTGTGCCCCTTAGCACCAAATAAGGTCATGTAAATGCCACAACCAGACTCGAATTTTCCAGACCATTTTACTCTACTTCCTTCTGACTTCAGCAGGATAATGCACCATGTCACAGAGCTCAGATCATCCATGGCTGGTTTCTTGAACATTGCATTAATTTTACTGGGCTCAAGTGGCATCCACAGTCAACACATCTCGATCCAATAGGCCCCTTTTGGATGTGGTGAAACCAGAGATTGTGAGATACCCCTCAAAAAGTTACCTTTTACCACCAGTGAGTTTACACTGTAAAACATTACAGGAAAACTACATGTTGCCATATGCATTAGCTGTCCCATTTATGCTGGCCAATATGTCGAAAGATCATAAATGTTACATTGAACATGGTTGGTGCTATGAGGAGAATCTATTACCAGCGACATTAAGACTCTGCTACCCATGAGGACGCGCGGAGACTGTCGTAATGCCTCGGAACTGGGAGTGACATCATCTCCAAGTTATCGGCGTTCCAGTTGAAGTCGGAAAAAACATGCTGATCTACCAGGCTATTGTTAGCTGTTGTTAGCACACCCTGTGTTGTTTTTCACAAATATCACATGAAGAATGTGATTATCACTATGGCAGCATTTTTGTAAATATAAGTCTAACTACTAGTCTAATACTATGTATACAGCTGATCTAGAGTGACACACCCCAGTCAGAAGTGCAAATAAATGGATTATTACAGGAGCTAAATAACTGTTCACACTGGGGGCATCCATCTTTGATTGTCAACTCGTGGGTGGCGAGGTTTCACCGAGTTCCCAGTAGGAAATTCCGACTTTGGGGGGCGTTCCAGTTGCAGTTTCCTACTCGGAACTCTGAAATTCCTACTTCTGACTACAACTGGAACGCACCACAAGATGTAACCCAAACCAAAGCGTGTATTTGTTGTGATGCTAATGAATGCAGCTCGGACCTTCCTCAGAACTCTGCATTGCTTTACAACTTATTTTTTCAACAACTTACAGGATGTAAAGTGACGAGGTAATGTATCTCGTTCTAGTTACATAGCGGTAGTTTCTGATGTTTGACAACAAACAATTTTTGGAAAACTTAGTATTGTAGTTTTGTAGCCGGCTATATATCGCTACTTACAGCCCGGTGCTCTAAGACGTGTCTGAATAATATAAATTTGCTCTAGGTTAATTGTCTTGTTCCCAAAGTTGAGTATCCAGGCCAGTCCAGCCCTGTCCGACCTGACCACGAATCTAAGGAATAGCATTTATAGATAACCTATTTTGATGCTATAAAACTCATCTTAAAGTGTGTATTTCGATCAAGCATATATCTAAAAGTGAGACTTTTTTGTAATTATTTCGAAACTCCTCACAGTCCCTTTAAAAATCACCAAACAAGAGAAATTAAGTTTTATCTGGAAGTTCAGTGGTGCCCCTTGGAAAGGTGAAGAAAGAAAACAGCCTTTCCAGTGAAACAAAGTGGAGAGATTGATGCTTTTGCACTTAAAAATGGCTCCTGGCTCAGGTTTCACTGCATTATATGACTGTGTTGTTGAACAGGAGGGTGGAGGCTTATAGAGCTGGGCGTAGAGGAGTCATCGGGGTGGAAGATGATAGAAGGAGCAGGCTACGTCACCACAATTCTCCTGAGTGACTGTGTGCTCTCCTGCAGCCATAAGTGCTGGGACGCCAGCCAATTTAGTCATTTATGTGGCGGCCCTTTCTTTTCTCCTGAATCCCAATCAAAGGCACTGGCCAGCCGGACTAATCAGGATGTAGAGGGATGTTGAGTCACTAACTGGCCGGAACCTTTCCTCCTCCTCCGAGAAGTCTGCTGGACCTCACAATCCTCCTTCACTCTGGAGGACGAGGCTGGCTGCCTGCACTGGACCCAGAGTTTAAACTCTTAAGCTTTTTTGGAGATGGATACACAGAAACACTTGGGAGGTATTGGAAAGTTATCTTGGGCGGGCATAAAAAGCAGTTAAACGGATCGTTACTAAGGGAAATGTTGGATAATAGGGTGTAACAAAATGGTCAACTCACGAAACAATACGAAGTACGAAACAGGGCTCACGATACGAAATACTCATGATACAAAATAAAGATTATGGAAAATCCCCAACATTAGGAAGTTGTGCAAAAAACCCATTTTCTTTATTTTCTTCTAATGCAGACATACAAAAAATGTTGCTGCATCAGTGCTTTGAAAAAAACCCGAAATAGTAGTTTTTTCCCCATATTTGGACTACAGTGCAAATACAGACATAAAATCTCAATAAAAAGTGCTTTGTTGTTGTAACAATCAGGATAAGTACATTGTTGAATAAAAAGGAAAACAAATAGCAGTCCTCAGAGCTGCAGTTTAGACCTATAAATGTCTGAACTGTGAACTATAATATTTAGCCTATAACAGTGCATATACTTCTGATCTTCAGGTATGATCAAATTCTGTCAACTCAACAGTAGATGCAAAAATCAAATATTGTTTTTATGCAGACTTACACAAACTTACAGTTGCTGCCTGTTCAAAGTATTTGGTAGTTGTGCTCACCGCAGTATACGGTGAACTGTAGCGGCATATTTTGCACACGGTTGTTGTTTTGTCGGCAATCTTCTCTCCGTTCTCTCGTCTTTTACATGGGAAGCCAAAATAGGTCCACACAACCGATTTATTTGATGAAGGAGCGTCAGCTAATTCTTCGACCTCGTCTTCATCCATATTGACGCGAGTGTTTTGCTACGCTAGGCGAGGAGGGTAAAAAATCACCAGTCTCAGTGGTGCGAGCGCCCCTTTGCGTTTTTTATTTCGTGCGTCTTTGAATTTTATTTCATCATTTTTTATTTCATGAAATTTCGTGGCAAGAAATTTCGTTACACCCCTATTGAATAACGTGTTTTTTTTTGTAGTAGAATTCATTAAAACAAGTTTCTTCCATTTTAACATGCAGCCTATCAGTGAAACCAGTTTATAAAAGAGGCACAAGACATCACAAGAACCTTCATGGATGAAGATTAAGATTGTCACACTGGCTACATCACCGTAAAGGCAGACGTTTCTTCTCCACCATAACAAATAAGTTCTGCAGTTGTCTAAAGAAAGTTGTTCTACGTAAGACACACATGCTGTGTTATTGTTGTCTATCCTCTCTGATTGACTTTGCTCTGGTCTACAAACAAAAACAATGCAACACTGATAGCTTAACCATAAAAAGTATCAGCGGAGGTAGGAATGTAAATCACTGGTTTCATCACAAAACAATATAATATCCACATTTTGCATGGATATTTCATAAATGCTGACATTATAAAGCTTGTCACGATAGGATGTTGATATGAATCATTTAAAGACCAACTGATTCTGGATGATGGACTTTGCACTAGTCTGCAAATGGACCTGCCCAAATCCAAGTGCTCTAGTCTATCCTGCATCAGCTATCATCAGAAATGACGTCATTTGACATACATTAATACTTTTAAACCAGTTAAACCCAATTTAATGGCAGTTCAACCAGATGCTCCTATATTAACCAACGTCATTCCTCTCCAGTTCATAAATATTGTTGAAGTCAGTATTAGAATGGCCTCTCCATATGTGGTTATTATTGATTATACCTCCATAATAAATACCTTTACAACCATATAGAGAGTAAATGCCATACCATTTGAAAAGGAGACACTGCATGTCACAGGGATTATCTTTAATAAATTTATATTGAGAAGAGAAAAATGTGATTAGGACAGATTTGTGATCTGGGTGTCCATAAATTTATCGCAATAAGAAATTTTAAATTTTAGTCCCTTTGTATCTGCCTGTATGAAAACCTCTCTGGATGTATCGATGTGTATTTCATTGAATATAACAGATTAAAATTTAAATCGATGTTTTGCTTTTAAATTGATCTTTTTGGATAAATTACCAGTCAATCCTTATTGTTGTGCCAATTCTTAATTTAAATCTGGTTGTTGGTGTATGTTTGTAGTTGACTGTCATATACAGATTGAGGCTCTTCTTAGGCGATGGAAGCTGATTCATTTACCAAACATGAAGATGGCATGATGTTATGACAAAGGAGATATGCGACTGATCTGTCTTTATCACATGTTCATAATCTACACATATATTTTCTTGCTCACTTGTTTTTTTTAATGGCAAACATCCTTAAAGATGCTATGAGGAGTTTTGAAGTAATTGCAAAAAAGTCTCACTTTTAGATATATGCCTGATGGAAATACACACTTTAAGATGAGTTTTATAGCATCAAAATAGGTTATTTATAAATGCTATTCCTTAGCTTTGCGGTCGGGTCGGACAGGGCTGGACTGGCCTGGAAACTCAACTTCAGGAACAAGACAATTAAAACTAGAACAAATTTATATTATTCGGACACGTCTTAGAGCACCGGGCTGTAAGTAGCGATATATAGCCGGCTACAAAACTACGATACTAAGTTTTCCAAAAATTGCTTGTTGTCACACATCAAAAACTACCGCTATGTAACTAGAAAGAGATACATTACCTCAACGCTTTGCATCCTGTAAGTTGTTGAAAAAAGAAGTTGTAAAACAATGCAGAGTTCTGAGGAAGGTCTGAGCTGCATTCATTAGCATCACAACAAACGCATTGGCTTGGGTCACTTCTTTACAACAGTCGCCGCACGTGCTCATGGGTAGCAGAGTCTTTATGTGGCCGGGAATAGATTCTCTTCATAGCACCTTTAACTGGACTGTATGAGTACTGGCTCAGTGAGGCAACATTAAAATCTGAGATGATGGTTGGATATTATGTACATACTTTGCTTTTACTAATGATATTTTTTGAAGAAAAAGCTCTAAATTAATAAATTTACTCTGAGTGGTTATATTTGAGATGTTCTTCACAACCAACATCTTTGAATCAAGCCTGAAAAATTAACTCAGAGCTGAAGCTGATATATGCTTTCTACAAACAGCCCATCCTGCCAAAAACACTTTTATGTAATGAAAAAAGAGATTTGATGTGGTCTTACCACATGTGACGAAGTCAAAAGACAACCCGTCTTTCTTATACAAAGAGAATTTAAATGTTTTATTTTAGCTTTTCTAAAGTGTGCATCAAGCTCTCATGTTTTTGATGAACACTTGGTGCACCGTTTTATTAAAGTGACACAAAAGTAATATTAGGACTTCTCCCTTCAGCCATGTTTTCTCTTCTCTGCTCAGTGGGCTTGTTGCTAAACAGCAGGAGACACTATCCGGGGCATCTGCCGACTTTTGTGATATTTTATTCCACCACATGCGATAATTAAAACTCTCATCCATAATATCTCAAGGCTGGTGCTCAAAATGATAAATAGCCACAGTGACGGAGGAACAAAACTACATTTCCATATTTTACTCTGCTCCAGCACTTAATGGAAGTGACTTGCACTGAGGAGTCACACTGGCTCTGACAAGAAGCCAACGGGACTCAAGGATGCAGGAATCTATGGTCTGTCTCTGCCAAAAACAAAATTACATTTTGTCCTAAAATTCTACCTCAAGTGTATTAATGCTCATAGCTAAGTAAATCACATCCATGCTTTTTGGTTTGGAGACCTAAGTCTTCATCTCAATCAGTCAGGCCTCCAAATAAATGACAAGACGTTGAAGATGCCGAAGGTTCAGGCTCTTCATATTTCAGATGTCCATCCATTATCTATGCCTTGAACCCTTTAGCAGTCTACTGGGAGCCTATCTGAGTTGACCTTGGGCCAAAGGCGGACAACTACAGGGCCAGCATGTAGAGACAGACAACCATTCACACACACGCACACACCTAAGTTCAGTGTAGAATCACAGAGTAACCTATCAAGCAGTGTTAATTTTGAAAGCACTTTTAAATTTAGTTTTAGTTTTAGTATTTTACCTAAAATATCATTACGTTTTTGTCATAGTTTAGTCATCTAAATTGTTTTAATTTTAGTCTAGTTTTAGTAGATAAAATTTTTACGAAAATCTTGAATTCCTGAAGTCACGTTTTACACTTGGACAAAATAAAACATCTAATAACCCTTTATTGGGCACTAGTAAAGTCTGAATGTCTAAATGAACAGAAACAAATTGAACTTTTATGTGAAGTGCAGTCACCTTTATTTAGACTACCTGGCAGAGCATCTCAGTTACAATACCAGAACTGACAACAAACAGTGAACCTGCTCTACATGAATATATCAATTCATAAAGAGAGCAGCTCTGATTGGATCACTCCACAACTTATCCCACCACCACCACCAAGCTAAGGCAGCTGTGATTGGATGTCACTCTGAACTCATCCAACCTTTAACACAACCAAAGTAGCTGTGATTGGATGTATTCCTAACTTTTTCCGTACTTTCTATATCATGAAATTAGGTCTGATTGGATCCAATCTCTGTCAAACATGTGGTGTAGTGTTTAGTTGTTGATGAAAATGTGTTAATTTAGTTTAAGTTTTTGTCTCTGTTTACTTGTTTTTATTAGTAACTGTCTAGTTTTGATAACTATGAAGAAAATAATTAGAAAACATAATTAACACTATTACTGGTCAGATTGAGTACCAGGAGAAAACCCACACAGGCACTAAAAGAACACAGCACCACCCTGACCTGCATGGGGAGCACCAACCATCTTGCTGTGAGACATAAGCACTAATTTGCTCTACCACCATGCCACACTGCTGTGACACTTGCACAGGTGATGGTGTGAAAACTGTCGAAATGCATCAGAGGTAGAGCGGTGATAGAAACAGTGTAAAGTAGCTGTCCAATCAGGGAGGGTGTAAGAGGAGCAGGCTTCTGATGCTCTTAATGCAACGAGGATTAGATTTAAAGCACATTTACTCCTGCTGATCAATGGACCATCTCTGCGTGCAAGGCAAGAGCATCACGGTTAGCTTTCTGTTCTCGCAGAGCTCTCACTGTGGGAAGATCTATGACTGTTTTATGAAATGCATCAGTTGCTTATGGAAGAATGGAAGACAGATTATCTTTCATTTTGTGTGTAAAACCAGGTAAATTTAAAATGAAACACTTTGGGTGTATTACAGCTCACTCTGCTCAGCACTTCACCATTCTTCTCAACAAAGAAACATGTCAGTGTAACACAAGTATTCCAAATAAGCTGGAGATGCACGTTATCGGTATGATATAAAATGTTGCCAGTATTCAAGGCAGGTGGCTGCTCTGAACTAAGCTTTGTTGGCAGTTTATTGCAAACTTGATTTCAGGTGATGCATGATTCACTTCAGTCACTGATGCTGCTTCTGTGATGGACAGATTGAACCAAACAGAAATAGAAACATCAATATATGTCTTCACACTTTAAGGCCCTTTGCATCATATTTGATCCACACTTTTATGATACTTCTATCTAATCAATATAATTACCAAATTACTTAAAGATGCTATGAGGAGTTTCTAAGTAATTACAAAAAATGTCTCACTTTTAAATATATGCCTGATTGAAATACACACTTAAAGATGAGTTTTATTGCATCAAAATAGGTTATCTATAAATGCTATTCCTTAGCTTCGTGGTCGGGTTGGACAGGGCTGGACTGGCCTGGATACTCAACTTCAGGAACAAGAAAATTAAAACTAGAGCAAATTTATATTATTCAGACACGTCTTAGAGCACTGGACTGTAGGTAGGGATATATAGCCAGCTACAAAACTATGATACTAAGTTTTCCAAAAATTGCTTGTTGTCACACATCAAAAACTACCGCTACGAAACTAGAAAGAGATACATTACCTTGTGGCTTTGCATCCTGTAATTTGTTGAAAAAAGAAGTTGCAAAGCAATGCAGAGTTCTGAGGAAGGTCCGAGCTGCATTCATGAGCATCACAACAAACACACACTTTGGCTTGGGTCACGTCTTTACGACAGTTGCTGTGCGTGCTCATGGGTAGCAGAATCTTTATATCACCGGAAATAGATTCTCCTCATAGTTCCTTTAAAAACACATCTTCATACAATCAGATAAATTATAAAAATGTCTTCAAATGGAGTATCAGCTGCCGAGTTCCTGAGACGATTTGTGTGGATGAAATGCCTTTATGATGTCTCAAACCAGAATTAATGCAACAGAGACAAACAGAATATTGACCGCATTATCAACATGTAAAATGAAGTGGAAAATGTTCAAACAATATAAATATGATATGAAACTTTTAAGAATTGACTACTGTACATCAGGTTTAACCAGCATCAGAAACACTAGCCTATTTTTACATATGATGCAACAATGAAAAAAGGAGTTTTAGCTGTGTGTCCGACACTTTTCATCAGTTTGTTTTTGCTTTCTTTCTTTCGAAAACATTATTAATCAAGGTGAACTAGTTTTGTATTAATGTGAAGATCAATTTAGCCTACAAATTGCTATTTTGAGATACATTCTTACTGGTTCTCCAAGGAAAACCACTGCTTTGTGTTTGTATATGTTCTTAATTCAATGCATAAAGTATCTACACTCTTGTCCTAACCACAGTTATAGAAGCACTGAGCTTACTTGGCAGACTACATCCTCATTTTGAGCTTTTTTAGTATATACAGTGTATCAGTGAGAGATGAACCAGATGTGACTGTTGGTGAAATATCCTCACTCTGACACATCTGCTTATTCCTCGGTCAGATCCTGTTCAAGTGTGAGTCTGAACTGCACTAGTCCATCATTTCTTTACTCTTCTCTGTCAGCAGACACTGACCAAAAGCATCACACCAAATCTGCTGTACTTGAGGAGGCTCCAGCTATATTTAGCACACACACACACTGGCACACACAGGCACACTGACACACATATATGCACGTCTGCCATTCAAGAAACAAAGGCTTGTGCTGCAGACAGCGAGGATGGGAGAAGGATGAGGTGTTTTTTTCCAGTCTCTCCTCTGGTGTATCATCTCACAGTCGCCTTGAGCCCTGAACGACCAGGCCAGGCAAGCTGATAGCTCAGCTTTGTCTCTGTAAAATGGAAATGCGTAAACTCAGCGGGCGAGCCCTGACTGTGGTTGAGTTAACATGGCTGATAGCCGTGAGTTAGCAGAGCACATAAGTAGGCTCTATGGCTGATTGGTCTTTTATGGCCTGTGTGGCTCTTGTCATTCTTCAGACTAATGTCATCAGTAACTACTCCTCTGGAGATATTACATTAGCCTGGGCCTGCCCACTGTGTCCCAACCTACCTTTCCATTACTGCATGACATCTCAGAGATAAGATAGATCTGAAATGATCCCTGCGGGGAGGTGGGGTCACTGCAGCAATACAGAATAAATTATAGATAGGACAACAGTGTGGTTTATCTCTGTTTGTTTATGTGTGTGCTGGTAAAAGGGGGGTGGAAGTGATTAAAGAGGCTGTCCTTCAACCAGAATCGATTTGGTGTAATTGCATCCGCGGCGGGGTTTTCCTGTCTTGGTGGGGCGTTCTAAACCCTGGTGACACCGGAAAGCCAGATGCTGCATGAATCCACAGGCTGCCGCCAACCTGTGACTTGACTTCCCATCTTTATTTCCCTTTTATTGAGTGAGGGTGTTCAACTGAAAAGACAAAGGAAAAAGAAAACATGGACCAGGAAGTGGTCAAGGAAGCATGAACGTGTTTTCTTGAAAATATGAACATGACTCAACTTTGTAGCTTCTGCTGTCTTCTTGTCAATGTAGTTCTCACTGGTCACTCTTAGAATAATCAATTCAGAGAGCTAAGCTACAGCGGTTGGTTTCTATCTATATATTTTCTAGGAGCTTTACGTACGTCTAGGCTGACATTGGGAAGTAGACTTTCTATCTTTAACTATCTTTACCACCACATAGGTATGAGATCCCTTTTGAACACTGGATGTCACATCTCAAAGAGGCTTACCTTACATTTAATACATAATGGAGACAAATATGGTAGGGACTTTGGGCTCAATCGCACCCGGATCCGGGACAAGGCCCCTAGTGGGAAAGCACCCTTAATTACAATAATTCTGGTCCAAAGCAGCTTGGTCCAATCTGAACAGGAAGAGGAACGAGGTACAAGCGAGGCGACAGCAGGAAGTGACTGCACATTCAGGGATTAGCATAGATGCTAACAGCTTCATTAGCAGTTTTATCAGACTGTGACCAAATGTCTATTAATTGAAAAACAAATAAGGAGACCACAGACTTCTCTATAGTGAGGAGGTCTTTGCTCAGCTTTTGACATGTTTTGATGAGAGTTTATTTTACGACGTTTCCCATGTTCTGTAGTGCAGTACCTCCCACCTATATTAGCTTATTGGATTATAATAAATGTGATTGATGGAACGATTGTCCAATCACCACCGGATATGCCTCTGAAAGGTTATGTCCTCTTCAGACTCTTTCTATGGACTCTTTCCCAGATAGACAAGTGAAAAGTGTTGAACAGCCTGGTAAATTCAAGAAGACAATGACAAAAATATATT